>JAABKJ010007545.1:256713604-256999589 GCA_011634705.1 Andricus grossulariae | reverse complement strand
CCCCCCGTCTGCTGCCCCAAAACGAAAAAAGTAGTCAAAGTAGGCGCCTATTAAGATGTTAATTTAAGTCTCAAAAGAATTTTAAAAGAAAAGATTTTGAAATTTTGGAAACCATTTTTTTGAAAAAAAGTTTTTAAAAAATTTGTTGAAAAAATGTTTAAAAAGAATGATGTGAACAAAAATGTTTTGAAGAAAAATTTGGCAAAAAAGAATGTTTGAAAAAAAATGATCGAAACAAATTTTCTGAAAAAACAAAATTTGTTGAAAAAAAAACAAAATTTTTGGAACAAAAAAAATGTGTTGAAAAAAATTGAAGAACAAAAATTTTGACGCATATGCCTTTTATGCTGTGTCAAATGTTGGCGCTTGTGCCCTTTTGTACGACGGTCGAAAACGGCTACGAATACCTAAAAACAAAACTTCAATAATTGAAAAATTTGTTTGAGGTAAATCTAAGTTTATTTCAAGAAGATACCAATACCAGTGTTTAAAGTTACCTATGCCAGTGTCTAAAGTATCTCATCTCGAAAATGCGCATGCGCAGCTTTTTCATCAGCCATGCTCAAACTGCGCATGCGCGAAAATTGTTTCGCACACATTCTGCTCAATAAAGGTCCTTTAGGCACCATTTAGAAGTATGAAAACGTCAATTTTTCGTTTTTTTATATAAAATGAATCATCTTGGTTGAAAGTTAATTTTTTTGAACTAAAAATGTAATTATGACATTTTTGGTTAAAAATTGAAGTTTTTTATTTAAAGATTCAATTATTAGTTTCAAAATCACGCATTTTATTGAGAATTCGTCTTGTCTGGCAAAATAATTAATCTTCTTGGTGAAAACTTTTTTTTGTTTTTATGAAAATTCATTTCTTCGGTGGAAATTTCTTTGGAAAAATGCAGAATGTTTCAGAAACTTTTATTATAAAAAAATGTGCCTTGAAAACTGCGTTTCATTGTGAATAATTTAAAAAATAACATCTTTATATAATTGAAATCGCCAAAGTTATGAAAGTTTAAATAAAAGGACTTATGTTTTATGAATTTTTCAAACATTATTTTGGGTGTATTCCTTCATTACCTACGAGAATGGATAATAGAATTTGTCTCCAAATCACTAACAATAGTTGAAATTCTTCACATTATTCGACATCGAATTGTTTTCAAAGCATAAAATGCGATATTATGGAACATTTCGAAACGATATGTGGCATGTCGAAGAAGTGATATCTGGGCGGGAAAAAGTAAATGAAAAAAAGTGGAAATATATTATATAATATAATATATACAAATATAAAATAATGTATGCCTTTTTCCGATTAGAAGTACATGTCATTTGTGTATGAAGGTTTAAAATTTTATTTCTGACGAATTTAAAAATAAACCACACGCGTATCGACACGGTGTTTATATAGGAAAAAAAAGTTTGCCTGATATGTAGCTAAAAAAACTGCGGGGATCTCCTCGTGATGACTCTATATGGTAGAAAATCACCCTACCAAAATCTGATCTGATCCTTTTTTTAAGATATCCGCAAAAGAATATTGATATTTCAAAAAACGAAAAAGTATTTAATAATACCAGGCGTAATAATGTATATATGTGTAAGGATATATTACATACACATTTACACATAGACAGATATTAGATGCATTATTTATCCTCGTAATCTTCGGTAACAATATGTTTTCATAGTTAGGCATCGTTGGTAATGGTCTCTTCAAATGATTATTCTCATGCTGAAGTAATACTAAACGACATGTAACAGATATAGTCAAGAGAAACCTTTCACCTTACAAGTTATAATTTTTTTTCATACGTTTTTCAATCAATTTTTGATGAGTTACTGTTAATTGAAAATTACTGTAACTTTTCTGTCCAAGAAAAATTTTTTGTCCACATGTTCCACAAACTTTTACCCTATTCTCTTGATGAGTACTTGCACAACTGGGATGTGTAGGCATTATAGAAACACTTTTCAATACATACACTTCACGATATACAAATTAACATTGATCATCGACAACGTGTAATACTTTTTTGCACAAACTCAGACGTATGTTTCGATAACAACATCAAGACACTGATTGTAGAAGTGAAAATTCTATAATTGACTGACTCGAAATATCGTTTGGTTTTATTTGGAAACTACTTGCCGCAGAGCGGAAAATTCAGATGTCAGCAAACATACCGACGTAAACATAACACGTGTCCACTTTCTGGAGCGCGGACTTCACACATGAAAATATCAAAATAAAGCGGAGAAACAATTGACTCGAATGTGTTATGTTTACGTCGATCAATGTTGATTTGTATATCGTGAAGTGTATGTATTGAAAAGTGTTTCTATAATGCCTACACATCCCAGTTGTGCAAGTACTCATGAAGAGAATAGGGTAAAAGTTTGTGGACATATTGTTACCTTAGATCACGAGGATAAATAATGCATCAACGGAAGTATGTTTAACTTATAATTGTTACATATGCTTGACTGGCAGATCGAAAACACATCTGCGTAACATAACAGAAGTGAAAAAAGACGTACGTACTAAAATTACAGCTTCAAATGGATTTTATGGCTCGCAAAATTCAGAAGCTCGAAAAAATGTTGCGAAACTTGTAAATGAATTGCCAAACAAGCAGCAAGAATATATTGCGTCGGAATTGTCAACAAAAAAGCTAAAAGTAATAGTACAGATTCTATTACGCTAAACACCCAAGGACGTAAAAAACCAATATTTCTTCAAGAAAAAAGTACTGCAGTTACATTTTCATCAAAATATTTAGATAATTTCCATACAAACACTGGATGTTCGATTCGACATATGAATTACTTGACTACTTTTATTCGACATTCTGCTGTTCGAAAGTCTGTGCCTGGTCATTATTCACATCGCGTTAGTCAACGAACAAAATTATTAAAATATTTCTACAATATTCATGTGTTAGAATTTGATACTAAGAATTTTAATAAAAATGAAATGAGACCTGTCGTCTGGGCTGATACTGAAAAACTGCTTGAAACTGTATTAGAAAGACGTAATTTTATTGGTGACTATCTCGTTAAAGTAATGGCAGATGGTGGTCATTGTTTTTTAAAAATTTTCTTGTCAATAATTCCCCGCACACCAACTGATTCTGATTTGGAAAATGATATACCTAAAAAACAAAGAAGAATTGATTCTCAAAACAGTATGAAAGTATCAAATGCAAAAATAAGTGTTAAAAAACTGATTATGCTGTGTATAGTACCTGACGTCAAAAAAAGCTATGAAAATGTAATACTTCTATTCAATTAAGTGAAAATTAATAATATTTCTTTCAAATTTGTCTCTGATTTCAAAATATTACTGATCGTGAATGAACAACAAACGGTACCGTCAATGTATCCTTCTCCTTATTGCTTTGTTGGTCTTCAAGATTTAAGGAAATTTGTTAACGAAAATCATGTGTCTGAGGAAGTGGAAGTTTTACCTCTTAAAACATTTGGTGATTTGAGAAAAGATTATCACAAGTTTATTTCTCTTGGCAAAAATAAAAAGTTAGCTAAGAACTGCGACAGTACTATAAATGAGCCACTGTTCAAAGAAAAAGACGATTTGTGGATTCTTGATAAATGTACAATTTCAGAACTTCATATATTACAAGGGTTTGTCAACAATTTGTTTTGGGGTGGTCTAGTGCACCTTGTCGGTCGAGATAAAACTCTTTTGTGGTCTTTAAAACTAAAGTTAGTCTCAAAGAATTATCATGGAGAGGTATTTGAAGGCAATGTATGCAGAAAATTGTTAAGAGAAGCTGACAAACTCTTTGATCAAAAAAATTATGTAGATTGCGGTCCATTTGCCATCACACTCTATGTCACTGCATTTAAAATAATGGATAAAATTGTTCATTCATGTTTTTCGATCAAGAGACTTGATCCGGTTGCAGATATAGGAAAGCTTTTTAAAGAACTGCACAGTGCATTGTGAAGCACAAATACAACCGAAACCTTGAAAATGCATGTCTTGATGCAGCACTTGACACAATGCCCAGAACTATTGAATACCCAATGTTTAGGCTTATGGAGTTTCTAAAATTTTGGGAAAGACGAAAAATCTATCTTATTACTGACTCTTCGTATCCGCAAAGACTGAAAAATGCCACCGTTGAGTACTCATCTCTTCATATTTGAAGTGTAGATATAAATAGTGATGATTTTTGTGAATATAAAAAGACTTATATTTATTTTTGTGTTAACAAGTCATAATGTATTTACGTTTATTTATTTTTGTTCAACATATTAGATCAGCGTAGGTTTAATCTAATTAATATTTGGAAGATGTTATTACCATTTAAAGATGTTAACGTCTTTTTCTCCATAGCTACCTTTTTGCAGGGAAGTACTATACGTATTTCTCAACTGCGGCAAATGTACCTTTGTGTGTATCTTTTTGAATAATTTGGAATCTGTATGATAGAAAGAGATAGAGAAAATGTATCACATTCTATATCTTTGTCAATCTAAATTCACGTCTATATTTTTCAATGCCGTATTTTCTATCTCATCCTGTCCTTCATCTGTCTACGTAAATCTTTTTCTATCTCTCTGTCAATTTAAATTCCCCTGTATCTTTTTCATATCTTCTTCTCTATCTCATCCTATCCTACATCTATCAACGTCTTTCTTTTTCTTTCTCTTTGTCTATCTAAATTCCCGTTTATCTTTTTCAATGTCCTCTTCGTTATCTCATCCTATCCTTTATCTATCCACGTCAATATCTTTCTCTCTCTCTCTCTCTCTCTCTCTGTCAATCTAAATTCTCGTCTATCTTTTTCAATCTCCTCTTCTCTATCTCATCCTATATTACATCTATCAACATCTTTCTTTTCCTATCTCTTTGTCCATCTAAATTCACGTTATCTTTTTCATTTCCGTCTTCGCTATCTCATCGTATCCTTTATCTGTCCACGTCAATATCTTTATATCTCTCTGTCAATCTAAATTTCCGTCTATCTTTTTCAATCTCCTCTTCTCTATCTCATCTTAAACTACATCTATCAACGTCCATCTTTTTCTATTTCTTTGTCAATCTAACTTTACGTCTATCTTTTTCTACCTCTTTGTCAATCTAAGTGTGCGTCTATCTTTTTCAGTCCTCTCTATTTCATCTAGTCCTTTATCTATCCACGTCAACCTGAAGGTTCTGCCGCTAGGTGGCAAGATTTAAACAAGTGAAATCAGTCTTCGGGCTTATAAGCAGAGGCCCGGCAAACTGTTTTGCCAAGTTCGACACAGTTGTCGACTAAATTATGGAAAATTTTCAGTGTGTAGGTATATAAGCATGAACGTCACCTTGTCTTTTTGGTACGTTTTCAACTTCAAATAATTAAAAAAAAATAAATTCCCCAACTTTTCGATGAATTCCCGAAGTTTTAGAAATAGAAAATGATTAGAGTACTCAATCGCGGAAGAAAGAAAAAGAGATAGACGATGATTCAAATTTATATTAAAGAGATAGAATGAAGTAAAGGAAAAAAAATAAGGTTACTTGGTTACGAAAGATAAAGATATTGAAAAAGATTGAATTTCGTCATAGATAGATAGACTAAGGGATAAAAAAGTATATAGTACGGCGGTTAGTTAACCCTACCTTGCATTTTATTCTAGAGCATTCAGACTTGGCACATTTGTAGTATATACCCCCACCTACCTTTAAGTGGAAACAAGGTTGCATTCCTGGGAGAGCAGCCGTATAGCGGGTTGCCTTCCTAATAGGGGTAGGTATCAAAAACTTAACAAATCGTTCGTTTCGGTTACTTATATGGGCCGGGATCGGTCCTCCACTGACATTTAGTAGTTTAAGGCATATGTCGACCATGGCGATGGGTTATGGAAGTGGGTTGCCCACCTCTCACGGGCACACACAGAAAATACCGGAATCAAAGTAAATTTCTTGTACAACTGGTATACCTGCGGCATTTTTTGATGAAATTTCACTATATTTCACCTCTGTCTTATGAAGACTCATAATTCACCTCTAAAGTTGTTGTGGGACTGTGGCGTAGGACCCCAGTGGAATTGTGAAGCCCATTCCAATCCTTCTACGATATACACCAGCTCCTGTCTTCTCCTTTTTTCTGGAGCCATCTGTAAACCAGTCGCCTCAATAGTGGACAGGTGTGCTTCGCTGCTAACCCAATCATCCTTGGTGGATAGGCTTACACGATACTTTTTTTCGAAGAGATAGCGAGTGGGTATTTTGTCTTTGAGCATGCTCAGGGTCGGCCTACTCGCGATGTCGTTTGAGATCCGCACTGCCGTCGAGATCCTTCCGCCTTTTACCATATTTAATCTCTAGGCCGCCTTCGCAGCCACGGCCTTAATGATGAGATGGAGGGGCTCCGACCCTGTTAGTGCCCCCAATGCCATTGTGGCCTGAATCTTTCCAGCCGCGACTTGACAGTGGCCAGTTCGACCCTGCTCCACCATACCACCACCGCATAGGTAAGCCTGGGGTGTAGGATCGTTGGGTAGATCCACATAAGTGTTTCCGGCTTTAAGCCCCAGCTTTTCCCTATGGCTCTCCTACAGAGCTATAGAGTTGCTACTAGCTTTTTGCACTTGTTTCCCAGGTGCTCGTTCCATGACAGCATATAATCTAGGATGAATCTTAGACATTTAGCTCGTTTTTTGATTTCCAGTTTTTGTTCTACCAATTTCAGTGTACTCGTGATTACCCACTTATACCGTCTGGTGAATACAACCGCATCTGTCTTACGCGAATTGACCGATAATCGAGTCTTCTCGTACCAAGAATCCAGTATCCCCAGTGCTTGCTGCATTACTCCCAAGAGCGTATCCAGATGCTGGCCGCGCACGATAACCAGTATATCGTCCGCGTAGTCTATAACGTGATAGCCCTGACTCGTGAACAGATGAAGTTGTTCATCCACTACCAAGCACCACAGGAGGGGCAATTAAACGCCTCCCTGTGGACATCTCGAGTCAACGGTTCCACACAAAGTGGTATCACACTTCGTCGTTGTTAGTTTCCTGTTGGCCAACATGTGGCAGGTCCTCCCTGACCGAGTTACGAAACGTCAGGGTACTCCCTGTGTTAAGAATATCTAAATCAGTGGTGATAGGTATTACAATAGATCATTACCTCTTGAGTTGATGTACGCGCTGCCCAACAAAGTATGGTGGGAATTAGCATCGTACCCCAGAAGAAGAGGAAGACCTCATATCTGGCAGTAACCCACCATTGTAAGTACCTCCATTGGTGGGTTGCATCGCTGTCATATGGAAAGTAGGCCGATCCCATGACAAGCTTCCCTATTCCTTTAAGATCTGTGACTATCACCATCAGGTCTCTCGAGCATAACTCTAGCAGCGGGACAACGTTGACTCTCTTCGCTAGTATGCAGGCCCTTGGGTTGGCCTTCGGACAGCGAAGACGATACGGCACCCTGCAGACGTTAAGATGTATATGCACACATATTTCTTCATCAGTGATTAGGTTTTAGTTTAATAGGAGGTAATTTCATTAAATAAGTGCCACAGATATATCAGTTGTGCAAGAAATGTTGATAGAAATACTGTGATTCCTTTTATGGGTGATATTTTTTGTTTGCGACCCTGAAAGGTAGGCAACCCGCTTCCACGAATAGGCAACCCGCTATACCGCTGCTCTCCCGGCAGGGTATTGATGGGAAATATACATTTATAAGCAAATATGATTGGATCTTGTAAAAAAATAGGTAGTTGGAATGTTTGAGGTTATGTTTGTTTATATTGATGAGGAATTAGTATTTGTAAGCAAATAAGATTAGATCTTATACAAAAATAGATAGTTGGAATATTTAACGGTTATGTTTGATTATATTGATAGGAAATTGAGATTTATAAGCAGATATGATTGCACATTATCCAAAAAGGGGTAGTTGGAATATCTTAAGGTTCTGCTTCAGTATTTTGTTAGGGAATTTATATTTTATAAGCAAATATGATTGGATCTTATAAAAAAATATGTAGTTGAAATGCTTGAAGTTATGTTTGTTTATGTTAACGGAAAATTGGTATTTCCCAGGAAATAAGATTAGATCTTATACACAAACAGGTTTTTGCAATATTTCAAGGTTATTTTTGATTATATTGATGGGAAATTGATATTTAATCAGCAAATAAGGTTAGATCTTATCCAAAAATGGGTAGTTGAAATGTTGTGAGGTTATATCTGAATATACTGACAAGATCTAATCTTATTTGCTTATAAACCCTGGTGGAAAAAATTATCTGCAAATTACTTCATAATACCGCTGCAACAGCTCTGCAAGTACTCTGCAAACGTCTTCTGCATTATTCTTTAAATTGAAACACTTTAGCAGAAATGCAGAAGAACTCTGCATTACTCTTCTTCAAAAAATGGTCTGCATTCCCAGCAAAAAAAAAAAAATTGATACGGATTGGGGCGAACTAACATTTTTTTAATGCGCGTGAATCCCGTTTTCTGACTTGTTCAAACGCATTGAGACGCATTTAGATGAATTGAGACAGCGCGAATTGAATGTGTGTGATTTCATATGAATGCATGGTCAAGGTCAATTAAAAAAAAATTAATAAAAAGTGCATGCGTCGAGACTTGAAACCGCGATCCCTCGTGTATCAGTCCAGTGTACCCGGCACTGAGCTACGAGACAATTTACTAAACATTAACAATAAATTCTATATGCCCCGCCCGTTGGTTTTTCTGTTACGGATCAAATTGTATGAATCAACACTTGCTGAAATTCGCCGTGACGCATTGGGGCGAATTCAAGTGTGTATTTCACTCTCACGAATTCAGACGTGGTGATACACCAATCAGCTTTGATGGACAATATATCAAGATTGGTGAGAAATTGTATCGGAAAAGTACTGGTTTGTCCGAACTCTTATTTAAACAAAAACCTGATGAAACTTATATAAGTCAGGATGATCAAAACAACTATAAAGAAATTCTTATTGCTACAAATGCACATAGGAATAATTATAGTTCCTCAAAACCCATTCATTCGAATAATACTCTAAAGTATAAGAATATTATAGCGATATTCAGTAACATGGGCTTAACACATAGCAATTTGTTTTAGTTTAATATAATGATTATTTTAATTAGTAGAGCTAAAAATGTAAAAAATAATTATCTCGGCTCTGGATAGAGATTTTAAACTGAAATCTAGCTTAAAAGAATCTTCTCCATTCAGCGGGTTCATCTCAAAAGTTGACCGGTCAATAAAAATTATTAATGTCTGAAATGAAAGCGTCCGAATAATTTCGATCTTAATGAGTTTCAATACTGGAAAACTCGTATTGAAAAAACATCCTTTCTCAGCATTGTCCAATTTAAGCGTGAAATAGATCCCTTCAAAAAAAAAGTGTCGAACTCCCTACAGCCATCGGCGTAGGCTGAATCTCCTCTTCACTGTACATGAGACATTACGAATTTTCAAAGCCTCACTTAGCCTTTGAAATTCAAATTGTTTAAACGTCTAGTGTAATGGAATCGATGTTTATTATAAAAATCAAAAAAGTTTATTATAAGTATATAAAAAACCAATGGTAATTTAAAAAAAAAATTTGTTTAAACAATGTTTTCCTTCCACAATAATGTAAAGATATAATTTTGTTTTCAAAATTTTTTTAAGTCTTCAAACAATCATTATTTGTTTGAACAGTTTGTTCCCTCTGCAAATCGTGTAAAGTTTTCATCTTTCCGGATAAATGTTATAAATTTTATGAATACTAAGAGTAGAACTTCTAGTTTGACATATTTGGTAATTTTTTCAACAATTTTTATTTGTTTAAACAATTTTTTCTCCCACAGTCATGTGAAGATATTATTTTATTTCTAAACAAATTTTAAGTGTTTAATCAATCATTATTTGTTTTTTACAATTTGTTCCCTCTGCAAATAGTGTAAAATTTTCATCTTGCGGGATAAATGTTATAAATTTCATGAATACTAAGAGTAGAACTTCTTTTTTAACATATTTGGTACTTTTTTAGCAATTTTTATTTGTTTAAACAATTCTTTCCATCCACAATCATGTAAAGATATTATTTTATTTATAAAAAATTTGTAAGTGTTTAATCAATCATTATTTGTTTGAACAATTTGTTCCCACTGCAAATCGTGTAAAGTTTTCATCTTTCGGGATAAATGTTATAAATTTCATGAATACTAACATACTAACTAATTTTTCAAACAAATAATGATTATTTAAGCACTTTAAAAAATGTTTAAATAAATTAATATCTTTAAATTATTGTGGAAGGAAAACATTGTTTGAACAAATAATAATTGTTTAAAAAATTACCATTGGTTTTTATATAATAATAATAATAAACTTTTTTAATTTTCATATTAAACATTGGTTTTCATTAGACTAGACGTTTAAACAATTTGAAATTTAAAGGCTGAATGTCGCTTTGAAAATTCGAAATGTCTCATGTACAGTGAACAGGAGATTCAGCCTACGCCTATGGCTAACGGGAGCTCGGCCCTTTTTTTGGAAGGGATCTCTTTCACGCTTAAATTGGACAATGCTGAGAAAGGACGTTCTTTCAATACGAGTTTTCCAGTATTGAAACTCATTAAGATCGAAATTATTCAGACGCTTTTAATTCAGACATTAATCATTTTTATTGACCGGTCAACTTTTGAGATGAAACCGCTGAATCGAGAAGATTCTGTTGAGCTAGAGTTCAGCTTAAAATATCCATCCAGGGCCGAGATAATTTATTTTTTACATTTCTAGCTCTACTAATTAAAATAATCATTTAATTGAAGTAAGACAAATTGCTATGTGTTAAGTACATTTTACTGTATACTCATAAATTTTTTCAAATTTCTGGTACCAATTTTTCAACCTGTGGAGGCATTCAAAGCCGACGTAGTGAAAGTTAAGGGTCATTTCTCCAGCTTTTTCACACATTTTTTGTCACAGAGAAGTCAAAAAAATGTTGACGAAAATCAAACTGACATCGCTTTACACGTATAATGTTAAAGCATATTTTTGTCTCTGACTCAACATTCTGCGATTTGTTCTCGCCCAGTAATAAAGCTTCAAAGCCAGGTGTCAAGACTTTTGAATCCGACTTTAGTCGCAGGGGTGCCTCTCATCCGGGAGACTTCGGAAATGGGAATGGATTTGACCAACATTATAACAGTGACTAGTGACAGGGGTACCTCCCTCATAGGACGTTAGAAAGGGGTATGCGTCTGAAGAAACATCAAGTCTGTGGCTAGTCACATGGGTGCCTTCCCCCCGTGAGACGTTATAAAGAGGTATGGGTTTGACATACCTCATGTATGTGACTAGACTCAATGTTGCCTCGCCCAATGAGACGTTGGAAATGATGGGTAGAGTTGACCAACATTAAGTCTGTGCCTGGTCACAGGGTGCCCCTTTCCCTTGAAATGCTGGAAAAGGGTATGGATTTTACCAAAAATATGCCTGTGAGTAGACAGAGTGGAGCCTTCCCCCATGAGACGTTGGAAAACGGTATGGATTTTACCAAATTTATGCCTGTGGCTAGTCACAGGGGATCCTTCCCCCAATGAGACGTTGAAAAGGGGTATGTATTTGGCCAACATTATGTTAGCGACTATTCAAAGTTGTGCCTCATCCCATAAGTTATGCCTATGAGTGTGCACAGCCCCCCCCCCCAAGATATGTTGACAAGTGGTATGGATTTGACCAACATTATATCTGTGGCTATCCACAGGGACGCTGTCCCCATAATACGTTAGACAGGGGTGTGGATTTGACTGCCATCACGTCCGTGACTAGTCACAGGGTCTCCTTTCCCATTGAGACGCTGTAAAAGGGTATGGATTTGACCAAAATTATGCCCGCGAGTAGCCACAGTGGAGCTTTCCCCATGATAAGTTGGAATGTGGTACGTATTTCACCAAAATTATGTCTGTGACCTATCACGGGGTTTTCTCTCCCCATGTGACGTCGAAAAGGGGTATGGATTTGACCAAAATTATGTCAGTGACTAGTCACAGGGGAGCCTCGCCATGATAAGTTGAAAAGGGGTATGTATTATCCAACATTATGCATGTTACCAGTCACGGGAGAGCCTTTTTACATGAGGCAGTGGTAATTGTTATGGATTTGACCAAAATTATGTCTTTTACTAGTCACAGGTATGTCTCCCCTCAAGATACGTTGGAAAGTGATATGGATTTTACCAAAATTAGGCCTGTGAGTAGTCACAGGGGAGCATTGCCCCCATAAGACGCTAGAAAGTGGTATGGATTTGAGCAGCATTATGTCTGACTTTTTACAGGGATTTCTTCACCCATAAGACATTAGGAAGTGGGGTCGAGTTGACCAACATTAGGTCTGTGAGTAGTCGCAGGGTGTCTTGTTCCCTTAAGATGCTGGAAAAAGGTATGGATTTGACCACAATTATGCCTGTGACTAGTCACAAGGGTTCCTTCACCCCATGAGACGTCGGAAAGAGGTATGTATTTGGCCAACATTTTGTCTGTGACTATTTACAGGTGTGCCTCATGCCATAAGCCGTTAGAAAGGGGGTGGCGTTGACCAACATTATGTCTGTGACTAGTCATAGTGTGCCCTTTTCCCTTAAGACGCTGGACAAGGGTATGGATTTGACTAAAATCATGCCTATGAGTAGACACTGTTCCTTTTCCTATGTGACGTTGAAAAGTGGGATGGATTTGACCAACATTATGTCAGTGACTAGTCACAGGGGAGCCTTTCCCCTATGAGACGTTGGAAAGGGGTATTGATTTGAGGGTACTGATTTGAGCCTCCCTCATGAGACATTGGAAAGGGGTATGTGTATGTCCAAAATTATGTATGTGACTAGTCATTATATCTGCGACTAGGTACAGGGGAGGCATCCCCAATGAGACGTTGGAAATGGGCATGGGTTTGACAAACATTATGTCGGTGACTAGTCACATGTATTCCTCCACTCATGAGTCATTCAAAAGTGATATGGATTTGACCAAAATTATGCCTGTGAGTAGTCATAGGGGAGCCTTCCCTTTATGAGACGTTGGAAAGTGGTATGGATTTACCCAACATCATGTCTGTGACTATCCACAGGGATTTCTCCCCCCATAATACTTTAGAAAGGGGGTGTAGTTGACCAACATTATGTCTTTGACTAGTCAGAGTGTATCTTTTTCCCTTGAGACGCTGGACAAGGGTATGGATTTGACCAAAATTATGCCTATGAGTAGACACTGTACAGCCTTTCCCCATGAGACGTTGGAAAGTGGTATAGATTTTACCACAATTATGCCTGTGGCTAGTCCCACGGGTTACTTCCCTCATGAGATTTTCGAAAGGGGTATGAATTTGACCAACATGATGTCTGTGACTAGGTACAGGGGAGCCTTCCCTTATGAGACGTTGTGAAAGGGTATGCATTTGACGAACATTAAGACAGTGTCTAGTCACAGGTATGCCTCCCCTCATGATTTGTTGGAAATTGATAGGGATTTCACAAAATTGAGCCTTTGTGTAGTCACAGTGGTGCTTTCCCCACGAAACGTTGGAAATGAGCGTATATTTGACAAACATTATTCCTGCGACTAGTCACACGGGTGCCTTCCCTACATGAGCCGTTGGAAAGTGATGTAAATTTGACCAACATTATGCCAGTGACTACTCAGAGGGCTGCCTCCCCCATGAGAGTTTTGGAAGGGGTATGGATTTCATCAACATCATGCCTGTAACAGGGGAGCCTTCCCCATGAGACGTTAATAAAGGGTATTGATTTGACACACATTGTGTCAGTGACTAGTCACAGTGGAGCCTTCCTCCCATGAGACGTTGGAAAGTGTTATGGATTTGACTATGATTATGTCTGTGACTAGTCACAGGGGAGCCTTTACTCATGAGACGTTGGAAAAATGTATGGAGTTGACCAACATTATATCTGTGACTAGTCACACGGTTACCTTTCCCCTTGAGACGCTGAAATTGGGTATGTATGTATTTGACGAAAATTATGCCCGTGGGTAGGCACATGGGAGCCTTCCCCCCATGAGACTTTGGAAAGGGGTTTGGATTTGGCCTACAATATATCTGTGACTAGTCACAGGGGTTCTTTTCCACCCCCAAAAAGCGTTTGAAAGGGGTAAGTGTTTGCCCGCATGAGACGTTGGGAGGGTGTATGGACTTGACCAAAATGATGTATGTGACTAGTCACAGGGGTGCCTCTCCATTGAGACACTGGAAAGCTGTATGGATTCGACGAACATTAAATCAGTCACTTGTCACATGGCTGCCTTACCTCGTGAGAAGTTATGAATGCGTATGGATTTGACAAAAATTATGTCAGTAAAAAATCACAGGGATGCTTGCCCTCATGAGAAGTTATTGATATGTATGGACTTGACTGGGGTTATGCATGTGACTAGTCACAGGGTATTCTCACCGTTGACACGTTGGATAGGGATAGGGATTTGACCAACATTATGTCTGTGACAAGTCACAGGGTTGCCTTTCCCATGAGACGCTAAAAAGTGGCATGGGTTTCAATGAAATTGTACCTGTGAGTAGTCATAGGGGAGCCTTCCCCAATGAGGCTCAAGAAATGGGTATGGATTACAACAACATCACGTCAGTGACTAGTCACAGGGTAGCCTTCTCCTCACGAGACGTTGGAGAGCGTTATTGGTCTGACTAATATTAGGTCTGTAACTTGTCACAGGGGAGTTTCCCCCTCGAGACGCTGGAAAGGGATATTAATTTGACCAACATTATATCTATGACAAGTCACAGGGTTGTCTTTCCCCATGATACGCTAGAAAGTGGTATGGATTGAACCAAATTTATGCCTGTGAGTAGTCACAGAGGAGCCTTCGTCCCGTGAGACGTTGTAAAGTGGTATGGATTTGACCAGCATTATGTCTGTGAGCAATCACAATGGTGCTTTCTGACGCTTACGAAGCGTTCGAAAAGGGTAAGTGTTTGACCAACATTATATCTTCAACATAGATGCTTGCAGAAACGACATTTTTGAATATTTTTAAATTTGAAGATCTCCACTGCATTCTGGGCATGTTGTAGAACATACCAGAACTTTTCCAAATTTTTTCCAACATATTATTAGCGGTGGGGTCATGTGAAAGTACAGGTCTCTGAGCAGTGGGTCTATTTACAGCATTTTTACTTGTATTTTGTTTAACAGCTCTGAAGGAAAATTTTGCACAACAATTTTGGAAACACCATTTTGTTCAGAAAAAATTAGCATATACATGTAGTCGTTATTGTAATCTCCTGGCATTTTTTTCTGCGGAGATATTGCCTTCCAAAGTCGACGGTCGCCGATTTTTTGCGGCGATATTAGTCTTAGGAGTTTCGCTTAGATAGACGCAAAAATCCATTATTCTTATGGGTTTTAAGATGGTTCAACCATAAAAGTCGCTGGGTCGACAATTTTCACTCTCATATTCGTAATCAGCGTGTCAAAATACATAAATGTACGGAGCTTGAACTAATCGAAGAATTCGCCTATTCAGAGCTGCACCCCAAATATATACTTTTCGTAATAATAGAATCGTTATCATGAAAGAAATCTTTTTTCTTTTCTGCTTTCACGTATGAAAAAAATATATATTTTATAAAATATGGGTTGTCTCGTACGAAATGAGATATGTTGTTGAAAGTCTTGAAAACTAAATGCAAGGCACTGATGAACGTTTATCTGCTCCTCAATGTTTGTACTATATAAAGAAATGTCGGAATTGTTTTTTGTAATTCAGAACGGTGCAGAAACCTGTAAACAGCACTTCAAACCTTTTCCGTGCAATGTTACGCTATCACGTGGTAGATGAAGACAAAGGAGATTAAAATATGATGAAGGAAATTTATTCCGGAGGAGGAAGAGGAAATCATTGTGGAAACTTTAAAATTTCTTGAAATAATATTTCGATGATATGCCGAACGACGTCACAGCTGTGTCTCACGAGCAAAGGTTCCTCGTCCCGCGTCATACATGATTGTTAAAGCTCAGGTTGGGGGCGGCTAGTAGTGAAACAGCTGGCACATACTGGCGACAGCCCGCCTGTCACTAACTCAACCTAGATACACGCGCACCATGTGCGCTAGATATACAAACTTCATTGATGTTGGATGAAAAGAACAACTGGAAACCCCTCACGCAAGGTTAGCCACTAATCAAAGAATGTAAACTCGTATAAATATACACAAATTTCATAAAATTTAAACCAAAACCGACAAGGGACGACCAAATATTGACCTACACGCTTCTGAAGACTGAGCGTTCAAAGACATTTTCTGCATATTTGTTGAATAGGCAGGGCAGATACTGGAAATTGGTATTTTTAACAAAAATCATTAAATTTATCGAAATTATCGTAAATTGTAAAAAATGTTAGGTAACGTTAGAATTTTTTCAATGGAAATTAGATTTCTTCATGAAAAATCGCACATAACTACGAAGAGTACTTGCGAGTTGTAAGAATTAAGGTTTATGTCGTTTTTTTTTTTTTTCGCTACAAATAGGTTTTTTGAATAGGCAGATATAGCGAGGTACGCTATTCAGGACACGAAAAGGAGGGAGCTATTGAGTGTGAGTGCTAATATGAGTAAAAACCAAACTGAAGAGGTCGGCCAGCGCTACAAGATTGATCAGAAAAACAACATTTTCCCATTTCCTTTTTTTACCACTGATATAAAAAAAGTCCGCGAGGCAAATCGGAGGGGAACGTACGCGATTCTACACGTAGCAATCACTCGAGTCATTTGGCATCATTTTTTTATTTTCCAATTTCTACTCCCCGTAATATTCATTATTCCTAATTTCAATTCAATACAATTTCCCGTGCAGAAATTGCCCCAGTTGGACCAACTACAACAATGATTCTGGTCGAATCCCGGTCGGGCACTGGTCAGGATTCTTTTTTTCTAGAAATTTCACATTTTTCAAGAGCCGTGACATTATCAAAAACGTACTTACGGATGCTAGATAAATAATTATTTAAAAAATATAATTTAAAGATTTATTAGATCAGTCAAACAGAATTTAGCTTTTTTAAATTAAAAAAAAAGCATTTAATTCTTCCCAATATCTTAACTTATTAAATAAAACTGTTATCGATTCGGCAATATGTGATAGCAGAATTGTTACAATTTTTACTATTTTCTCTATTTTCAGATAATTTTTACTCTGTACACTTTCAAATTTATCGCGATGTCTGACACATTCTGCGCTTGGCGTCGGCGTTAGACACTTGCAAGTTTTAGTTTCGCATCTCGAACGAGAATGCACGTTAGACTCATGTCGCATCATCTAGAAGTTCTCAAATAAAATTTGTTATTAAAATCAACCTTATTTCAGTAATCAGTTTGAAACCCCCACTTACTGCACGAATAATTATTATTTTAGATTAAAGTGTAGTGTTGTGTATTCATTTTTTCCTTTCTTCCTTCCTTACCTCAAATCACGCGTGGTTTCCAAAAAAAACAATTGCTAGGAGATTCTAGTATCAGTGATTGAAACACTTCTCTAATTTCCACGCAAGAATTTGTTAACTTGATTTTATATTTCAAGTTCACCGTATTCTTTACGATGAGTCTTAAAAGACAAAACAAGTTACCAATTTCTCGCCGGCAGCGTAGACAAAAAATGTATGTTATCTAACATCGGTCTGTAAAAGCTCGGATTTTAATAATTTTTTTTTAATGTTTCAAATTGAAAGTGCTAAAAGTTTTACCATTTTTTAATTTCCGCTCTAAATGCAAAATATCAAAAAAACCTGTTTGAGAAAAAAAAATTGAACGTAATGAATTGATTTATTTATCTAAAAATAAAAAATAATACTTAATTGTCCAACGTAATTAATAATGCGATATTTAATTACGATTTTATTATTTGCAAAATTGCAAAAAATAAAAAATACATGAAATTTAAGAAAAAAAAATCGAAATTAATGGCTTGATGTTTTGCTTAAAAACAAAAAAAAAATTCATTATGAAAAATAATTAATAATTAGATATTTGATTGAGATTTTATCAATTGAAAAATAGCAAAAAATCCAAAATCACCTGCAATTTAAGAACATAATTTTAACACAAATAATTACTCTCAGGATCCACTGAGTGCTTGATACTTCAAAAATATATTAAAAATATTTATAAATTGTAATTTTCGAATTGTATATGTAATAAATAATGTATAGCATATGGTATAGCATATATAAATAATATATGTACCTTGTATTGCACTTTGATTATTTCCTAATAAGGGAACAACTTGTAGATCTCAGCATTACTGTTAATTCTTTTCAAACACAATACAGAAACTTACAAAACTATTTGATATAGACTTTCAAAAAGTTATACTTACAGTACTTATTATGCTTTCCCAGAAGCCAGCCAAACAGGAACTAAACTTTTCCAGCGTGGAAAACGTGGTTTTCGTATACCTGAGCGAGACGGCTATACTAAGCGCGCAGAACACGTGCCCATTTTCCACTTTTCTGCCACTTTCTCTATAAAATTTCCTTCTCAACGATGGTCCCATACATGACACTACAACATAAGGTATTTTGGCACTCATTTCTGAACATCATCTCGTACATAAAGGATTTTTCTTTACAGAAAATTTCATAATTAACGTAAACCTGACAATATCTTGCATAAACATTTTCCGAAAATTCAAACAGCTAAATATTTCATTATTTTTCATGTTTAGTGTGTAAAAAATTGTGCGAATCCGAACATTTTCGGTCCGATGCAAGATAAATACCTAGCGTGCCTCCGCGAACATTTTTAACCGCTCGGTCACCGAGTTACTCAACCGGATACCGGCCGGTATGAAAGCCGGAATCCGACCAGCTTACCATGACTTTTTTAGCCGGATCCCGGCCAGTATCCACCGCCGGCGCTTTGCTTAATCTGGGACTATCCGGTCGGATCCCTGTTACCATTTCTAAACGGGTTATGTTTTCCGAATTTGTTTTTGATATACATGTCATATTTTCGAATTTTTTCATAACCTAATTTTCATTTGCAGGAATTTATACTTGTCATATTTTACATTTATTCGAATTTTCATTTGACATAAGTTTTTTTTCCCCCAATAACCATGTAGCCTATCATTCATTTACACGAATCGCCATTTGTCATAATTCCGACTTCATAGAAGAAGAAAATAAATGTTTAACTGAAGCAGTTAAATTTTCAGTTGAAAAATTTAATTTGCAACAAAAAAACGAACTTACAACCCAACAGTTGAATTTTCAAGTAAAAAAGATTAAATTAAGTTAAATAAAATACCATGAAATTAGTTTTTACTTCAATAATTTTTATTTTTTCATGGTGTTACGTCCAACGTATAATAATTCCTTTTAACCTACGTTCCTCCTTTCATGTGCAGATCTGAATGTTCTTTGCTAAGTGATGAGGAAATAATTCAATCGAACCTTTATGGTCCATTACCTTAAAAAAGGGTCTAGATTAGAGTATATTAAATAAGAAGAATACATAAGTTATGTAACAAAGCAAGGTTCTTACAGGTAATATTGAAGTAGTCACTAGGAATTTCGATGAACTTGAACTTCACTACGTAATTAGAGATTTCCTCGGCGGAGGTTAGCACACGTTACTACGCCCGGTGATGATTTGGGGATCACCAGATTAACTGACTGGGAGGGATCCGAAGGTTGAGTTTGTACTGTGACACTGAGGCGAACTGAAGTGGCGTGTTGAAATAAACTGGACTGAACTAAAGGGTCCCTCGATGGAGCCAGGTTATATAATGCCCAGAACTCGTAAATCATCGTGGAAATCCTTGGATCTAACACCTTTCTACTCGGAATTTCGGCGCATTAAATATAGCTCGTCTACTTGACCTTCTAGTGGTTCACAGAAGCTAGGAGATGCGTCCCGAGTCATACGACTAATCTAATAAATTTTTTGCAGTAGCCTCGTGGTGTCTTTACTCGAATAGTACAATTTGAAAGATCATTCGATGTCGGCAAGTTAATACTTTTATTTCTTGTTGACATTCATTTAGAGTGTATTTCCTGATTCACACAATTTGGTAAGATTTGAGGCGCAGCAGTTTAAACTCAATCTTTACATAAAGTAATAAGTTTTTTTGTTTGTCTCTAGTCGGGGGACGTGACACCTCTCCCCTTAGATCGAACCATGGGGGTGCAACCACCATGTTCAATGAAAATATGAACTTAGTGCTGGATCATAATTACATGTTTTATTTGACTGCGTGTAACTTGTACAATGATTAACTAGCGCATATACGAGAAAATCTCAAAGAGAATTGATAATAATTTGATGAATTTTCAGTGAACAATCGTAGTCATCCTGAATGATTGATGGGTTACACATTAGATTATCGATAATTTATGAGTAGATTACAATAGAATATAAATTATAAAAATTTAAGCATCTGTAGTCATTTAGTAATGTAATATAAAAATGCGTATTTATACAGAAAGGAATATAATTCAAAATTTCAAACATTAATAACCGTAGCGTAATTAAAATTCATATAAACTCGATAAAATGATAAAATTTCATAATCATAGAGTAACAATATATTTCGATTATTATAAAGCATAATCGTGTAGAAAAGGAATATAATCTAATTATATATATAATCTAATTCGTCCATTTATACAATATTGTTCGAGTTTCATCAGAAGTTGATGTGCAATTAATTTTTTCTTGTTCTGTCGAAGTATCGAGTATTGTTTTTTCAGAAAAGATAAAATATTTTTGCAAATTCTCTAAAATTACCTTGGCGACATTTTGTTTTGCGCCTTTTTTACTGCTATCAATTTCCCCTAAAAGAGGGAAGAGAGAGAAGGCGACGTCAATATCCCCTCCCTTCCTCACTATCTTTAATCTCCTTTTTTTTCATTTATTTCTTTTTTGAATTGTCATTGTGGTTTGAAGAAGTATAATATTTGCGAAAAGTCGCAGTCAGAAAGAATACATTGAAGAAAATCGTTTTTCTTATATATACAGTGTGATCCTAGTTTTCCGATTTTGTCGTTAATTGTTATTTGTCGGTAATTTCTGGTAAGTAAAGTTATAATTTATTTATCGTCATTCACTGGATTGCAGGTAAGTTCGGAAAACAACTATTTGTTACTCAAGTATTTCCTTATAGTGTAATGTTGTGCATGGTTGCATTAACTAATGAAATTCGAATGGGAAATTTTACCTCAAATTTTTCATAAAGATGGAACATCACCATTACTAAAAATTAACGTAATTTTCAGTAAATTAAGATCTTTAACTAGAATTAGCCACTGCAGTTATAATTCAACTGAAAATATTATTGAACATAAGAACGATCCCCGGTTAGAAAATTTGATAATGTTACAACTGTTACCTGCCTGATGGGACACTCTAGGAAATAAAAGTAGAGTGATTGCGTAAGGCCATTGTCCGTCCAGCGCATTCGGTTTCGGGAGAATAATAGAAAGTCATAAATCGCTTGAGTCTAGACGAGGCACAGGTGACCCATTGTATCCGCGTCAACTCATTCAAATTAAGAATGAGATAATAATGTAAACAGAGTCAGGAATACGGAAATGCTTAAATTATTATCACTGAAATAAAATCGATATTTGCTGATGCTTATCGAGTATATGTTTTTTTCTAAACCGGGAGAAATCACGAATATTAACCGGGAGAACCGGGAGACAAAAATTGAAAAAATAGTGGCCACCCTGGTGTTACTTATAATATTGAAGTAAATAATTCTACAACGCAAAAATCATACGACCCTGTAGTTTTCAATAATTTTCCTTGTATGTTGTCATGGTTGTTCATTTGAGAACGAAATGTAAACAAAAGTTGCAGATATAAATTTGATAAATAGCTTTCACCTTATATAATTTTATATTATACGATAAGCTTCTTTGAAGAAAACATTTTTTTTTAATTTACATGGACGATAATTAGAAAACTGTTTAGTTGATTAACATGAAATATAGTTCAGTTTTTTTTCTACTTGTGACCTGTCAAGGAATGCCGAATTGAAAAATAGTTTTCAATTGTCTGTAGATATGAAAAACTAAAAAAATTGTTTCATTAAATATTAAACGATAGTGACAATAAATTTGAATTAACTTAGTAGTCTTATTACGCATAAAAACATGAATTTAAAGAAGACTTTTTTCCTTTTTCGCCTTTTTTCGTGTTTTTAACCTAAACCTTTTTAAGGTAGTAGTTAAAATATCATCCGAGCGAGTTTTTCTAGGGCTCAGACTTCATTATATTTAACTTACATTTTTTTAAATCGATAACATCTCAAGGGTTTCGTACGCGCAGGCTTAAATTTAAAAAATGGTCATTTTTCTTATTGTTCTGATTATTAAACGTGGTTTCTACAAATCAGAGAATTCCATAGTCAGGCAATGTCAGGGAAAACCTGACAGAGACAGGGGATTTTCGGTAAACTGAAGTTCAAGTTCATTTTATTATTTGTTTGAAAATTCAATAATTTTGTTTAAAATAATTCTTTTGGGTACTTTTTTTTGGTTTAATTCAACTGTTCTTGGTTTAAAGTAAAAACGTTTTTGATTGAAATATAGACTATTACAATTTTTGTTGAGAATTCATATTTTTTAGTTGAAAATTCAACTACTTAGTTAAAAGTGGAAGTACTTTGTTAAAAGTGGAAGTACTTTGTTAACAGTGGAAGTACTTTGTTAAAAGTGGAAGTACTTTGTTAAAAATAAATTTTTTTGTTAATGAATAATCATTTTAGTAGAAAACCCTTTTTTTTTTGTTCAAAATTTAACTATTTTGTTGACAATTTTAAAAAAATTTTTTTTTTTTAACTGAAAATTTCACTATTTTCATGATTGGTTGAAAATTTATCTTCTTCAGTTGAAAGTTCAAATATTTGGTTAAAAATTCACCTATTTTGATAGAAATTGCATCTTCTTGGATTAAAAATCACATCTGTTTGGTTGAAAATAAATCTTTATCAAATTCATTTGTTTTCTGTTGCTGATTCATCATTTCACCTAAAACCCCTTTTTCTTTGTTTAAAATTTAACTATTTTATTGATCATTTTTTTTAAATAATTTTTTCAACTGAAGATTTCACTGCGTATTTCCATGTTGGGTTGAAAATGTATCTTTTTCAGTTAAAAATTTCTGTATTTTGTTAAAAACTCGTCTTTTGTGGTAGAATATTTGTTCATCGTCTTGCTGACTAATTTATCTTTCTGGCTGAAATTAATTTCTTTGGTTGAAAATTGAACTATCGGATTAAAAATTCCTTTAAAAATTAAAATATTTTGTTGAAAATGCATGTATTTTGTTAAAAATTCATATTTTTGATAGAAAATTAATCTTCTTGGCTAAGAATTTATATTTCTGGTTAAAAATTCATGTCTTTGGTTTAAATTTTTTTTTTTTTAATTGACAATTGATTTTTTTAACTGAAAATCTAACTGTTCCATTTTGGTTCATTGATTTTGGTTGAAAGTTCGTCTGGTTGGCTGAAAATTTAATTGTTTAATTGAAAATTTATTTTGTTTAGTTAGAAAATTACGAAAATATTTTGTTGAAAATTCGTCTTTTTGGTAGAAAAGTAATCTTATTAGTTGAAACGTAATCTTTTAATTTAATTAATTAAAATTCAATTCTTTGCTTGAAAATGTCACTATTTTGTTAAAAATTGGGTTTTCTAACATTTTAACTATTCTGTTCTTGGTTTAAGATTAATCATTTAAGTTAAAAATTCATTTCTTTGGTTAAAAATTTAACTATTTTGTTGAAAAATTATTTTTTTTTTTTGAAATTTTTTTTTTTCTAAAATTGTAACCATTCCGTTTTTGCTTGAAAATTTATATTTTTTCGTTAAAAATTAATTTATTTGGTTTAAAACTCGTTGTTTTGGTTGAAAATTCAACTCTGTTGTTGAAAATTCGTATTTCTTGGTTTAATTCAAATTTTTTTTTATTTAAAATTAGAATAGTTTTGCTGGAAGTTTAAAATATTGTACTTTTTGTTGAGAATTCTGTTTTTGTCCAAGATTCGTCACTTTTGTTATAAATTCAACTATTTTTTTTTTAAATTCCTTTTTTTTGGGTTGAAAATTAATTGTTTTAATTGCAAATTTAATGATTCTATGTTTAGTTCCAAATGTATCTTTTTGATTATTGATCTCCTAGGATCCTAGGTATAGGGTTGTTTTTATACCTAAAAGAAAAATTTAGCATCGTTAGGAAAAATGAAAAATTCGTCAGGGAATTTCAAAGTTTTAATTTTGTAGCAACCCTATTAAACCACTGATATCAAGAAAGGAAAAATGAAACATAGGAAATTTTATTTTTTATCTCAATTCCACATGTCAAGATCTTTAATTTGAGGTCTCCTCAAAGAAAATTGGACTAAATGAAAAACTTCCAGCATATAGGGGTCTAAATAACCAAATTTTCCCCATTTTTCTTTTTTTTTAACTATTGATATCCAGCACATTTGTAAATATAGCGATATTTATTTTTGATCTCAATTCTTCATGACAAGAGCTTTAATTTGATTCATTTCCGAAAAAATCAGACTAATTCTAATTTTTCTTATTTTTCATATAAGTAATTTAAAAAGGAAGCAGATTTTTCTCAAGGTTCCCAGTATTTTTCTACGCTCAGAAGTGATGTTTTATGAGTTTTTATTTTTCATATTGAAAAAAAAGGAATCTCTGCCTTAACATACCAAATTTTATCTTTTATCTCAATTCTATATACACAGAACTTCAATATGAGACATCCCCGAAGAAAATCGGACTAAATGAAAAGCATCCATAATAAGGGTCTAAATGTGCAAAGTTTTCTTATTTTTCGTATTTGGAATTTGAATAGAAAGCAGATTTTTCCCAAGTTTCCCGGTATTTATATGGTGAATAAAAAAGTTCAGTGTCGTAGCTTGAGTTTGTTTTCAAACGAGATAAGAAACTGACAAACTTTTCCTCATTTATCCCTATTCCTTCCCATTTCCCCACAAATGATTGTTTAAGATTTGGAATTTAAATATGAAGCAGATTTCTCCCAAGGTTCTCAGTATTTTTCTACGCTCCGCAGTGGTCACTTTGTGGGGCGAATACAAAACCTCGTAGGGGTGGCTTGAATAGTTTTTAGGGTTTCTTTCCTCGGCAGAAACCCTTATAGTTTCGGTCAGGTGTCCGTCCGTCTGCCCGTCGTACTTTTTTCCAAGGAGGTAATGTGAGGGTTAATAAGGTGAGTATATGTATGGAAAATTAAGGGGTAATTACGGGTGGTAAATTAGGGGGAATTGGGGAGAGAAAATGGGGGTAGTGGAAATGAGAGGACGGGAAGTAGGTGCAATGGGGGGCATGATGGGGGAGTGGGAGAAGCAAAGGGAAATAGGTGGGAAAGTAGGGGAAATGGTGGAGGGATGAGTAGAGGAAATTAGGGGAAATGAGGAGAGGGGAAATTGGGAGAAATGGGGGAAGTTAGTCACAGTTAGGGGAAATTAGGGGCGGGGAGTAGGGGAAATGAGGAAGTGAGGGGAAATTAGGGAGATGAATTACTGGATGTAAGCAAAAGTAGGGGAAATGGTTAGAAATTATGGTGAGTAGTGGTGGGGAAGTGTGGGCTGGAGAAGGGCAGTAGGGGAAGGGGAGAGTTACCTGGGAAAGCGAGGGGAGGGGAAAGTAGTACAAGAAAACGTTGGAGAACTGGGGGTGACTAGGGTTGGGAAAGTATGGGAGGGGTAGGTTTGAACGACTTATTTAACGGCTTAATCGGCTACGGAACCCTTTTTTCGAGGCATGAGGCGCTTTGCCTAATTTTTTTTTTTTAGGCGAGATTATAGATACGTTAAGACGATGGCACAAGATTAGAAAGGTTTCCTTGTACGAAACCCTAAAAATTATTCAAATGAGCATCAAGATATTAATATTTAACACAAAATAAACTAGATTAAATATGAATGTTACAGAAAACGATATTGGTATTTAATTTAAAATTACGAGGCTCGGTCACGAAAGGACCGAAATGGAGGAAGTTATCGAGAATGTGAAGGCGTGCCTCCGCTCTTCAAAAGGAGGAACCCCAGAAAGCAGAATAAATCGTAAGTTTGCAAAAATTTGAATTTTTTCTGTTCTTTTAATTCGTTAGGAATTTGATATTGTAGACTTTCTATTTCCCTTTGTAGAAGACTACATTGAATTAATGGCTGAACCAATTCCTTACAAAAAGTTTAACTTTCGAAGTCTTCGAGAATTTCTCGAGATGATTCCTGGGGTAAGAAGGACCTTCAGGAATAATGAATATTTCCTTCAAGTCAACTCTACAGAAAAAACCTCCCACATCTCGAAAATGTTGCGGGAACAGAAACCAACAAAAAAGCCGAGGAGGGTATGTTTATAAAATACAAAATACAATAAAACATATAATCAGGGTGTTTACCTGTCCAGGAAATTTAAGAAATGACTGAACATTTTTTTGTTCAGCGGGGAAAATACCGGAAATGTAATTCACAGGGTGGCTGCTGTTCCGGGAAACGACCGAGAATTTTATGAGTCCGGGAAAACCCGAGAAATGCCAGGGAATTTATTTTTGAACCAGGAATTTCACAAATTTTAGAAAAAAAATATGTCCAACTTTTTTTTTGATTGAATGCGTAATTCGAAAATCTTTCACTTTAAAAATGTTCCATTTTAGATTTTTTATTTTTAAGCGTACATTTTAATTTAAAGAATTTTAAAATGCAGTTTTGAGGACTTATAAACAATTAAAAATTAGAAGCGTTTAAAATCGAAGATTTTTTATCAAACACATTTTTAGCGATCAACTCTGAATATAAATTAATTATTGAGTTTTAAAACTGAACTGTACTTTAACATTTGTACCCGATTGAAATGTTATAAACTATTTAAAATTGTTTAATAACTTCAAAATAATATATTTATAATTAAAGGCTTTTATTGAATTTCAAATATTGTTTCAGTCTAAAATATCTGACTGTTCATTAAAATCAGTAATTGTAAATTAAATATTCAAAACTAAACTTTGAACGTTACAATTTTAATTGTTCTATTTAAAAAAAAAATGTAATTTGTAAGTCAAATTGTTGAATTTTGATGTATAAAAAACAATTGAACGCCTATTATTCTTAGAAGAAATTCGAGTAAGTTGAAGAGGTATTTAGAAGTTTTGAAAAAATTCCAGATTAATTTAAAATTGTAAGTGATTTTAAATATTTTAAACGAAGTGTCTACGTTTACCGACAAAATCCTGCTATTCTTACCAAAATTACTGTGTAAATAGCCCACGGTCTAATTTAAAATATAGATTTTTGCAGATTTCGAACAAAAAATGTAGATGCGTTTTAAGAATTTTGAAAGGCTTCATAAGAATAAAAAATATTTCCCTAAGATTCCTAGGAAAATTAAAAATGATTTTTTCTGTTGAAAAACTAATTTTAAGATAAAATTTACAAAATTATCAAAAATGAATGTGGAAGATTTTAAGGACATTTTTTTAATTTGGCAGGATTAAAAAAAAAAATGAGGAAAAATTTGAATCATTTTAAAAGATGTTTAGAAGTTCTGAAAAAGTTTTAAAAATGATTTAAAATGTGAAAAAATGTAAAACAACATCTAGATTCTAGATGTTTCAAGATTTTGAAATGAAATTTTGAAGCATTTTAAGGATTGTTAAACTATTTGAAATTAAAATAATTTAACTTTTAATTTAAGAAGTGTTCAGTTTATAAAAAAAAATGTAATCGTTCAATTTTTAAGGTTTCTATTTTAAAATTGCTTAAAATGATATAATTTTGAAAGTTTTTTAATTCATTGATTGATTTTTCAATTTAGAGTATTGAAAATCATAACGTGCATTTATATTTTTGGAACTGAATCTGAATCTTTGAATTCTACAATTTATAAACTTTTAACAATTTTAATTTGGCAGTTTTCACTGCATTTAATTTAAAATTGCTCAGTGGAAAATTTCATACGTGTAAATTATTGAGCATTTGAATACAACATTTTTCATTGAAACAACTTTTAAACTTCAATTTTAAAAGTTTAAAATTGGAGAGTTCGGCTTTGAGTGCTTTAATTTGCAGCTCAGTTTTCATTACTTCAAATGGAAAAATTTTTAGCTTTAGAGTTAGATTTTTTAAATTTCATTGACCGTGAAAAATGTTTGCGAACCGGGAAATGGCCGGGAATTTTTTACGGCATACTGAATAGAGAATTTTCTAGAAGAATTATAATTCTAAGATAGAAGTGGAAATTTCCTTAAAGAATTATAATTTTCATTTTAGGTTCACTTCAGATTTAGAATAGAAAACTTAGTTAAGAATTATAATTTTTACTTCAGGATCAAGAAGATTTTCCGTAACGAATTATAATTTGACTTGGATCAGGGAATTTGTGAAATTTTCCAATTTCTCACTTGGAGTAGGAAATTTTTTAAAAGAATTACAATTCTGACTTGGGACAGTGAATTTTCTAAAAAAAAAAAAAAAAATAATAGAATTCTGCGTTGGGAGACGAGAATTTCAGTAAATAAATATAATTTCGAGCTTGGGGCCGGGAATCTCCGTGAAGAATTATAATTTTTACAATGGAACAGGGAATTTTACTAGAAAATGATAATGTTGATTTTGGGAGAGGCAATTTCCGCAAAGAATTCGAATTTTGACTTTGAGACAGGAAATTTTCTAAAAGAATTCTGGCAACTTCTGTAAAGAATTATCATTTTAATTTTCGGTTCTCTTTAAAATTGAAATTTTCCAAAAGAATTATAATTCTTCGTTGCGAAAGGGGATTTCAGTAAATAATTATAATTTCGACTGTGAGACGGGGAATTTTCTAAAAGAATGATCATTTTGAGCATGGGACAGGGAATTTCCGTGAAGAATTAAAGTTTTTACTTTGGTACAGGGAATTTTCTGAAAGAATTATAATTCTGAAATAGGTCTAGGAACTTCTAAATTTAGGAGAAAAGCGGAGTTACTTCATTTCTGAATTATAATAGAAAATTTGGTAAATAACTGGCTTGGAACAGGTAATTTTTGACATGGAAAGGGAAAATTTCGGAAAATAATTTTATTTCTGATTAATAAAAAGGGAATTCACAAAAATAATCCCTGTTCCAAGTCAGAATTCGCATTTAAAATTTTTTAAATTCCTTTTTCCAAATTTAGAAAAAAAGAGAGTTACTATATTTCTGAATTATAATAGGAAATTTTGTAAATAAATATAATTCTGATTTGGAACAGGTAATTTGTAACATGGAAAGGGGAAATTTTTGAAAATAATTTTAATTCTGATTTATAAAGGGAATTTGCAAAAGCAATCCCTGTTTCCAAGTCAGAATTGATCAGATTTTGAAAATTGCTTGTTTCAAATGTTTTTCTAACAATTTAATGGATTTGGAATTTTGGCAAATAAAAATTTGCCAGAATTTGAAACTCTTCCTTCTTCCAAATTGTATAAAAAGGGAGTTACTATATTTCTGATTTATAATAGAAAATATTCTATATAAATATAATTCTGATTTGGAACAGTAAATTTTTTTAAATAAATCTAATTTTGACTTGAAACGAGCAATGTTTGTCAAGTATTATAATTTGGCTTTTGAGCAGAGAATTTTCGTAAAGAATTATAATTTTCACTTTGGCACAAAGAATTTCCGTAAAGAATTATAATTTAGACTTTAGGAGAGGAAATTTTCGTAAAGAATTATTATTTCACTTGGCACAGAGAATTTCGGACATGAAATGGGAATTTCGGAAAATAATTTTAATTCTGATTTAGAATTTAGAAGAAGGGAATTTAAAAAAAGCCCTGTTAACATTCAGAATTATAATCCTTTTACAACATTTTCTATTCCAAATAAAATGTTTAGAAATCTCTTGACATTTTTTGTAATCTTTTGAACTCTTTTAAATTTACTGGGGAAAATGAACAATTGACCAGGAGGAAATCGGAAAATGACCGGGAATTTAAAATCATCCATCGGTTAGACATCCTGATTATAAAATAATATAAAAGTTTGCTTCATACAAACGTTTTGTCCTGCAGAAGGTGAATTCGAACAACATCAACCGATTCGCTGAGAAAACTCCTGAGGATGAGCTTCGAGCTCTCGCTGCCGACCTGAAGTTAACACCTCCCGAATACAAAACTGTGCCAGCAAGAAATGGTACCATTTACGCCCAAGTCATTGTAAGTAATTATTATATTTTTAAATTATGAGTTAATATAGAACAAAATTGACTTGTTTGCTCTTCTACTTTTTCAAATTTTCAGGAAATTGTACAAAATAGTTTTTAAATCAGTGTGTAACTTTTTATCATCGTCGTACTAATGTTGAATTTCTGTTTTACAGGTAGGCAGCGAGAAATACAGTAGCTACCCCAATGAGGCTAAAAATCAGAAGGCAGCACAGTTGATCGCGGTGAAAATTGCATTAGATGATCTGAAAGAAAAAAACAAATCAATTATGCTGCCTGTTACTAGGGATGAAAAGTTGCTGGAAGAACGGATGCTGAGGATTCTCAACTCGCATCCATACGGAATTTTCTCCTCGCAGTTCACGATGTATTACCAAGAGGAGTTTAAGGAGTCACTTCCAGAAGACTGGATGCGGATTGTGAACGGGTGCTCGGAAATTATCGTTGAAACAGGTGTTAATAATACCAGCATTTTGATGACGCAACCGAAGGTAAGATTTTCAATATATTTTTTCTGGACCAACTCAAAAATATTTTCATATTATTTTAGGTCCTCTTTAGTTATTCTACAATTTTATTAAATCAAATTACATTTTTAGAATGAGAATAAAAGAACCGAACATTTTTCACGTGATGGAGAAGCTCATCTATTTAAAAAAATTTAATATGACTTGAGACGGTTTTTTATATTCATGAGTTTTTATGAAATAATACATTTCTATATTTCTTCTTAACTTAACACAGTGTTTGTCCATTTATTTGAAGATAATATTTGCGTTTTTTTTCGCGCGTTTTTTGAGTTCGAAAATATATCAAGAATTTAAAATTGCTTAGACTTTTTGCCAGTGTTAATTACATTTATAAAATAATCAATTACGAATTACATAATAGGGATTGTTGAATATTTAAATAATAAAATAATAATATTAATTGCGCTTGAATGTTTTGAAATTTTGAATATTCATTAATTATAATTATTTTATTATATATATTTACATATTATTTTATTTATAATTATTTATAATTGTTCAATTGAGGAATATTTTCATATGTTTCTATAGTTCGCACAAAACCTATTATAATAATTGAAAAATATATTATCATTGAATTATAATGCTATCAGAATGAGAAAGCTTTTGAATTTTTTTTGAATTTGAACTTTATATATATTTTGTAGAATATGAAATCCTTCATATCAATTAATTCAACATTCTTAAACTTAATTCTGATTAAATTTTGAATGATTCAGCTTTCAGGGTGAACAGGAAATGGCCGTGAATTTGATTCAGTGGCAGGGATTTTTTTTTCTCGAATGAACTAACATGCAAATCAAAAGTGGCTTCATATATTTTATTACTCTCATTCTAATTTGGAAGAAGAAAATGGTGAAAAATCACAATTCTCATTTTGAATAGGGAATTTTGGAAATTACTTTAATAATTTTGCCTTGGTATAGGGAATTTCGTAAAAGAATTATAATTCTGAATTTGACCGGGGAATAAATAAATGAAATATTTTACAAAATTCACGTAAAGAGGGTTTTGAGATTAGGGCAGCGAGTTTCCGTGAAGAATTATAATTTTTACTTTAGCACAGAGAATTTTAGTATAGAATTATAATTTCAAGTTTAAGATAGCAAAATTTTCGTAAAGAATTATAATTTTGTGTTCACATTAAAACAGGATTCATTAAGAATTATAATTTTTACTTTAGGACCGGGTGTTTCATGGGAATCTTTGAAAACAATCTTAATTCTGATTCAGAAGAAGGCAATTAAAAAAAATCCCTGTTCCAAGTCATAATTCGTCACAATTTGAAACTTATCTCTTCCAAATTTAGGAAAAAGGTAGTTGCTATATTTCTGAATTATGATCGAAAATTTTGTGAATAAATATAATTCTAACTTGGAGCAGGGAATTTTAGAAATGAATTTAATTGTGACTTTGTATAGGAAGTTTTCTAAAAGAATTATAATTCTGAGTTTGGACGGGAAATAAATAATTGAAATAAACAAAAAAATCCCCGTAAAGAATTATAATTTAAACTTTGGAACAGGGTATTTCGTAAAGATTTATGATTTTGTCTTGGGACAGGTAATTTATGACATGGAACGGGAAATTTTGGAAAATAATTTTGATTCTGATTTCTAAAAAGAAACTTATAAAAACCACCCCTGTCCCAAGTCAGAATTCATCATGTTTTAAAAATTCCTTGTTCCAAATTTATAAAAAAGGGAGATACTGTATTTCTGAATTATATAATAGAAAATGTTGTAAATAAATATAATTCTGACTTGGTACAGGGAATTTTGAAAGTAATTATAATTTTGTCTTGGAACAGGTAATTTTTGACATGGAAAGGGAAAGTTTTAGAAAATTATTTAAATTATGATTTATAACAGGGAATTTCCGTAAAAAAAAAATATAATTTAGAGGTTGGGACAGGGAATTTCCGTAAAGAATTATTATTTGACTTGGAAACAGAGAAATTTTGATACTGGACGGGAATTTTGAAAAATAATTTTTATTCTGATTTAGAAAAAGGGAATTAAAAAATCCCTGTCCAAATTCAGAATTATTATTCTCTTATCATATTCTTTGTTCCAAATCAGAATTGTAATTGTTATGGCCAAAAATTATCTGATGTTCTCACTCAGAATTATAATTCTTTTCCAAAATTTCCTGTTTCAAATAGAAATTCTCCAATTGTTACTGCCATGTTGCCAACAAATTTAAAAGCTTTATCTTTTAAATACTTGATAATGCATTTTTAATTACAGACACCTGAAGCTCCTGAAGTTTTCGAATGGCCGGATGATCCTTACGTGATAATGCACGTATCAGAAGTGTTGAGTACGACCGAAATTTGGTGTAAACTCGTCGGTGACGATCATAGTGTAAGTTTACCACAATAATAAAAACTTTCTACTATGTAGTCTCGACCGGAAACCATCTTTCATGAGTTGCTGGTGTCTGTTAAAATAGGAGAAACGGGATAAACTACAGGAAAATATGAAAAAATTCTACACTATGAACTCACTGTTAACGAAAGCAAAGACGATAGTTCCAGGCGTTTGTTACACAATTTGCCTAGGAGATAAGTGGGTTCGGGTCAAATGCAAAGAATACGAGCCAAGCACGGAGAAGGTCACAATATTCTTCATCGACAACGGCAAGAGTAACACCTGTCATGCTAAACTGCTCCATATCTTGGATAAACAGTTTTACGCTCTTCCAGCTCAGGTACTTAGCCACTTTTTTTATTTAATTACAAACCAAGTTATCAAGATTTGCGGTAACGAATCGTCGTCAAGTACAAAAAAAAGCTACCAAGAATCCTCATCTGGAATAATCATGTATTTTGGCGCAATTCTAAACCGATTTCAATGAAACTTGGCAGCTGAATAGCCAACCTTTCAAAAATAAGTTTAGGCATGATTTTATCTTAGTATCTCGTTAATATCTTAGAAATTGTGAGATTAAAACAAACCATAAAAACCAAGTTTGGACTTGTGCTCACCTCTACGTCCTAATCTGTCGAACCGATTTTCACCAAGTTTTAACGAGAAGTCAGTAGCAAGAGATTCTCGATATAGTTTTTGCAGGAATTTTCCGTATCATAAATATTTTTCACAATTGTACATATTTAGTGTAAAAAATGAAAATTAAGAGATGAAAAAATTTCTAAAATTTTGACCGTGTACCCCCCTTTGTTGGATCTATAAGTTTTGCCCCCCCCCCCCAAACACGCTATCTGACGTAATTTTTGCCGTGCATTTAGTTACTTACTTTACTGTTTTTTATGAATTAAGAAAGTAGTTCAACGTTCAAGGAAATAGTCGAAACAAAAGAATTGAATAAAAAAGACGAATTTTCAACAAAATACTTGAATCCTCATCAAAGAAAGATTTTCCAGTCAATAAAGAAAAAATATTTCATCCAAAATGTAGAATAACTGAGTAGAGGACGAATTCTCAACCAAATATATAAATTTTGAACCAAATAGTGGAACTTTCAAGCTAAAAAGACAAGCTTTATAAAAAAAAATATCTGATTTTATATCATATAATTACATTTGCAATCAAAAAGATAAAATTTCAACCAAGAAGATTAATTTTCTACTAAAAAAGACGAATTCTCAACAAAATACGTACATTGTTAACCAAATAGTTGCATTTTCATCCAAGAAGATTATTTTTGTTTACCAATTTCTTTTTGTGTCTGTAATCATCTTCAAGTCTACTTCTTTCCTCATCGCTAAGACCTCTGATGTTTAACGTTCTCTTGCGCGCTTTTTTCTTTTCCTGTTGGGCTGCCTTAATTTCATCATTTCACTCATCATTTTACTCATCAATCTCACAGTCCTTGAAGAAAAAAAGTAAGCTTTATTTCTTGTACATCCGAAATTTCAAAAAAGTGTCCTTTTATGAAAGAAGTCAAATTTATTTTTGACCTTTACCTTTGAAGGTCAAATATTTATGTTTTCAAAAAATTCTAATAATTAGTGGAATAGGCATGGGAAAACCTATCGAAACTATTCTAGAAAATATTTCTTTGTCGCCATTAAAAGAGTTGAAAATCGCCGAAACAGATGATATATATTCTCAAAAACCATTAATCGCTTAATTTCATAAATAAGCCATGAAACACCCACTTTTGAAAATTTCATTTTATTTCTAACCTTTATTTTTGTAGGTATAATATTTATTTTTTCAATAAATGGTCATGATTAACTGAAGGAAATTCTTTTTTATCGCCATCAGAAGAGTTAAAAATCGCCGAAATAGACGATATTCACGAAAATCAAAAAAAAAACACCCCCTTCTCCTCAGTAAATATTGATCCAAATAAAAAAAGTACTTCTCCTCAAACTGACCAAAAGTGACCTTTCGGTGAATTTTTTTTTTTACCATATTAGTTTTGGTGAGATATCTTTTTCTCTGTATATTTGACAGAAAAAGCGACATATTGCAAATTGAAGTAAACTAATTTTATCTGCAAAACTAAAATGAAAACTTTTTTCACCTCTAATATTTCTCCAATTAGAGCCTTCCAATGTTGACACATTTTTATTGTATTCTATTCGGCAACTAAGTTTCTTGTGAATAACTCGCTTCCTGTAAATTTAAAGTGTAAGTTAGTTGACATAGAAGTGAAGATGTATCAACTTTTTCGGGAAGAGAAGGAAGCCTATTCTAGACAGTTTTAGTTTGCCAAATATGCCTTCTAGAATAGAGCTTCTTTAAAGAATCAACACATTTTTTACTGCAGGTGGCTTGCTGTTCTAGGTTTTCCCTCTAAATTCTATTCGTTGAACGTCTCCTTAGTATTTTAAACCTGAAACTATTTTACTATTATACAATTATTAATAATATTAATAAACTATTATACTATTTCTTATGCGAAAACGAAGATAAAAGTAGAAATATTTATTAACTGAATTAAGATTGGGTTGTTAAACCTCGAGAACATTGAATTCTCACATATATCTCAGTAAACGAATACCATACACTTCATGACTTTTAAAGACTTTAAATCAATGCCAAATCGCTTCAAATTTATGATATATGGATTCGAAAGCTTGTTTTCTAAAAAAAAACCACAATTAATTTTCTTTGGTCACAAAATTCTGCTACATGACAGAAAACTTCATGAACTTTTGGCGTAACCGATATTTTTAGTTCAGGTAACTTCTCTTGAAAGTAGTAGTATGCATTTTCAAATTTCAATCCAGGTATTGATCAAAACATGCTTTGAATACATTTAAGAAGTTATCAAATGCTTCACAGTAAAAACTGAAGGTTCCATTTTGTCACAGTTCTAATTTTATATAAGGAAATCACATAGAACGTGGCACCATCTATGATGGTTCCTTTTTCTTGCAGCTCCCTTGGAACCAATAATCGGTTTTAATAGAAACCCCAGTTTTTTTGTATTGCACGTACTTCAAGCATCCCAGAGGAATGTTTTGACGTAAAATATATTTTTGATCTAACAGTCATACACGAATTTCTATTGAAATCTGGATTTTTTTGTTGATTTTCATATAGAATCCAAAGTGAAGAAAATATTTCACAGAAACATAAATTTTCTATAACAGTGTCAGAAAAAATTACTTTTGCAGGATATACCCATACATAAATAACTACTTAACCCCACTTGAAAAGGGGCGCTTAAAAGGCTCTAGACAGTATTTCTATTTTAAATACAAAATTTTAAATTATTATCAAGCATTAGTGGTTCCTTAAAATAGGGGTATATTTAATTATTTAGAAACGTACTCTCGTTGATCCGCCTGAAAATGATTGGAGGATGATTATGTGCATTCGATGGTCCAAGTCGAATGTCTACCCTTAATTTGACTATCAAAGAACCGGCTGAACTCAGGAGGTGGTTTTATGCAGTTTTCATCTCCCTTGGTCAAACGTCCAAGATACTAATACCAGTGCAGAAACTTCGATCTGGCCCCGATTGGGGCCAGAACGGGACAGATCGAGCATTCCGATCTGGGTCAGATCGCGGATGAAACACACGCCCAGACCGGGGCTATGTTGGGACTCCCAATCGGTGTCCGATCTGTACCCGATTAGTCTCATTATAATCCATCCTATGATTTTCGCGAATAAAGTCCGATTCATAAATGATAAAATAATATTGATTTAAAACCGAAATAACATACATTTAATTCAAGTAAACTCCAAATTAGTGCATGGTCCTATCCTTAAGATTATTTGAGACGTTATAACTTGCCAGGAAAAGATTTTTTTTTTGTAAACAAAATGTTAAATAACCAAAAATATAAAAGGTGAATGTTCAACAAAACACTTGAATTTTTTACCAAGAAAGGTGATTTTTATCTAAAAATCTAAATTTTCCATTCTTGGTTCGGAAATTAGGCCTTTATAAGTTGAAAATTCAACTATTTGGTAGAAAATTAATCTTCTTGACTTAAAAATTCAAAAATTTTGTTGAAAATAAATGTTTTTGTTGTTCTTAAAAATTTGTCTCTTTTGTTGAATTCACCTGGTTGAAAATTCGTTTATTTTTTTCTTGAAAACTAGTTTTGTAAACTGTAAATTTGACAATTCATCTATATGATTGAGAATTCAACTTCTTGGCTTGAAAATTCAACTATTTTAATAAAGTCATCTGTTTTGGTAGAAAATTCAACTGTTTTGTTAAAAATTCGTGTTTTTGGCTCGAAAATTTAACTACATATTTGATTAAAAGTCCATCTATTTTCTTAAAAATTCGTGCTTTTCTGTTGAATTAAACTGTTTTTCATTTAAAATTAACATCACCAAATTACTGGTGGAAAGTTGAACTACTTTGTTCAACATTCTATTTGTTGGATGAAGATCCACCTTTTACTTAGAAATGGAACTATTTTGTTCAAAAATTGAATTATTTTGTACAAAAAATGATTTTTGTTGGTATAGAATAATTATTTTAAATTGAAAATGTAACTATTTCATTTCTGGTTGAAAATTGAGTTTCTGAGTTCAAAATTCCTCTTTTTTGTAGTAACTTAATGTTCTTGGCTGAAAATGCATCTATTTCGTGAAAAATTTGTCTTTTTAGGTCGAATTTAACTCTTTTTGATTGAAAATTAACATCTTTTTTGGTTGAACATGAAAGTACTTAGTTGAAAGTTGAACTACTTTGTTTAAAACTTTATATGTTGCGGTTCTCGATTCACCTTTTATTTAAAAATTGAAGTATTCTGTCGAAAATTCGATTTTTGTTAGTTGAAAAATAATTTTTTTAATTTGAAAATGTAAATATTTTATTTCTAGTTGAAAAATTAAGGGGTTTAGTTGAAAATTCCTCTTTTTGTGGAAAATTAATTTTCCTGACTGAAAGTTCAACTAATTAGTTGAAAGTTGAACTGCTATGTTAAATATTTACTCTTTTTTAAAGATTCACCTCTTTGCCTAAAAGTTAAACTTTTTCGTTGAAAATTTGTGTTTTCTTTCGATTTAAAGTTAATTTTTATCTGAAAATTTAACTATTCCATTTTTGGTTAGAAAATGTTTTTTTTCAGTTGAAAATTCCACTATTTGGTTCAAAGTTCATCTTTCTTGATTGAAAATTAATCAATTTGTTTCAAGATTCATCTTTTCTGGTTAAAAATTCAATTGTGTTTGAAGAAATTCGTCTTTATGGCTTGAAAATTTAACTACTGCGTTAAAAGTTCAACTATTTTCTTAAAAATTCAATATTTTTGCTTGACAGTTCAAGTATTTGATTGTTAATACAACTGTTTGGTTGAAAATAATGTGCTTGAGTTAAGAATTAATTTTGTTGTTGTTGAGAATTCATCTTTTTGGGTCCACATTGTTTTAACTGTTTCAACGTGGCAATTTATCACCCATCATGTCACTCACACTTGTCGCGGAAAAAGAGACATAACCACACTTCGCGACCTTCGAACACATACTGCATGGGAAATGCTGGAAACTGAATAAAAGATAGTAAACATAGAATAACGAGAAGAGATAACGAGAAGATCGTGTTATGAAGATTTAATTGTAAATCTACTAATTTTACCTGAAACTGCGTTGATATCAGCCGGAAATTGACTTTCAAGTGGATCCAAATTTGCTGGCTCGTCCAAATTCATAAATTGAACAGATTGAACAATATTAACTTCGGGATCACTTGCATTACCATCTATAATCATTTCACCTATATTAGTTGAAAAAAGACAATTTAATTGATGATTAATTTATTTGAGGTTAGGTTTCAATGAGCAGCAGCGCGTAATTACTTACTTTTATTTTCGTCATGCAGGTTTCGAGGTATACTGGCTAGTGCTCGGTGCCTCCGAAAGTTCGAACACGTGGCGCACTCGCCTTAGGCATTTTCAATAATTGATAGAATATTATAAACAAGTAATATTCGAAATTCACTGCACTGTCAAACGACAACAACCAGCTCAAATTTAGTGAGTGCATGAAGATCGCGCTTCAGTAGGAAATCGGTCTGGCCTGTTCTGGCCCAAGTATGGGCCACAGAGTTCTACCGATCAGGGCCAAATCGGGAATCCCGATCGGGGCCAGATCGGTATTACGTACGAAATCGGGAAATTTCTGCACGGATTAGACACTAAATTTCAAACTTATACAAGTGATAAAATTTTGATCAAACTTTCTCTACGACTGATATTGCAGTGTAGCATAAAATTGAGACTACTATATCGGCGAGAAAATTCGAGTCCTCTGGCTTTGACGTTGAGAAAGTAAGTGAAGAAAAAATGGTAGCTCAATAAATAAATGATTATTTTAAAGGTCGTAATGCTGCACGTTAATGAGCATGAAACGAATATGCCAAAAAAAATTGTATAGCTTACAGAACTAAAAATCTGTTAGAAGTAAGGAAACTTGACAGCTTTTAACGACAGTGAACTCTGAAAAATATTTTTGTATTGAAAAAATAATAGGGAAAATCTGAGAAAATTCAAGGTGGTACTTTAAACATTTCGAAACAAATTACCGTTAAAAAATTTGCGAAACATAACAAATTGTTCGATTTTTATACATAAATATACAACTGTACTATCTTCAGTTATAATGAGGATTATGAAGTGATTTAGACTAGAGGTTCACTGTTAGAAGTAAGTTCATGAAATTTCATGAAAATATTAGTGAAGCTTTTCACACTACGGTTAGTGCAACACTCATTGAAATTTTATGCAATACTACAATTTAAATAGCCTTATTGAAATTTCAGTGTAAGTTTTGAAACTATTTTAAGAGATAGTGCATTGGGTTTTTTGTAAATGTTCATGAATATCCTATGGATATTCAATGTAAATAGTAAAACTTTTCTAAGAACATTACATTACATGTAATTGCAAAAAATGTATTAATCGATTGCAAAATATATCACATACAAAGATTCTAAATTTAATTTCGTGAATTATTTTTAAATTTTGTTTATATTTTCATTTGGGTTTATTAAATTTAATAACAAATATTACTTTACTTTCAATGCATGTTTACAAAATTTACGTAAACCATAGTGAAATTTATTCAGCCACCAATAATATTTTATGTACAAGCAATTGAAACAGGTTTCAGAGTTAATTTTATGAAATTTCAATATGTGTTGCTTCCAAATTAAGTTTCGTGTCACTGAAAATTAATGAATATTGTCTCAAATTAATTTTCAAAGCCAATCTCATAAAATTTCAGTGACATAAGTCATTGAAAACTGACTAATATTTCAGAACATTTCTAACACTGTTTTTAGTTGAATTATTATTTGTAATTGTTTAAAATTTGAAAGAAGTATGTGCTTCTTTTTGTCTTCGCTCGATTCTTGTACATACATTTACAACTGTACTATCTTCAGTTCTGATGTAGATAATCAAGTGATTTAAATTAGAGGTTGTTAGTTGAATTATTCGTAATTATTTTCAATTTGAAAGAAGTATGTGTTTCTTTTTGTCTTCGTGCAAATTGCGATATTTGAAGACAGTTTTTTATACTGGAAAGAAAGTGTCAGAAACCAGCGGGGTGCCTTGCTTTCACGGGATCTTCCTCGTCTTTCCTTAGCAAAACTTGATAGCACATGCAAATTTTTCAATGGAAATTGGTTTAGAAATACTGAAAGTACCACCTTGATTTTTTGCAGATTTTTCCTATTATTTGTTCAATAAAAAATTATGTTCCAATGTTCATGGTCGTTAAAATCTGTCCAATTTCCTTACTTTCTATCAGATTTTCGGGTCTGTAAACTATAATTTTTTTTGGCATATTCGTTTCAAGCTCATTAACGTACAACATTCTGACATTTAAAATGATCTCTCATCTATTGAGCTACCATTTTTTCTTCTCTTACTTTTTTAACGTCAAAGCCAGAGGACTCGAATGTTCTCACCGATAGTAAGGACCAATACGAAGACTTAAAACATTCTTCTCACTTAAGCAGTGCCTAACTTAGATTTATGAAATATTTAATCAAAGTGAAATACGTCTTCTTGAATACACAGTTATTGATTGCTTAGGTGACAAAGGGCCCGTAAATTTTAATTAGAAGTGCATCTATTTTCTATACGCTATACATAGACGTTATACCTCACTGTAAGGTTTTGTAAGGCCATCCGGGTGAGGCACCAATGCCTGCGAACGTTTGTACTTAGAGCTTGTACGTAGAGCGCGTGGGAATATAATTATCCCAGTCGTGTTTTCCGTTAATTGCCATTATCGGTGAAACTTAGTTACACTAAGTTCCGTTATACTGTGCTGCTTTAGGAGGCCTACATAAGAACATCCGTCCATTCAGCGACCATCCTTGACCAGGCACGCGTATAACTCGCAGACACAAAGTACCGACTGGTTCAAAATTCCTTTAGGAACTCCCCTGATGCTGGTACTATATTGCTTCCAACCCGAGTAAAAATGCTTCGACTTGAGTTCGACTTGGCGATGTCTTGAGTTCGTCTCCAAGACATCGATGTCTGGCTGCGTCTCAAAACTGAGACGAGGCATAATATAATGTTTTACTTTCATGGTCTTAGCGTGTTGATTTCAAGTCGATGTAAACTTCTCTCCAGACGAAACTTTTCGGACTCAGAATTGAGGCTGTTAACGGATGCGAAGGATTAAAATCAATTATTGAAAAATTTGTAATTATCAAATTAGCTATTTTTAATTTAAAAATGCAGAATCTGTGGGTCTAAACGACTTTAACCCTGAAAAATTTTCTTCAAAAAATAAAAAATTGCAATTTTCTATAAAGATCTCCTGAGCTGTTAGAAATACGTAAAAACAAACAACATTTTCGGTATCGTCGTCAAACATTTATAATGCAAATGAAAATCTATAAATGAATAGATGAATAGATTGTGTAAAATATACAAAATTGCTTAATTATTAACAAAGATTAGCTCTAATCACAGTCAGAATGACCCATTTTGTCAGGGCAGGTATATACTCGAAGTTATAAACCACTCGTCTTGAAGTCATACAAATTCGACTCAAGATATAAATATATGGCTTCGACACATAGAAACTCGTATCCAAGACATAAATTGATGTCTGGCTCCATCTGAATAAGACGACATACTGGAGTCGAAATTTTCGACTTCAGCATGTCTTGATTGGGGGCATTTCAAGTCGAAACCAAGTCGAAGAATTTTTACTTCGGGATTAGGTACTTCTTTTTCTATAAAAATAAAACCGAAACGAATTCCAAATTTCGAGTAAAAAATGTTTAAACTTTTTTGTTCTTGAGGTTTCCCAAGTATCACCGTGATCTGCCAATCAGGCTATAATCAGAGAATGAAGCTGCTGTAAAATATCATTAGTGACATTAACCTTACGTCACAAGATACAATTTCTTCTGAAAGAAAGAGGAACATTCATGATATTGCTATCAGTAATGCGTTTTCTGATTATCATGTCCATGGAGAATAGACATAAGGAGACCAAAGTCCTGTACATTGACTCCATCAAAAACGAGCATTTTTCTTTCGTATGTACATAACGCATCGAAATGCTAGTTCTCGATCGCGGCGCTAGTGTGGCACACGTATCGATGGCCGCCGTCATGGTTCGTGTAAATATAACCTCAAGACTCAAACAAAAATACAACATTCCTAAATCGTTTAAAAAATTTGTTGAGCAATGTAAAAACTGTTATATTCAAGTGAAAATTTGATATCAGTTCTGTGATCTGTAAGCGTACAAGATTTAAAACTGGTAAGTTATATACTGCGAGTCGTTTGTGCAATAAATTCTAAAGTACCTACCTCGCCCATTGTAGGATCATTTCAATGATAAACAGTTCAATCACAGATATTTCGCGAAAAATAAAATTATCAAAATAATATAAATCTGCTTTTATGTGAATAACAACTTATCCATCTATGTAAATCACATTCATATCACAGTGGTAAATAATGTAAAATGTCAACATAAGCGACTGCCATTTTAATGCGCGTGCCACACTAGCGCCATATTGCATACTCGGGAAATATTGTAATCATCTTCATACGATAAAAATGTGCTTGTCTTCGGTTACATTACTTTGGTCTCCTTATGTCTATTTTCCATGATCATGTCATATTCATATGAACTGCCATGGTCGCTTTTTTATTTTTAATGACATAAATTTATAACCTTCTATTTCATTTTTAAGTTTGCCACTTTAAAAGTATTAATTTTTTATTTTGTTGATTCAACTTGTCCAGTTTCGATTTTTTTTTAATGCTTGAGGAGAAATACATATTATGCTCTTATTTCTTCATGAGGTTGCAATATTTGATATTTTGTCTCGTATGTATATCATGTTTTTTTCAAATTGTTCGGCGTATAACTTCAGCCAAAAGTGATAGTACCAATATCCAAATTCAAGTCAAGAAATAATTCAAATCATCTGTGAGGTCATAAGTTTTAATTTTTCAGAAACATAGCTCCAACTTTTTATAAAGCCTAGTATTTGCAATTTTGTATTTTGCAAAAGAAAATTCATAATAATACCTTGGCCGAAGCGATTCCTACATTTTCAGTTTTTTTTTTCAGGGGTAGTCTGTCAAATTGACTTTTTACATGTCAAAGTCAGCCATACATCGACCAAGACGTCATAATCATGTAATTTAAACTAGTAATCTGGTCCTTTTTAATCATGTAATTACAGCTACACAAAATAAAATCTTTTTTCTGGCCTGGGGTCAGACCATGTTTATTTTATGTTTTTGGGGTCGCTGGACCCGAATCCGAAGTCCATTTTACGCCATCACGTCAGGTTTTTGACATAACCTGAAAAAGTCTTCACAACCACACAAAAATAAGAAGTAATTCTGGCCTGGGGTCAGGCCATTTTTAATATATGTTTTTGGGGTCGCTGAAACCCAATCCGAAGTCCATTTTACCCCATCACGTAAGGTTTTTGACCCAATCTCAAAAGTTCTTCACAGCCACACAAAAATAAAAAATAATCCTGACCTTGGGGTCAGGCCATTTTTACCATTTGTAAAAATGAACTATAGCGGGCTAATTGGGCTCGGATTATAATATTTTTGTAAGGTTATGTTAAAAACCTGACATGATGGTGTGAAATGGACTTCGGACTCAGTTTCAGCAACCTAAAACCATTTAAGAAACGTTTTGTCATTTTTTAATTTAGTCATTTTGCCATTTTTTAATTTTGTGGTTTTCCGTTTTGTCATTTCAGAATTTTGTGGTTTTATCGTGTTTTGTTTTTGTCATTTTGAATTTCTGTCGTTTTATCATTGTGCTATTTTGTTATATTCTTGTTAAATCGTTTGTGATTTTCTCGTTTTGTGGTTTTTCCCTTTCATCATTTTATCGTTTTGTCGCTTCGTCATTTTGCCGTTTTCCCATTTTGTCGTTTGAACATTTTGTCATTTTATGATTTTTTGGTTTTGCCGGTTTGTCATTTTGTGATTTTGTCGTATTGACATTTTGTCTCTTTTTCTTTTTGTCAATTTTTCATTTTGTCATTTCGTCATATCGTAATTTTCTCATATATTTTTTTTTCTTCTCATTATCTCATTTTGACGTATTGATATTTGTCCTTTGGTCATTTTATCGTTTTTTCATTTTGTCGAATTGCCACTTTCTCATTTTGTGGTTTTTTCGGTTTGTCACATTTTGTCGTTTTGATATTTTTTCATTATGTCATTTAGTCGTTTCGTCATTACGTCATTTAGTCGTTTTGTCATTTAAACATCTTCTCATTTTCTCATTTCGTCATATTGTGATTCTGTCAAATTCTTATGTTTTTGAGTTGATTTTGTCATTTTGTCATTATGCTATTTTGTCATCGTCTTGTTTTATCGTTTTGTGATTTTCTCGTTTTGTCATTTCCTCCTTTGTCGTTTTGTCGATTTAACGTTTTGTTATTTTATCATTTTGGGATTTAGTCGTTTTGTTCTTTTGAATCGTTTTGTCATTTAGTCATCTTGTCACTTTGTGTGTTTTTTTAATGTTTAAATTTTTTAATTTTGTCATGTCATGTTGTTATTTCATCAATTTCTCATTTTTTTCGCGCTCATTTTGTCATTTTGTCATTTTGCCGGTTTGTTATTTTATCATTTATCGTTTTGCTATTTTCTTATTTGTCATTTTGTGGTTTTGCGTTTTTGTCATTTTGTCGTTTTGTCATGACAGAATTTTGTGGTTTTGACGTTTTTTCTGTTTGCCAATTTGTATTTTTGTCATTTTGTCAGCGCCGCGTTTGCCTCATAGTTCCTGCGATGATACTCGTATGCTAATTTTAATAGTGCGCGATAACCCGCTTGAAAATGGTCACCATTGGACAAAACACAAGTATCATGGCTCAAGTCTTGAATAATTTTTTTCCCATTGTTCGCCCATAGTTCGTCCATAGTATGGCTGAAGTATTACTTGTGTCCGAATCCCATGGTTCTACCATGGGAAATTACGAAATGCATTGAAAAAAGTTAGAAGCCAGTTGTATAACGAATTGTGTCAATTATATGGCTGTAAGTTGGTCCGACTTCAGGCCAACTATTTTACTCTGGATGCGAATTTTCATCAGCCCGATGTCAGGCCAACTTTGTCGAAGGTCGGTCGAGATACCGAAATTATAAATATCGACCATTTCGTTTTTACGACTATTGTTCCAACATATTATACCCAGGGATCAGAACCTTTTAGGTTGGATTCGAGATTTAAAGGTTCCTTAAGGGTTCGGATCCGCACTGGACCCTTTAATTTCTTGAGGGCCGGGTCCGGACCTGAACCTCTTAAATTCTTAAGGGTCCAGGTCCGAACCCGGACCCTTTAATTTCTTAAGAATCCACGTCCAGAACCGAACCTTCAAAATTCTTATGATGTCGGGTCCAGACCGGACCCTTCAGGAACCCTTTACTGTCGGATCCAACCTAAAATGATCCTAGAATTATATTTGAGAAATTGACAAAGGCGATTTGAGAGAGAGAGTTTAGTTTGAGGTATTGAAATTATTGAGTTAACTTGAGATTGCGCCAAAGTTTTCGACGGGAACTAAGGTTGTGCAGAAAAGTTATAACGCGCATTATTCCGCGCAGTGAAGTTGCTTGGCATTTGTAGCTGCGCATCACAGTTCAATTGCAGATTGTCAACAATGTGCTGCTTGATTGTCAGCAGCTTTGACTTTTTCAGTGTATGATTTAAGATCCTTAGTTCTTGAGCGAACTTTCGAATCTTTTCCGTGACCAGCCTACCAGATGTTATGTAGTCAATCACAGACTGAATACGGGACGTATTCTGTCATGCCCATCCAATCTTCTTGTTCAGTTGATACAAGCGTCTTTTAGACTTTTGATGCATCGTCGGTTTTAGCCTTCGATTTGAATCAGCCAATGCTCTGGCAGTTCCATAAACTAAACACTTGATTGTCCAGATGTCGGACACCTCCGAGATATCCTTACGAAGGGAAGCATCCATTGCAGCCAGATCTTGGGGCTTAGGAGGAACCTGTATGTCAATGTTCCTCCTTGTCGTGAAATCGCTATCATCCTTAGTGTTGATTCCGCAAAGAATGATGCGAAACGTGCTGAAGCTCTAGGTAATTCTTCCACTCAATGTGGACGTTTCGCCAGTTCGTCGCCGTGTTTTCATCAAAATTATTATTTGCAGCACCTCGAACTCTAGGGTGATCGGCACTGTTTGCCGACCAAATTTCGGGTGCTCTGAGCGTTCAATAATTTTGAACCGCATCTACGACGATTTGGTGGTTTGATGGTGTTATTGTTGTTCCCACGAGCAGCTAGGGAAAGGGTTTGTCCGTCCTTGTAGAGCCCCGCATGCAAGGATAAGGCTGCATACACTGAAAGGTCGCCCGGTGTCCCAGAGACACCGTTTAAGACACCTCCCCAGGTGCCATTCAGCTTTCGGCACGGTTGTTACGCCTTCGCTTAGGGGTTATTCCTAAGCGAAGTCAGAATGTTGTACACTGTAGAATATGACTATATATATATATATATAATTAAAAACTAAAGGTTAACAACCACCGCAGGGTCCCACTGGGAGTAACTGTCATCTAGTTAGGATAAGAATTGTGTTTCCACATTCACAGGGAGTTTAAGCTTTAAAAAATAATTAAAATTGGAAAATTAGTCAGAATTGACGTTGGAGCGAAATTTAAATTGAAGTTTGAATTGAAAATGGAATTAAAGTTGAAATTATAAATTTATAAAAATACCAATATTGCAAGAATTACAGGAGAATTGAAATGGAATTGAAAGTTTAGTCAAATATAAGAGAATGTAGATTAAAATGAAATAGAATTGAATTTTAAAATTAGAAGTTATCAAAATAATTTTATTTCTGAAGTAACAAGGAGTTTGAAATTTGAAAAATAATTAAAATTGGAAATTTCATCAGAATTAAGATTGGAACGAAATTGAAGTTTGAATGGAAAGTGTAACTAAAATTTTAAATTGAAGGAAAGGAATTCATGGGAATTAAATTTGGAATTACAAATAAATGAAAGAATTCCAATATTGAAAGAATTACAGGAGAATTGAAATGGAATTGAAACATTAGTCAAATACATGAGAATTAAAGTTGAAACAGATCACGGAATTATAAATGAGAGGAAACTAATACAAAATAAAATTGAAAATGAATTGAAATATAATTGAATTGAAATGGAGTTAAATTTAAAAATTAGACCTTAGAATAGGAATTTCCTTTCTAAATAGCCAAGGATTTTAAACTTTGAAAAATAATGAAAATTATCAATGTGATCGGAATTCAGTTTGGAATGAAATTGCAATTCTCGAGGTGGAATTGAAGTAGGAAATGAAAATGGAATGAATAATCTTGCGATTGTAGATTGTAGTTTCTTATAGGGGCAAACTAATCGAAAGTTGGTGCTTGTGTTGGACTGTTAATAATTATTATATTTAACAATACGTGTTTCAGCGCTAAGTGGATTGGCGAATTCGTCAGCAGGTATGTCGCTATGTACGTGTCGCATTGCCTGGTACAGTATTAACCATTACTAAATTAGTTTCTAACCTAATTCTCGCCGACTTCTAACTTTAACGACGATCTCACCATTGAGCTATCGTCCCTCGAATCTACTTCCGCGACTTCACCTTCGTTGCAAATCCAATTTAACAAGGAGTTCCTCCCCTTCCTTCCTTCCTTCCACCCTTCCAATTATCTCCCAATCACGAGTAACTAAGTTGCAATAATAATATCAACAATAATTGGAAGCTCCCAAAATTTCGCAATTTTCGGCATTATTATTGTTCGATTTTTCAATTTTGGGAATCGAAAGTCTTCAGTTTTGGGAATTCAATGTGGTGGATTAAAATATTAGAATTTTCGAATCTCAGAATTGAATCGTTTAAATTTTGGGATTTGAAGGTCCTCAAATTTCAATTTTCTGAACCTTTGAACATTTTAAAATTTTCCACTTCAAAGATTGTGAAATTAAGTCCTCGGAATAAAAAAATTTTTAATTTTAATTTCTGTAACTGAAAGTTTAAATTGAAGTAATGGACTTTCAGTCTTGCATTATCCATAATAATGTTCCCGGTGTTTTATTTTTACCTCTTTTGAAACTCTTCAAAAGTTAATGCCAGGGAAAATTGAAAATCTTGACATTTCAATCCTGGGAATTGAAAGTCTTAAAAATTAAATTCTAAGAATTGAAAGTCTTCAAATTTCAATTCTGGGATTTGAAAGCCTTTAGATTTTGAAGCATGTGAACCAAAGACCTTCTTTCTTGGGGTTTGAATTTTTGTGAATTTTTAGGCATTGAAGGTTCTTAAATTTAAATGTTCAATACTGGGCATTGAACAGTTGTGAAATTTTGAATTGAAAGTCTTCAATTTTTTCAAGTCTATGAATTGAAATTCAATTTTGAAATCTTGGAAATACATATACAATTTTTACTTTTCAAGTCTAGAAAGTGAAAGTTTTCCATTATCAAGTCTGAAAATTGAAATCCCTATAGTTTTAAAATGCCTGAATTGAAAAGTCTTAAAATTGATATGCTGAAAATTTTAAGTGAGGAATTGCAATTCTGTTAAGCCTAATAGAAATTCAATAAATTTCAAGATTAGCAATAAAGTTTTTATAAATTAATTTCAGTTCAAGAAGTAAAACTTCGAATTGCAAGTTTTTCGATTAAAAATTTTCATTCTGATCACAGAATATCGCAAATTCAATTATAGCACTCGAAAGTCTTCCCAAATTTACAATTTGGGAATTTAAAGTCTTCAATTTTCAGCCCAAAATATCTTTGATTTTCAATACTGAGAATTGAACAGCTTGGAGTAATTGAATATTAAATTAAAGCAAAATAATAAAATATAGGAACTGGGAAAGATTATAATTAAAATTGCATATTAAAAAAAAGAAAGCAATGGAAAATTATAATTGAAAATTAATTGAATTTTGGATTGATAATAATTTTTAATTAATGGAAAGCCAATGAAAAAAAAGCCAAAATGAGAATGGAAAAATTTTTTAATGGTTTTTCCTAGTATTAAGATTATTAAGTTATAAAGAGTGAAGCGAAATTTCAACGGAATGCAACTTCGAATTGAAAGTTTATACTAAGAATTGAAATTTTTGAAACCGAATTAAATGGAACTAAAATTATATTAAAAATAATTGAAATAAGTGAGATGAAAGGACTTGAATACCAAATTTTCAATTAAATTCATGCAATAAAAACCGAGAATTGGACTTCGAATTCAACATTTTTTAAATTAGTGAAAATCCAAGTATTTTAAATGAATACAAAATAATAATGAAACTTGAAGTGTAAAATTACATAAAAATAATAAGGAACAGGAATTGAAAGGGAACTGAATCTTTGAAAAATATTAAAATGAAGCCTTCCAATTATTAATAAAAATATTATTATCGCCTCCATTAACAATTTGCCCTGATTACTTCCGAGGAGAAAAAAATTCAAATTTAACAATTTATATTTTCTTTTCCTAATTGGGAATAGCTGCCCTTTTGGGAAAAACTACAAGTACAGGTGAGATTAATTAAATTGGTCGATTTTATGTATTGCGCAAAGAGTGCTTCAGCATTACGATACTTTTTTTTAATTTATCATTATTTATCTATTATATTTATTTTTCCTTCACCCAATCCTCAAATATTTTATTCATCTCAAATATTTTATTCTCCCACTAGCTATAAGTGTTTATTGTTAATTTAACTTTGTACTAATTTCTGTCGTCAATTTTAATTTTATTATCTTGCATTTTATTATTATTATTTCGCTGGGCTGATTGTAGTGCTATATATACATTTATCTGTGGCCAAAAGCATGAAATTTGTAGCTTTCATTTGCATTTTTGTATAATGATAACTGAACATTATTATTATTAAAAAATATTTAACCGAAAGATTTGTTCAACTTGAACATTGTTGGGTATTTATTCATTTATTAATGTTATCAAGTGTGATCGTTCGTACGGGAAATGCTCATTTTTTTAAATACGTCCAACAAAAACCATTTTTTTATTAATATATAATATTGCTGTACAATATAAAGATAAGCAAACCCTTGCATTAAAAGAAATCATATTTCCGATTATAAAAACGAAAATAAAAAAAGTCGTTCGAAAAAAAATGTTTACTCTTCTTTGAAATCTAATGATTTTTTACTGAAAATACCGATTTCCGGTGTAAAACGCCAACATAACCTAAAATTGTTACAAACTTGTAAATCTTGTTTTTTAATTTTGTATCTCTTTTTAAATTCGAAATACCAATTTCCGACAAAAAACACTTATACAATCCAAAATTGTTCATGCTTGTCAATTTTTTGAATTCAAATCTAATGATTTTTGTTTAAACATACAAATTTCAGGTAAAAACACTAACATAAATAAAATTTCTTGAAAATTTTAATATTATTGATATCTAATAATTTTGTATTAAAAATACCGATTTTCGATGCACAAACTAACATAACATTACAAAAAATTGTTTAGGATTGTAAAACTTTTTTTAACTTCACGTTTATAACCGATTCCCGGAGTAAAACGTTAACGTAACCTTAAAGTGTTAAAAAATTGTAAATCTTCCTTGAAATATATATCGATACTTCCAGTGAAAACCGTTAGTTGTTAAAAAATCTACAATTATACAAACATATTTTATCCTCTTTGAAATCTAATGATTTTTGTACTAAAAATACAGAATTCCGGCGTAAAATATCAACATAACCAAAAACTGTTTCAAAGTTGTAAATCTTCTGTAAAACGTATTGTTTTAAAATTAAAAATGACAATGTCCAACGAAAAAAACTAACTTAATCCTAAATTTTTAAAAGGTTATAAATCTTATTTAAATTGTAATGAGTTTGTTTGAAACTAACGCAATTTTCCATGTAAATTATCAATTTAACCTAAAGTTGTTGAAAAATGATGAATCTTCTTTGAAATCAAATGATTTTTGTTTGCAAATGTCAATTTCGTGTAAAAAAACATTTAAAAATCCGAAGGACGTAAATTTCTAAATATTTTTAATGTTTGAAATCTAATAATTTTGTTGTCAAAAATACCCATTTTTGGTTTTAAACGCTACCATATCCTAAAATTGTTCCAAAATTGTATATCTTTGAAATCTGCGTCAATATTTTCAGTGGAAACAAAGATATTATATTCTCTTTATTATCGAATGTTTTTTTTTAAATTAAAAATGCCGATATCCAACGAAAAAAACTAACAAAATCGAAAATTTTTTAAAGATACTAAATTTCATTCATATTGTAATAATTTTTATTTGAAAATACCGCAATTTTCTATGTAAAACGTCAACTTGACCTAAATTCGTTAAAAAATTATTAATCTTCTTCGAAATCTAATGATTTTTTATTACTAATGTCAATTTCAATTAAAATACGCTAAGAAAGCCGAAAAATGTAAATTTTGGAAAGTTTATAATCTTTGAAATCTAAATTTTTTAAATTAAAAATAGCCATTTCTGGTGTAAAACCCCAATATAGCCTAAAATTGTTAACAAATTATGAATCTCATTTAAAATATAATTTTTTTAATTTAAAAATACCAATCTCCGACAAAAAAAAAACGCTGACAAAATTCTAAATGATTAAAAGATTCTAAATCTTGTTCAAAATGTTCTTTAAAATATAATGATTTATGAATAAAAATTGCAATTTCCGACGAAAAAAAAAGTATACATTCCAAAATTGTTTACAATAACCTAAAGTTGGTTAAAAATTGTAAATATTCTTTGAAATCTAATAATTTTGTATTAAGAATACCAATAATTGTTCAGAATTGTAATTCTTCTTTGAAATCTAATGCATTTTGTTTAAAATAACCGATTTCCTGTGAAAAACGTTAATACCCAAAACTGTTGAAATATAGAAAGTCTTTTACCAAACTATGATGATATTTATTTTAAAATACCAAATTTTGGTGGAAAACGTAATCTAAATTTGTTTTTAAAAAATGAACCTTTAAATGTTTTCTATGATTTTTCTTATTAGAAGCGATTTTTGTGGATTCAATTATCAAAATTTCAACTTTAATATATATATTAAGAAACAACCTCAAGTAATGAAAAACCAATCAGATTGTTAACAACAATGATTGCAATATTTTCGATAATTTCGTTCCACCGCCTTTTTTTAAATATAGGATTAAAAATTCTCGTGATATTAAGTTTTGGATGCATTTAAAATTAAAGTTGTATTTTTCATCAATTATTTGTTATTAATTGTTTAATAAAATTTTGTAGGGTCTACTGGAGGCAGTTTAAGTCCTGTGACGTCCCTAGCGCTCAATTCCTTAACCGGAACACCTTTGAATGGACTTCAGGACACAATTAGCAATGCATACTCGAGTTTACAACAATACGCAGGTAAGAATTTGTTAATTAAAAATATAAAATTTCATATTTGTCTTCAATTAAAGACATATTTTGTCGCTAACCATTTTTAAATCGTGACTAAGTTGTAATCTAGTGAAAAACATTAATTATATCCAGGCCTCGGACTCGCCACTCGATTGACACTATTTGACACTTTTTTTTAGCGATGGCATTATCTTGCTACTATTTCAAAAAAAATGACACTAAAGACACTATTTTCTCACAATTGGCTGAATTTTCAACCAAATAGTTAAATTTTCAACCAAAAAGATGAATTCTCAACAAATTACATAAATTTTCCAGAAAAAAGTTGTATTTTCAACCTGAAAATACGAATTGTCACCAAAAAATGTAATAGTTGATGTGTAAAGAATAAAATATTTTATTTTTAAATAAGAAACAGTTGAATCTAACGAAAAAGAAGAATTTTCAACAAAATGTTTGAATCTTCTACTAAAACGGAATTATTTTCTACCAAAAGACGAATTGTTAGCAAAATACTTGTATTTTCTACCAAACAGTTCAATTTAAAACCACGAGGATTTTATTTTGATCAAAAAGGACGATTTTTTAAAGAAAATACATGAATTTTTAACCAAGTAATTGAATTTTCAATAAAAAGAATAGGAATTTCCTACAAGAGTGTTGACTTTTCAAGCCAACGAGATAAATTATCTACAAAACAGTTTAATTTCAACCTGTAAATACTAATTTTCAATAAAAAATGTAATAGTTGATATTTAAACCAAAAAATATTTTAATTTTAAATAAAGAATCAGTTGAATATAACCAAAAAAGACGAATTTTTAAGAAAATACTTGAATCCTCAACTAAAGCAGAATTATTTTCTATCAAAAGACGAATTGTTAGCAAAATACTTGTATTTTCTACCAAATAATTTAATTTAAAATCAACAGGTATAAGTTTTTATCAAAAACTACGATTTTTTAAAATAAAATACATGAATTTTCAACCAAATGGTTTAATTTTTAATAAAAAGAATACGAATTTTCTACAATAGTGTTAAATTTTCAAGCCAAACAGACGAATTCTCTACAAAACAGTTGAATTTTCAACCTGTAAATACTAATATTCAACAAAAAATGTAATAGTTGATATATAAATCAAAAAAGATTAAAATTTTATATAAAAAACAGTTGAATTATAACCAGGAAAAATGATTTTTCATCAAAATACTTGAATCCTCAACTAAAACAGATTAATTTTCAACTATACAGTTGCATTTTTAACCACAAAAATTGATTTTCTACCAAGAAAAAAACTAATTATTACCAAAATACATATTTTTTCTACCAAATAGTATAATTTTAAACCAAGAGGATTAATTTTTTTATAAATAAAGACGATTTTTTAAGAAAATACATGAATTTTCAACAAATAGTTGAATTTTCAACAACAAAAAAGATCAGTTTTCAATCAAAAATCGAATAGTTAAATTTTCAGTCAAAAAAGTTAATTTTCAATAAAAACAAAACGAATTTTCTACAAGACTGTTTAATTTTCAAGCCATACAGACGAATTCTCTAGAAAACAGGTTGCATTTTCAACCTGGAAATATCAATTTTCAACGAAAAATGTGATGGTAATTTTTAAACCAAAGAAGATTTTATTTAAAAATAAAAAACAGTTGAATATAACCAAAAAATAAGAATTTTTAACAAAATACATACATTTTTAATCGAATAATTGAATTTTCTACCAGAAAGAGGAATTTTAACAAATTACATGAATGATGTAAGTCCAAATTTTATTTTATTAATTTTTAGTTCATATTTTTTTGGTTTCCAAAAATTTGTAAATAAATTGTTGACTTTTCAAACTAAAAAGGATAATTTTTAACCAATAATAGTGTAGCTACATTTTGATTGAGGATAATTAATTTTTGACGAAAAAAAAAAAGAATTTTTTACAAAACAGTTTAAGTTTATACGAAATAGTTGAATTTTATACCAAAGTGTGTCATTTTCAAGGTAAAAAGACGAATTTTTTATGAAACAGTTGAATTTTCAACGCGAGAATATGAATTTAAAAAAAAAATAATAATTTGCAACCAATCAGTTGAATTTTCAACAAAATAGATTAATTTTTAATTTGACATATAATTGTTAAACAAACAAAAAAAAAACAATTTTCAACTAAAATTATGAGTTGTCAACCAAAAAAATGAACTTTTAAGAAAGTAGTTTAACTTTCAAACAAGGAGTAGAATTTTCAATCTGAAAAGATGAATTTAAAAAAAATGTAATTGTTGGTATTTTAACAACAAAATTTTTTATTTAAAATAAAAAACAGTTCGATTTAACCAAAACAAACGAATTTTCAACAAAATACTTGAATCCTCAAATGAAACAGATTAATTTTCAACGAAACAGTTGAATTTTTAACCCAAAAAAATTAAATTTCTGCCAAAAAGATAAATTTTCAACAATATAATTCAATTTCGAACCAGATATACAAATTTTGTAATAAAGAAGATGAATTCTCAACGCAAAATGTAATAATAGCCTGCGATAAATAAATAATAATTTTGATCATTTAGAGACTAAAGAATAAAATTTTAAATAATCATTGAAGTACATTTTTAATACTTGAAAATTGTTATGACACTATTTTGACACTATTTTTTAAACTCCATGACACTATTTACACTATTTTTTATCTCTAAAATTAGTCCGAGTCCTGTATATCTCAAAAATAGAAATAAAATCTAGAATTTGAAATATTTTTACTTTCTCACATTTGAACTTAATTTTTCTGTGGCCGTTAAAAATTTCTAACAATTAACTCTGCGCCTTAAAGCTCTCATTGGAAAGACGACAGTGACTGTGGAAAAGAAAGAGTTGCATCGTGAGTAAAGCGAATTACAATTTTCGTCGATTTGATTTTTAAAAATGAACAAATAGATTATTTAATTTAATTTTTGTTTTCTCAAAGCATGTAATTATTGTGTTATATTAGATTTTATACTTTTTTTAAGGTCGTTTAGGTCGCTTTTCTAGGTCAAGAAAATGTTCTTGCTTTAGTATTATTACCGATTTCCTTTTTTGCGACTGCTCTGAACTTTTCGAATTGAAATATTATAATTGATGAAAAGTGGATTTATAATATTAATATTCAAGTATTGGATTCGAAAGTTTTTAATTAGCAATTATTAATTATTAATTAATTAATTTTCAAGTATGGGAATTGAAAAAAATTGGATGTTTAAATAAGTTGGGAATAATACATTTTTGGGTAATTGAAAGTCTTCCGCTTTATGATCAGTGAATTGAAAGTCAATTTTAAAGTCTAACAAATACCATTTTTATCATTTTAAGAACCCTAATTTTCAAGCCTCAGAATTTAAAATCTAAGAATTGAAATTTCAAGTCGAGAAGTGAAACTCTTCACATTTCAAGTCGGAGAATTGAAAAGTTTCAATTCCGGCATATAATTTTCAAGTTCTAGAATTTAAGTTCTGGATATTTCAAGAATAATAATTGAATTTTTACAAATTTCAAGTCTGAGAATTGAAATTTTTGAATTTTCATTCTGGTAATATCAAATTTTAAATTTCGTTGTAAAATAAAATCTTCTTGAAATTTTTTGAAATTTTTTAAGATATTTTAAATAACTTTTTTACAAATTATAATCATTTGCAAGAATTACAGAGGATTTTAAAGATTTTAGAATTTAAAATATTTCCAACAATTTGAAGTATTTCAAAGGATATGAAATGTTTTAGGGTATTTTAAAAAATTCCAAAAAATTTTCAACAGTTTTCAGTAATTTGAAGGGATTCTAAAGGATTTTAAAGATTTAAGGGTATTTTTTTAATTAAAAGGAATTTTCAAGAGGTTTAGAAAGTTTTCAAACATTTTGAAAGATTTCAAAAGGATTTCGAACAATTTTAAAGAATTTGAAATATTTTCGGGTGTTTTTTTTTTAATTCCAATGCATTTTCAAGAGATTTAAAAAGCTTTTGAGGATTTCGAAAAAATTCAAAATATTTTAAATATTTTAGGGTATTTTAAAATATTCCAAGGAATTTTAGTGTATTTCAATAATTTGAAGGTCTTACAATAAATTTTAAAGATTAATGGGTATTTTTTTTAATTCCAAGTAATTTTCAAGAGCTTTTAAAGTCCCAATGAATTTCAAAGGATCTGATATATTTTAGGGTATATTAAAAGATTCCAAGAAATTTTCAACAGATTTCAATAATTTGAAGGGATTACAAAGGATTTTAAAGATTAATGGGTATTTTTTTTAATTCCAAGTATTTTTCAAGAGCTTTACAAAGTTTCAAGAGATTTCAAAAAGATATCAAAGGATATGAAAGCTTTCAGGACATTTTAAAAGATTCCAAGGAATTTTCAACAGATTTCAATCATTTCAAGGGATTCTAAAAGATTTTAAAGATTAAAGGATAATTTTTAAAATTCCAAGGAATTTTCAAGAGCTTCAAAAAGTTTCGAAGGATATTTATAGATCGCAAAAAGATTTTAAAGAAATTCAAAGCATTTTAAATATTTTAGGGTATTTTAAAAGATTCCAAGGAATTTTGAGTAGATTTCAATAATTTGAAGGGCTTCCAATGAATTTTAAAGATTAATGGGTATTTTTTTTAATTCCAAGTAATTTTCAAGAGCTTTAAAAGTCTCAAGGAATTTCAAAGGATCTGATATATTTTAGGTTATATTAAAAGATTCCAAGGATTTTTGATAGATTTCAATAATTTGAAGGGATTACAAAGGATTTTAAAGATTAATGGGTATTTTTTTTTAATTCCAGGGATTTTTCTAGAGCTTTACAAAGTTTCAAGAGATTTCAAAATATTTCAAAGGATATGAAAGCTTTCAGGGTATTTAAAAAGATTCAAAGGAATTTTCAACAGATTTCAATAATTTCAAGGGATTCTAAAGGATTTTAAAGATTAAAGGATAATTTTTAAAATTCCAAGGAATTTTCAACAGCTTTGAAAAATTTCGAAAGATTTTTATAGATCTCGAAAGGATTTTGAAGAAGTTCAAAGGATTTGAAATATTTAAGGGTATTTTAAAAGATTCCAAGGCATTTTTAATATATTTATATAATTTGAAGGGCTTCCAAAGGATTTTAAAGATTAAATGGTATTTTTTTACATTCCAATGAATTTTCAAGAGCTTTAAAAAGTTTCAAGAGATTTCAAAAGATTTCAAGGAATTTTCAACAGATTTCAATAATTTCAAGGGATTCTAAAGGATTTTAAAGATTGAAGGATAATTTTTAAAATTCCAAGGAATTTGCAACAGCTTTAAAAAGTTTCGAAGGATTTTTATAGGTTTAAAAAGGATTTTAAAGAAGTTCAAAACATTTGAAATATTTTGGGGTATTTTAAAAGATTCCAAGGAATTTTTAGTAGATTTCAATAATTTAAAGGGCTTCCAATGAATTTTAAAGATTAATGGTTATTTTTTTAAATTCCAAGTAATTTTCAAGAGCTTTAAAAGTCTCAAGGAATTTCAAAGGATTTAATATCTTTTTGGTTGTTTTTTTTTTAATTCCAATACATTTTCAAGAGCTTTAAAAAGTTTTCGAGGATTTCGAAAGAGTTCAAAATATTTGAAATATTTTACGGTATTTTGGAAGATTCCAAGGAATTTTAGCAGATTACAATAGTTTGCAGGGCTTCCAAAAAATTTCAAAGATTTAATGGTATTTTTTTAATTCAATGGAATTTTCAAGAGCTTAAAAAGTTTCAAAGGATTTCCAAATATTTCAAAGGATTCGAACTCTTTTAGGGTATTTAAAAATATTCCAAGGCATTTTTACTAGATTTCTATAATTTGAAGGGCTTCCAAGGGATTTTAAAGATTTAAGAGTGTTTTTAACATTCCAAGGAATTTTCAAGAGCTTTAAAATTTGAAATAGTTTAAGGTATTTTGAAAGATTTCAAGGAAGTTTTAATATACTTGAATAATTTGAAGTGATGCCAAATATTGTAAAGATTAAAGGTATTTAAAGAAATTTTTATGAGGTTGTAAAGAATTTCATAGAATTGCGGGACGATATGGAACGATTGTACAGGTACTATAAATAAGGTTTTAAATTTTCTTTAAAGATTCCAAGAATTCCAAGGGTTTTAAAAATATGAAGCGATTTTAAAATATTTTTGCAATTCATATGTATTTATTTGGAATCGAACTAGAATTATTATTATTTTATCCTGAATTAAATTTTTTTTTTTAAGTCTCTTGATTTTTTTTAATTCACTTGAATTCTTTTACATCCTCTAATTTTAATGGATTGTTTGGAATTTTTTTTTTAGTCTTTGGTTGATTCATCTTTAAGTCTCATAAACTCCTCTTGAATTCTTAGGCATTTCATCAGATTCTTGTAAATTTCCTTCAATATTTCTAAGCTCATTTAAAACATACGGAATTCAGTTAATTTTTGTATTGTTTTGAATTCACTTGAATTTTTTTTAACAAATCCTTCTCATTTTCCTTAAGGTTCTCTAAATTCATTCCAATTTTACGCAAATAAATTGAATTTTGAAGGATTTTAAACATTTTTTCCAATTCATTTGAATTTTTTGGAATTCTTTTAAATTGAACTTGAATTGGTTTGAAGTTTAACTTAAAAAGAACATTATTCTTTTGGTTACTTTTTCAGTTTTTTTATTCAAGTAAATCAGGCTGAGGCAGCTCTGAGAATAATAAATAAAAAATTTATAAATTTAAAATTGTTCTATTCCATTTATAAAAGATTCTATAATAAAAATTTTACAAGATTAGAATTTTGGTATTTGAATATTAATAAGGGCGGCCACTCACCCGGGAGAACCTAGATAAAGCCGGGAGAAAAATATCACACCGCGAGATTTCCCGTATTTCAAAGTTTTGAGTAAAAATGTTTTTTTTTTTTTTTTTTGAGAGGGAGAGAGAGAGAGAAATCACATTTTTTGGTGAAAAAATCTATCCAGTGTTTTTATTATAAATATTTATAAATTATATTATTATTATTAGTATTATTATTTAATTGATTATAATAAAGTCCAGAAGTTGTCCACCTAAAAACAAAATGGTTTTTATTCATTTTAAAAATACTGAAGGTGAAGTGGAAGAAAATTACGCAGAAAAATATTTTACGACGCAAGAAACGCGCTTTGCACTGCGAGAAAAGCGTTTGGACCTATTGCGACGATTGTTTGTGGAGGGACAGCTGTAAACGAATGTGGCCGGCTTTCCCCAGCGTCGTTTCGAATTCCTTTTGAAGCACCAGTTACTTGGATATTTTTCAAACGGTCAGTCGATACTGTCTCTCTTACTCTTACTCTCACCCGAAAAAACTGCGATTGCAATGAGGTTGCATTTATAAAATGCGCTCGTTGCAATAAAACGTTGTGCTTCAAATGTTTTTATGACAAATATCATCCCGGAACATGTAAATAAGAAATAATAAAGATGATAACAAACTAAACAGTTCCTGCGACAACGTGCTTCTCGGCCAACAAATATTCAGTCTTGAAAAAAAATCATCCTTTTTATTAGCATTATTTTTCCTTGCATTAGACACGTAAAACACATACCTAATTTTCCTGTATTATCATAGTTCAAATAAAATTTTTATCTTATTCAATTCTCTGGTGATGAAGTCACCCTGAAGTTCTCATATTCTCATAAGAAAAAATATACGATTCATGTATGGAAATAATACAATTTTATTATGTACTCAAGATTTCTCTTCATACGTATTTAAATCAAACTTTTTTCATCATATCCACTAGTCTCAGAAAAATATATTTTATTCATAATCTTTATGTGCTAAATATATTCATAACGGAAATCTTTCTCTAAATAATAGGTGTGAATTATTAATGTAAAATTTTCTTATTACATTTTTAGTTAAAATCATTATTTTCATCCAAGTACAAGTAAATTTTCAACAAAATAGATCAATATTCAATCAAAGAAATAAATCTTATCAAAAATGTTGAGTTTTTAAGCTATAAAGAAAAATTTTAATAAAAAAGTTTTATTTATAACCCAAAAATATGCACGTTCTACCAAATAATTGAATTTCCTACCTAAAAAAGACAAATTTACAACAAAATAGATTGATTTTTGAATAAAAAAGATCCATTTTTTTACAAAAAATAGAATAGTTTAATTTTAATCTAGAGAAATAAGTTTTCAACCGAATACAATAAATTTTTAACGAAATTATTAAGTTTTCAACGAAGAAAAGGAATTTTCTACCAAAAAGATTAAATGTCGATTGAAAAAAAAATTTCGACAAGAAATGGAATAATTAAATTTTTAGTTGAAAAAATTAATGTTTAATAAAAAACTAATTTTCAAACAAAGAAATGAAAATTACGCCAAAAAGATTAATTTTCTACCAGAAGAAAATGATCTCTAACAAAATACATGATATTTCAACAAAATATTTTTACTTTTAATGGAATTTTTAACCAAAAAGATTAATTTACTTTAAAAAATTACAAATTTTCAATAAAATAGATGAATTTTCAACTAAAAAGGATAAATTGGAAGAAAAATAGAACTGTTTATTTATAAGTTAGAGAAATGAGGTTTTGAACAAACAAAATAAATATTCGACGACATAGTTAAATTTTCAACCAAACAAATACATTTTCTACCAAGGAAAAATGTCTATACGAAAAAAATTTGATGAAGAATATAGAAAAATTTTTACTTTAAAAAATTAATTTTCAATATGAAAAAAAAACTAATTTTCAGTCCAAGAAATACATTTGCTATCATAAACGAAAAATGTCTAGCAAGAAACGTGAATTGTCAACAAAATAGTTAATTTTTCAATGGAAATTTCAGCCTGATAGTTGAATTTTCAACTATTTGGACAGAAAAGTTAATTTTGAACTGAATAGGTGAACTCTCAACGAAATAATTAAGCTCTCTATTAAATTGTTGAGCTTTCAAACCAAAAGACGAATCTTCTACAAAATAGTTGAATTTTTAACCACGAAATATGAATTTTTATCAAAAAATTAATTTTTAAGAAAATTTTTGAATTTATAGCAGAATACTTGAATTTTCTATCAAATTGTTAAATTTTCATGCTGAAAAGACGAATTTTGTACAAAACAGTTGAATTTCTAATTTCAACCGCAAAATATGAGTTTTCGACAAAAAGGATAATTTTTAGTCAAAGAGTTAAATTTTAAACTAAAAACGATCAATTTTTAACCAAAAATGGAACAGATAAATTTGCACTGTGAAAAATTGATTCGAAACCCCAAAAAAAGAATTTTGAACAAATTAGTTAAATTTTTCATCAACGAGATGAATCTTAATCTAATAGAATGAATTTTTAACAATATTTTTCAACTATAAATCAGGTAGTTAAATTTTCTACCAAAAAGATAAATATTCGATCAAATAGCTATATTTTCAAATTAAGAAGATAAATTGTCAACCTAAAATTGAATATTTAAATTTTTAGTTAAAAAAACTAATTTTTAAATTCATCTTTTGGCTTGGAAATTGAACAATAAAAATCCACCTATTTTGTGAAAAATTGAACACGTTTTTTGAAATTGATCTTTTTCCAAAATTCACCTGTTATGTTTAAAAGTCGTATTTTTCGGCGGAAAATTTAACTTTTTTGTACAAAATTTTGTTGTTTTTGGCAGAATTCAACTGCTTTTAATTAAAAATGAAAATATTTTTCCTTTGTAACATCAACTATCGAATTTTTTGTTAAGAATTTATCGTTTTCAGTTTAAGATTGAACTCTTTGATTAAAAGTGATCTGTTTTGTTAAAGCTCATATTTTGTGCTTGAAATTGAAAATTCAACTGTCTGGTGGAAAATTCGTCTTTTTAGCTCGAAAATGTAACAATTTGATTCAATGAAAATTTTAATATTCTATTGACAATTCGAAAATTTTGTTAAAAATTAATTTCTTGTTGAAAAATCATATTTTGCGGTTACAAATTTAACTATTTTGTAAAGGGTTCGTCCTTTTGCAAGGAAGCTCAACAATTTGGTAAAAAGTGTAACTATTTCGTTAAGAGTTCACCTATTTGGTTAACAATCAACTTTTTTGTAGAAAAGTGTATTTTTGAACAATATCTTCGATAAAAATTGTAATGAATTCAAACTGTTTTCAAATTTTCTAATAAAAATTTCAATGCATTGTTTTTCATTATTATTGAAAATTTATTTTATAAATAATTTTCGTTTCAAAATAAGTTTAAATGGGTTTCTCACTCATTATCTCGTTGGAATTAATAACTAAATTTATAATGATTTTAATAATTTAGTGAACGCACTTGAATTATTTGTTTTAAATTCTGAGTGAACACAAATATCGCTTCAAAATGACCTATTAATATTATAAACTCTGATTAACAAATTACTACATTCTTGTGAGAAAAAATATGCTGTTTTCACTAATTTTTCATGAACTCATTCTCACATATAATTCAAATCATATAATTTTTAGCATGAAGGTGTGTTTATTATTCTCACTAATTTAAAAATGCATCTAGATTATTTAAAAATCTGGATTGAATTGACTTCTTAAAATTTAAATTTAAATTAAACCGCCACTTTCTCTACTCTACTGTTACGCCACTACCGGAAGTGGCAACTTTGTCAAATAATCGGAAGCGTCAATAAGGAAACTTCCTCCAAAAATTTTTATGAGGTTATGTTTCAGAGAAATACCTCTACTTTTTTTTAATTCTTATATTGTTTAATTCAACATATATTTTACCCAAATTTTTCATAGGGGTACTTCATGTCATTAAAACCCCGGGATTTTGAAATTAACATGGGATTTTAAATGGCCAATGGCTCTCTGTTAAAGAAATTATTTTGGTTCAAATAAACGGTTTTTTGTTTCCATAAAGATTCTGCTTCACCTTTATTCATTTTAAAGACATTTTTTGTTAAATTTTCACGATAGAAAAATTAAAAATAAATAAATTACATCTTTTTTCTGTACATATCCATTTTTGTAATAATATTAATGTTTAAATCAGTACGGCAGTATATTTACCTTTTTAGTTAAAAGATGAGCTGTTTGGTTGAAAATTCGTTTTCAATCAATTTTTAAATTGAAAATACAACTGTTGTACTTTTGATTGAAAATTCACCTTGTTCAGTTGAAAATTCAACTGTTTGGCTAAAAATTTATATTTTCGAGTTCAAAAAGGCAATCATTTGATTGAAAATTTATTTATTTTGTTTGATGGTTCTTATTTCTGATAGAAAAAAAACTTTGCGGTTGAAAAATTAATATTTTCTTTTGAAAATTAATGTTTTTGGTACAAATTCAATGATTTGGTTACAAAGTAATCTACTTTATACAAAATTCAACAACTTTCTGAAAACAATCTTTCTTTGGAAAATTCAACTTTTTTCGACAATTTGTCATTTCAGGATAAAAATTCTATTACTTCGGTAGAAAATTCAACAATTTGGTTGGCAATTAACTTTTTTGGTGAAAAATCATCACTTTGGCTGAAAATTTATTTTTGAACTAAATATTCAACTATATCAGTTGAAGATTTATAATTTTAGTCAAAAATTAATTTCTCGAGTTGAAAATTCATGTATTTCATTCTTCTTGGTTGAAACTTTTTTTTTTGGGTAAAAGTTGAACAAGTTGATTGATGAACCTGCATTAAAAAAAATTATGAAATAAATTGTCAACCAAAAAGTTAAAGTTTCAACCAATCAGATGAATTTTCAATCAAAAATATGAATCTCCAACAAAAAAATGATTTCTGAACATAATGGTTAACCAAAAGTTTCAAACAAACTAGTTGCATTCTCAAGCAAAGAAGATTAATTTTCGACTAAATAGTTGCATTTTCATCTCAGAAAGATGAAATTGTTACTAAGACATAAATTTTTAAATTACAAATATAAATGAAAACAAACAATAAATTTGAATCCAAAAAAGAGTTCAGTTTGACTTTTCAGCACTAAAACATGAGTTTAAAAAAGAATTGAAGTTTCTACGAAGATACTTGAATTTTTAACCAAATAGTTGCATTTTTATCCAAGAAAGATACAATTTCTACTAAAACATAAGAATTTTTGAATCAAAAAGACAAGTTTTCAACCAATTAGTAGGATTTTTATTTAAAAAATTATCAATGTTGGGTAATCCAGAATAATCCATCCTTAATCGAAAGTAATCCATTTGTAATCCATGTAATTACAAGTAAATTAGGTAATCAAAGTAATTTTCTTGCAATCCACACTAATTTAAATAATTTGCAGTCATTTACATAGGTTATTCAAATAGTTTTCATTCAATTTGTTGAAACATTTTTTTTAATAATAATTTTCTTAGTTGAAAATTTAATTATTCGATTTTTTGTAAAAAAAATTTATATTTTTTAGTTGAAAATTCATATACGTTGTAGAAATTTCTTCTTTCTCTATAAAAATCAATCTTCACATTTAAAAATTAATCTACTTGGTAAAAAGTTAATCTAGGTTATAAAAAATTTAACTATTCTTTGGAAAATTCTTTTTTTTTCGTTGGAAATTAATTTTTCAACGGAAAATTCATCTATCTGGTTAAAAATTCATGTATTCGGTTAAACATTCATCTTCATTGATAGAATATTAATCTGTTTGGTAAAAAATTGAACCATCTTGTTAACAATTCGTCTTTTCTCGTCAAAAATTAATGTGTTTGGTTAAAAATTTGTCTTTTTTGGTAGAAACATCATGTTTTCTGTTGAAATTTCAACTATTTTTTCAAGCATCAATCTACTTCATACAAAATTCAACTTTTTTTCAATTTTTAACAAAAAATAGGATAGCTTAATTCTAAGCTAGAGAAATAAGTTTTTAACCAAATAGAAGAAATTTTAAACGAAATTGTTTAATTTTCAACCGAACAAATTAATTTTCAACCAAAAAGAATGAAAATTTAAGAAATTCACATTTTGCCGTCATGCGCAGGCTCATCCGTTACTATGGCCCGATCTTCATTCATTTTAAAGACGAAATATCGCCCGAATCAAATATATCACGTATGGGAAAAATGCAGCCCAAAAAATAAAAGGGGGCAGGGAGGGAATGATCTATTCGGATGAGACACATCGTATAATTACAATCGAACTTCACTAAACTAAGTTTGTTTGATCGTATAATTATACTTAAGTGTCTCGTCCTCAAGATCACTTGTAGTTATTTCCAGTTTTCATGGTGATATTTCGATTCCTTTCTTGGAAAACAAATAAATAATTTTTTGATCTGGAAAGAAAAATACAAAACTAAGTTTCTTAGCGTAAGAGGAATCATATCGCCTTTAGCTTGAAACCTTTTGAGCAAAAGTTCTTTTCTTTAAAACTGGTCGATCGTAGAATAACGTAAAGACCTTTGACGAGTCGCACCAACACGCCGTCTTTCGAATTACATCGAGGGAAATGCCGTTGCTGTAAGGCGTGAAAACTTTGGTGTCTATCCCGCTTTTCGAGAGGATCGTCCTTACTCATCTACTCAAAGTCTGGGCAGAGCAGGGCTCGTCAGACTTTCTCATGGAGCTTAATATTTGATCTTCACCATCTGGTCTTATTTTGGACGTTCTCTCGGTGTGGTTTAACTGCGTTGAAGCAACGCACAGAGCTGGTTGTTCCTTGAAAAAAGGTAGAGTCAATAAGGGCTGTTTTCTGTTGACGCCTGAAGTTCTGACTCTGTCAGTTATTTTAATGTGAAAAGCGGTCTCTTGTTGTATAATGTTACTTAACTTCATCAATGTCCTCGTTTGTTGTCGTTGAGCTGTTGCGTTGCAAGGGCCAATAACGTGACCAGCTTGAATGAAAGATTTTTGAACGAAATTTTATCCTTAGGATAGAGCAATTTTAAGTGGGTAAGTACTGGAGATGGGTCCCATGTAAAATCATATCGTGGACTCTGAGGATTCAAATTGGACGCGCCCTTGCAAAATGTTTTAATTATTGGATCGTTACCAATATCCAGGTTGACAGTTAACGCGACAGCAGATCGATACGAGTTGAGTGTCCCATATGCATTCATTCCTTCCAACGAGTGGGTAAGAAAATTCAGTAGCGATGATGTTGTGGGTTCGAAAGGCGAAATTTCCTTCTTCTGGCAGAATTCCCACCACAGCTTGATTGGCCTCGCGTATTGCTTCAAAGTCGCGGGAGCTAGAGACGCAAGGATAACCCGAAAGGATGGAGTGGAGATTCCCTCTACTGCAAAGGTGCATGGTTGCCCGATAGTTTGGCTACAAACAGGGTAAGGTTATTCCGCAGGGGATGGAATTCGCTGAAAGGACAAGAGAGAAAATTTTTATTCGGCCCGAGAATAATTCGTCCTGATGTTCGCAATGGGTTGAACAAAAGGAACCACGGTTGAGAAGCCCAAAATGGGAGAACTGCGACCCGATCTGCATTGTCAACCTTTATCTTTTTTAAGGTTCTCAGTGCTAACGTAAAAGGAGGAAGAGCATACAATTTTTCGTTTTCCTGAGAGCGTGTAAACGCGTCGACACTCCCAGATTCTGGATCTGGAAACTATAAAATAAAACGAGAACATTTTGCATTAATATTTAAGGCAAAAAGGTCAATGTACAAGTCTCCAAAAATACTGTTGATTCTCCTGAAAGCATCTGGGGAAGGAGTCCACTCTGTTTTCTTGGAAATAATCATTGATTCCCTATCAGCTTTAACATTGTCAGCTTTTCTTATGTATGACTCTGAAATCCATTAATCTCGTTGCTCGCACCACTTTTAAATCTTCTGAGCTAGGTTAGCAAGCTTGGGGACCTGAATTCCGCCCATCTTGTTGGTAAAGCTCAAGGCTGTCTTATTGTCGATTCGTAACAAGATTTCGCACGACCTAAAATTCACTGCAAAACATTTTAGAGCATTGCAGGCAGCTGCAAGCTCTAGAAAATGTATGCTTTCGCCTTTTTTGTCGACACTCCACTGGCTCGGTGTCGATCTTCCTTCACAAAAGGCGCTCCAGCCTGTCTTGGAAGCATCTGAAAAAATCTCCGGAGAATATTTTTCGTCTCTAATTGGGTTACAGATTGAAGGATCAACTATATTCTTGATCCACGAATTTAGGTATACATGAAATTGCGTAAGTAAATGTGTAGATTCATCAAAGTTATCTTTATTAGCTTTAAGGGCTAAGAACATGCATCTTTCCAAGCCTTTAACTGGACGGTATTACACAGCTGGGCACGCTGAAACCAAAATTCTAATCCGTCAGCGAAATCTTTACCCAGGAGGAAGTTGTCCAAAACGCTTCTCTCTATTAGAGTCTTCGTCAAATCAGACATATTACTGCCCTGGGCCACGAAATATTTTCTGGTTTTTGATTCACAAAAAAAAAAGGAACAGCGCAAAAGCGTCCTGCGTCTCCGACTGAAGTGATGACGCGACTGACGTCCGAGACAAAGGCGCCAGCCTCGTTCTTTTTTCCTGACATTCGCTCCGATAAAGGCGATAGAAATAGACGCAATCTGTTCTTAAATAATTTGTTGGTACTTGTCTTTCCTTTTTGAAGTGGTTCCCAAGATTGTCCGGATTTCTGGATTCAGAGTTGGTGCCGATAACAAAGGTCAATTAGATGGCGTTGGGTATTTCTTGAAAAGTTTTTCTTTTATCTCCCTTTTTGCACAACGATTGGCCATTGTTTCGCTATAAAGGAATGCAAAGGTGGACCTTTCACCTTTTGGTCCGGAAAATCGCCCAAAAGCTCCACGATTTCGGGGTCAACAACTTCTTCTTTAATCTTTTCTGGCTCGTCAGGCAATTTTTCTATTTTTTCTGGGAACTTACGTGTTTGAGAAGGTCACGTTGAGGACGAATGCTCAGCGGCACGCTTTTTGACACTCGGTGATCTGGCGACCCTCTGGCGAATACTGATGATAGCGATGTTCTCTTTCCCACGAGGTCCCTTGATATTCCCGAGAAAAAACACGCCGCCATCTTCTATCGTGAGAATTCTCCTTCATTGAACCGGAAATGGAACTCGGGTGACGCCATTCCGAACTTCTATGACGCGACACGAAAAATTTGAGGCTAGTTTCCGTACGCGCATATTGTTCTTGTAAAACTTGCATTTGAGCAAGTATCTGAGCTTTTGTCGGTGAACTCGATTGTTCAACGACCTTTTGGGATGGCAATTCGGTCATTCTTGAGAAATCGCGAACACAAATTCATAAAAGTTTTAGAAAAAACGATAAGGCGTCCTGATCATAAGCGCACAACAAAAACGAATGAAGATCGGGACATGGTAACGGGTGCTACTACAAGTGATCTTAAGGACGAGACACTTAAGTATAATTTCTCTTTTTTTTTGTTGAAAATTAATTTTTCAACTGAAAGTTAAAGTATTCCACTTCTTATTGAAATTCAACTTTCCGCCGTGAAAGTTGAACTATTTGTTTGAAAAGATGTAATGACAGTGTAATAATGCACAATAATGTTATGTAATAATTTACCGGCAGATAAATTTTTTGCCAGAACCGGCATGGACATTTTTGGCCGATACCCGTACCGATAGACCTTCTCCTGCCAATGAATATTGAGAAAATATTGATATTGAGCAGTAGCCAGAAAGAATGTACATAACATTATTTATACAGCATTTATCTGATCAGAACCATGACATCAACAAACATTACGTTAATTTTTACGTTTTCCTTTAGGTTTATAGCTCATGTTTTTGGTTGGAAATTCAACTATTTCATTAAAAGCTCATATATTGTGTTTTTGGTTGAAAAGTCACATAACCGTAGTAATTTACCATGATTTCATGTAATCCAGAGTAATCCTATGCAATCCAAAGTGATCTTAGGTAACATGGAGTAATTTCACGTCCGTTGGGCTGAATTTTGAGTCGCTTCCCCCTTAAGTGAATGTGATTCGTAATAAATTGTTCCTCTTTTTAAATGAGAGAAATTTGGTATATAAATAAAGGAATGATCGAAACTTTTAACTCAAATATCGAAACTCTTTATTATTGACTTTAAAATATTAAGGGGCATAGTTTCGTAATCGCAGATGTGATTTTATCCCATCGTGCATTCTGTTGTCGGCACTCCACTCACGCCAAGGCCATTGATAGCGAAAATATGACCACCCAAATCGCCTGTACCACGTCCCATTGTTGATACAAATAAAGTACTCAAGTGAGGACCTCCGAAAGTGCATGCGCTGACTGCAGGTGTGTTTATTCTAAAAGATCGATGCCTGGTTTTTGTGAATGGATCAATTTCAACGACCTGAGGAAAGTAACCAAAATTTATTTTGATTCCAAGCTTCATGTTCGGAAATTTCTTTGAAGAGATTGCATCCTTACAAGTGAATCTCCAAAGATAGGCACCCAGAGCCAGCCTCTGTCATCAATTGCCAGACGAGCCGGAATGCCTTGAAAACCATTTTCATAGAAGTCATAGATGACATCAGGTTGCCCTAAAAAAAGTGATTCGATTACGAATTAAATTATGAAAACTTACATTTTCAATCGATCTATTCATTAACAGGGTATCTAAGCCTGAGGTGGTCCACGAAATATCTTAATTATAATAAGAAATGTTTTAAATAAATATAATTTTATGTTGGAACAGGGAATTTTCGTATAGAATTATAATTCGTACTTCTGGTCGAAGAATCATTTCTTGGAATAAAAATTTTTAATGTTCTGTTGAAAATTCGCTTTTGTTATTCAAATTTAATTTTTATATTCTCATCATTTATGATTGAGAATGTATTATAATTGTCCGAAATTTGACACAACACTTTTTCAACGGATGTCCACGTTTAGAGACCCCCTGAAGCCGAAAGTCAAGTTTTGGCGATGGAAGAGAGCTCAGAAACAATAAACAATGTTATTTGTAGTGGGTATAAGTTTTGCAAAAGTTTTAGGGAAAATGATGGCACTCGTTGACCTGGAGATTGTCTTTTTAACAAATGAAAAATCTACTTTTTCCTTGTTAAATAAAAGGTATCTCGGGGACCTCTTAGTGCATACAGGAGTATTAGTGACGAACGGACTAAAATAAGAAACATGGATATTTACTTTAGCAACATATTAGTTGAATCTAAACAAGGATTCAATTTAAAAAAAATTGATGAACAATTTCTTCTAAACACATGATTTTTACTAATTAAATGAAACTTTTCCTTTAACTTAAGAAATAAATATTTATGTAAACACAATATCTTATCAATGTGAAGGATGCTTCATTGGTATAAATTCATTAACTCTTTGTATAAAATAAATATATGTTTAACCTAATTAATATTCTTTGGAATTAAATAATTAATAATTCTATTTTAAGAAACTAAAAGACTTGATTCAAGTGTGGAAAAACTAATAGATTGAAATGCATCTTGATCAGTTAAAAGCTTTGAACTCATTGAATCAAATGATATTTCTTTGGAGGAATGATCAGATTTCAAAAAATAAGATGAATTTTCAACTGTAATTATGAGTCTTTGACCAAGAAAGAAGTAGATCAACTTTCAACCAAGTAGTTGAGTTTTATTTGACGAAAAAGATGAATTCTCAACGAAAAATGTAATAGTTGATATTTCAACCAAGAATGGTTTTAACGTGAATAGAAAACAGTTAAATTCGACCAACAATACTAATTTTGAAAGAAATAGTTCAATCCTGAACCAAAAGAAATTAATTTTTAATCGAATAGTTCCATTTTTTGGTGAAAATCTATTCTTTTTTTTTAAGATTCAATTATCTTTCTCTCAGAAATAAGTGTGTCACAAAAATATCGAAAGCACTGTTGTTGCTTCTCCTCAATGCCGATTAGGTTACTTGAAATGTTAAATTTGTGTGTATAATAGAAGTGTCAAAAATTTAAGATTTATTGATGATTGATGATTTGATGAAAAAATAATTCTCAACAAAAAATATAGTAGATGATATTTCAACCCAGAAAGATTTTTTGTAGTAGGCTTTAGAATTCTTTCGTTTTGTTGTAAATTAAACTGTGGATAGGGAATTTCAGTAAAAAATTATAATTTATTTTTCAGGACATGGAATTTTCATAAAGAATCATTCTCTGTCTTGAAATAGAGAATTTTTGACCTGAACCGAACATTTTTTATTGAAAACTTACCAACAATTCCTCGTAGTCTATGCCAAGAATAGGCTACGATGTTATACGCCAGTGAATCGATGTAATAGATTTTGTGAGGAACATGAGCTGTGTTAAACACGAATCCGCTGCTCATACTAACATGCTCAATCTGTTTTGTAAGTCTCCTCCTCACCGAAGAGTAAGAATACAAACTTCCCAAATTCAATACATATCCTCCCGAAGGATTGATCATCGTGCCTGGAATGTAATATACAATTTTAGCCCTCTGCCTTGACTAGCGTATCCCCACTTTGTATTTTTTTAAATTAAGATCGAAAGGAAATCTATTTTATCATGAATAATTTCATGCAAAATAAGCATGAAAAAGATTCACAATTAGAAAAACAGAATTCCATACTATCTCACTTTTCGGCTCATTAGAGACAAAAATAACCAAAAGAAAAAAGAGGGAGAAAAAGAGAAAAAGAGAAAAAGTCCACCAAAAACCAACCTCTCACTTTTTCCTTTCTCCGTCCTTTTTATAATACCAGGGACCAACTTTTTTCGAAGTCATTTAGACCTCCTCATCAGGTATTATTTATAGGAAATAACTAAAGGTATGAAGAAACAACTAAACCTGTGAAGAAAATATTTAAAATGTTAATACAATATTTGATTAAGTTCAATGTCATCAATTATATTTATTGATATATATATATATATATATATAACATAGGTATATATTTACATATTTTTAACGACTTACCAATTGCATGTTCTAATTCCTCGAGATTTGTTGTTTGCTCCGTCGTTTGCTCATCATCACTATCCTCCACCGTCACTACCTCTTCGTAGAGGGTTTCGTCCAAGTCATCGTCGTCGTACTTGTAAAAGTCACTGTTATTTCCATTGTCACCGTCATTGTCGCTGTCATTGTCGTTTTCACCATCATTTCCATTATCACCGTCGTTTTCACTATTGCCCTTGTTTTCATGTTCACTGTCACTACCGTCTTCATTTTCACTATCACTGTCGTCGTTAGCGTTTTCACTTTCATCCCCGTTTTCGTTGTCATTGTCTTTTGCCTTTTTATTTTCACTCCCGTTATTCCCCAGTGGGCGCAAAACCATGAATATCCCAAGAACGTCCTTGGGAGGTTCCTAGGACGTCCAATGTCAGTCGAAACAACGTCTCTAAGACGTCTAATGTCTTAAATATGTCCAAAAGACGTCTTAAAGACGTAGGAGGTTCTCGGGACATCTTTCATACTGACATTAGACGTCTTAAGAGCATCCTTAGGATGTCCAAAAGACATGTTCCAAAATACGTCTTAGGGATGTCCCGAAGACGCACTATGGACCTTCTGGAAATTTTTTTGGACAAAATCAAATATCTCTTGATCTAAAAAAGATATCGACATGAATACAGCGGAATTTTAAAGCTTATTTGATTTAGATTCAAGGAAAACTATAAGGATTATCATAATTTTTACCTTTGACCTTGAAAAAAAGGGTCAAATGTGGTGATTTTCGGAAAAATTTCAAACTTTCCCATTTTTGACCTTTAAACAGATAGCAATTTCACATATGAATATCACATTTCTGTAGGATTTTTAACGAGGAATCCGAATCCATCATCATAATTTCGATAAAGTATATTGGTCATTGAGGAAAATGCCTCCAAAGTCGAGAAAAGCGTGATTTTCCTTGTTTTTGGTAGTTTTCCGAACTGCGAACTGCGAAAATCATCTTATTTCATAATAATATTTCATATTTATTTATGGTTTGATCATTTTAATGCAGTAAGTTTTTCCTATCGTATGTTCGTATTTCTATATGTGCCTGTTTTTATAGAAAAGCTCTTTTGAAATGATCCTCATTTCAAAACTAGGCTTCTCAGTAGTGTTAAACACATTGCTATTTTTTTATTTTTTTTCAAACAGGGATAACCACAAGATAACTAATCTACGACAACATTGTAAGCATTCGTTTAATTGTAGCAAGATGCCTTATTCTATCATTGTTTTTATCATATCTAGATTCCAGTATACTGAAGATGAGGGTCAAGAACCGACTTCTAGTCAACATTGGTAGGTACTTCTCTTTGATTTTGAAGATTTACGTAATTTAACGTAATCAACTTCGATATTTTTATAAAAAATTTGCAATAGAACGTATTTCATTATAAAAAAACTATACCATACATAAATATATACTTAGGTTATGAAATAAAATGATCCGCAGTTCGCAGTTGACAAACTATAAAAAACAAGGAAAATCGCGCTTTCCTCGACTTTGGACGCGTTTTTCTCAATGACCAGTACACTTCATCGAAATTATGACAACGGATTTGGATTTCTTGTTCCAAATCCTATGAAAATATATATTTTGTTTATAAAATAAGATGATTTCCGCAGATCGTTGTTCGGAAAACTACCAAAAGCAGGGTAATCCAAGCTTTCCTCGAATTTAGGCGCGTTTTTCTCAATGACCAATATACTTAATCGAAATTCTGACGACGGATTCGGATTCGTCGTTCAAAATGTTATGCAAATACATATTTCGTTCATGAAATGAGATGATTTCCGCAGTTCACAGTCCGGAAAACTACCAAAAACAAGGAAAACCGTGCTTTTCTCGATTTTGGACGCGTTTTTCTCAATGACTAGTACACTTAATCGAAATTCTGACAACGGATTTGGATTCCTTGTTCCAAATCCTATGAAAATATATATATTGTTTATAAAATAAGATGATTTCCGCAGATCGCTGTTCGGAAAACTACCAAAAGCAGGGAAAACCAAGCATTCCTCGAATTTAGACGCGTTTTTCTCAATGACCAATACACTTAATCGAAATACTAATGACGGATTAGGATTCCTCGTTCAAAATGCTATGCAAATACATATTTTGTTTATAAAATAAGATGATTTCCGCAGATCGCTGTTCAGAAAACTACCAACAACAGCGAACACCAAGCATTCCTCGAATTTAGACGCGTTTTTCTCAATGACCAATACACTTAATCGAAATTCTAATGATGGATTCGGATTTCTCGTTCCAAATCCTATGAAAATACATATTTTGTTTATCAAATAAGATGATTTCCGCAGATCGCAGTTCGGAAAACTACCAAAAACAGGAAATACCAAGTTTTTCTCGAATTTAGAGGCGTTTTCCTCAATGACCGATATACTTCATCGAAATCATGATGATGGATTCAAATTCCTCGTTCCAAATCCTATTAAAATATGTATTTTGATTATGAAATAAGATGATTTTCGCAGATCACAGATTGGAAAAATACCAACAACAGGGTACACCAAGCATTCCTCGACTTTAGACGCATTTTTCTCAATGGCCAATACACTTATTCGAAATTGTAATGACAGATTTGGATTCCTCGTTTGAAATCCTACAGAAATATGATATTTATATGTGAAATTGCTATTTTTTTCAAGGTCGAAGGTAAAAATTATGATAATCCTTATAGTTTTCCTTGAATCTACATGAAATAAGCTTTAAAATGCCGCTAAATTTATATCTATATATTTTCTAGATCAAGTGATATTTGATTTTGTCAAAAAAAAATTCCAAAAGGTCCATAGTGCGGCATCCTCAAGAATTGCCTATGCTACACCGGAATCCACAAGCCTCCCCCCGCAGCGACGTCCTGATACTCAGTTCTTCTCCTATCAAGCTATCTCCAGGAAAAAGCGACCCTTATCCCCGACGGGAGCATTTTTCCCCTTATGGACTTTTCCCCCCTAAAGAGGTGATCCCCATGTCACACAGAACATTCGCGGGTAGAAAAAAAGTAATGGGAGAAGTGCTTCGAAGGCGGTAAACTATAAATCCTCCGCAGACCACAGACTCGACCTAGGGAATCGAACCAGGCGTCTCCTCAGGTTGCACCCCCGAATTTTGCCCCGCTCCAGACAGGCCCGGACCTCATCGTAGCTTGTGCGCCTGGCACAGGCAGGGGAGGGTTGAACGAGCTAGAAACCAAGCGTCGACGTGGAGGCGTTTGTCACTCCCTGAAACCTAAATTGGTCCTTTTTAGGTCCCCTGAACATCAGCCCTTTTCAGGGCCATCAAAACATTTAAACCCCCCAACTTCCCAGTCAAAATTGTACGTTACCCTTTCCCCTTTCCCCTTGCTTTCTTGCCCCCTAATTGAGACAACCAAAAGGGGAGTACGTTCGTGTGACTACAAAGAAGACAAAGAGTCGGTTTATTTGGGTAGATTCGTATGGGTTGGTTTGTTTGAGTTCGTTGGGTGACTCACTTTAAAAAACGAAACAAAAAATTTCAATGTGCTCTTCAATGTACTCCTGTTTCAAAAACAGTTTCAGCGCCGTGCTTTTTCGGCTTGCAGAAAATTAATAGGTGGGGTTCTTCTCAAAAAGCTTGATAATCATCTTATCCTCCTTTTTAGTGGCCACACGCGTCTTACCTCCTAATTTCTTACGTACTTTTTGTCGGGAAATCTAAGTCTGTAATAAAAAATGTAGGTTCTCATTTAAAATTTTAGGGTGATTTCCCTTTTCCCACCCCAAGGAAATGGGGTTCATTTTGGTAGGGTCGCTTTTACCCCTCGAAAGTGAAAATTTTGTATCAGGGACATTTTTTTCGTTAGATGCGTATTTCTTCAGATATTTCGATGTCTCAACATAAAAGAATAACCCTGCATAATTTTTTCCACCACATATAAAATTTTTCAGCCTCGGAATTCATTATGAATCTTAACAATCAAGAAATATTTATTTTCTTCAAATAACACAGAACGAAGAGATAAGGCTTCCAAAAAGAAGTGAATACATTTTTTTAGAACTACCCTAGTCGATACATGTATTATTTTGACCAATCAAATGACGACTATGAAAAAAAGCAACTTTTTTTCATATTCAGGATTTGATTGGTCAAAATTCTACAGTTTTGGCCCGCACTACTTAGAATATCCTTTCGATGACTCTTTGCTATAATACATTACAAATTTACACAAATAAATTATTATTTAAACAATTTTCATTAACAAATTCATAATTGCGATATTTTTCGAAGAAAATAGCAAATCATTTCTCTCGCGAGAACAAGTCGCACCTAGTGTTTAGCCTAGCGGTTTAGTTTGGAACTAGGATTTGCGGAAATAAATGTATATGAAATATGTTTCAGAAATTAAATGGGTGATGTCTGTGTTATCAGAATTAAATCCAGAAAAATCTGTTGTGTGCATACATTCTACTGGGATGTTAAACTATCAAAACATATTTATTAAAAGTCTAGAAAGTTCATTGAAAAGACGCCGTTTTCATAATAAAAATCTTATAAGTTCTTGCTTTAAATTTGTGAATTTGCACTGTCGATGTTTCCACGCTCCTCCTAATAAATATATTTATAAGTCGAATTAGATAATAATTTTGTTTTAAAACTTCTATAGTAAGCCTGTACATAACTGGCATTATACCTTCAATAGAAATATTAAAATTAAATTTAACTACCTGCATAAATTAGTCTTTTTACGGAACGAATTAGTCATAATTTTTTGTAGCATCATAAAAGTACAGTTTTAATTTGTTTTCAATTTCAAAAGTGAACTGCTTTCTAGGCTAGGACGCATTAAAGACTTTTGATTATCAACTGTTTCCTCTGGAACGCATGTAGATATATTATCGAACTATCTATAAAAAAATATGTGATCAAAAGTATCCCTTTTTAGCACACATTGTTACAATGTCTCTATTACTAGGCCTGGAATTGTCCCAGATATTTTTGTAAGAGAATAAAAACAACCTTTTTTGCGATCTAGTTTCAAAAAAGAGACAAGGGCATTCACAAAATATTGAAGCCTTGGTAACGATAGTGTATTTACTTTTTATTATAATTACCAGTTACTTGTAACATTTTGATTCTTCGTCGGATCACATACAATATTATATCTTAGTTTCACATTCTTTCAAATTAAATTAATGGTGTCGAGGAATATCGTTTACAGTTACTATTTTAAAGCATTTTGAAATTGGCGAAGGACTGCCTATTAGAGTTTCACGGATTTCTTCTCGCGTCATTTCAGTAATTTCCTTGCTGTTCATGTTCATTTTTGCCCGTTTCAGAATGCCCATTTTTTCGATAAACATTCCACGTAGAATTACGCGACGCTCCACTATTGCAAAGATGTCACCATCTAACGTTGATAATACAGATTGTTCTTCGGTACTCATGGGCCCAGATAATCTTCCTCTTAATCGTATCGGGATATCGGGAGGAAAAGTATAACTTCGAATTTCAAATACCCGGTTCGGATTCAGGTGGGGAATAAGTCGAACAAATCTAATTTGTTCAGGTAGTAATTCCCACAGGCGTATAGGATAGCTAATGGCAGGAGGAGACCTGGACCTGGCACGAAGATGAGGTTCGGCAGGAGGCAAGGACCTGACTGAAGTACTCGGAAAACGAGGTGTGGTGGGAGTTAGATATCCTTCAGGAGAATGATGTCTCTCAGGGGAATTAGAAGTACCTGAACGAGAAACACCAATTTTAAGGTCGTGATTAAGTGAATACTCGAATTTTGAACTCAAGTCTGTAAGCAGAAACGGAAGTAATTAAATTGTCGTTGTATATTCCCTTCTGACATATTTCGCCGGATTTAAATTTTCAGTTCCGGCACATTTTTCTTCACTCATATAGTTTTAGCCATAATGGCCGATTTCAACTTGAAAAAATAAGCTCTGTAAAAAATATTTAAGAAATTAGAGAGAATTTTATGCTTACACCTTATTAATCAAATGTTCTGGAAATTACTCAGAACGAAAGAAGTTGTTTTGAAACAAACGTATCGTCGTTCAACGTGGATAGGGTCAATTTTTGAACAATATCTTAGCCAAAGATATTTGTTACCATAAAAATATTAACAGTATTATCATTAGTATTATGTTTAACTTTTAGTTGAACATTCATTTAGCTACGGTCGCTGTGTTTTATATAGCTGAAACTGTTGCGGTTGAAATTTTGTTTCAAAGTGATCACAAGATTTCACTATTTCAGAAAGAAATAACTTCAAAGGATTTCAATGATTTTAAGTTTTTGTGTTGTGTGTATTTAGCACTTGTGTCATAAATAGCTATATTTACTAGGGTTACCTTGATCATTCGCATGTTCGTTACTCTTCCCAAAATTTTTCAGAAAGTCCCTCGTTTCAGACGGCGTGCCTGATGATATTTCTGTAAAAAAACCAAAAAAGATTAATGAATTTTCAATGTTAAAAATGTGTTAATGATGTAAAATGGGAATTCGATCATTCCATTTTATTCCGTATAAGCTGATTGCATCCTATCATAGGACTCTCTGTGTAGCTATTGTGTTACATTTCTCAAGTTGATTTCAGCAATAATGAAAGAGTAATGTGAAATTCGTAAAGAAGCTCCGTCATCTCGACAAAAAATAACGCAAACACAAGCGATTACTTCATAATGGAAGAATTATATATTTATGCTTCATTATTTTTATTATTTTATTATAATTTGTATTATTTATTACTTTATTATAAGTATATAATTTATTCCGCATAAGCTAGTTGCGGCCTATCATAAGATTCTCCATTTAGCGATTGTGTAACATTTCTTAAGTTATTTTAACAATAATGGAAGATTATTGTGAAATTCGTAAATGAGTTCCATCGTCTTCATAAAAATAACTTATATAAAAATGATTACTTCATGGTGGAAAATGTGTATATTTTACATTACTTCAGACTTATTATCAAAATTCGAAATCTTTATTAGGTTATACTCTGAAAATCCTAAATTTTTTTTCTTCCTGAATCTTGTGAGGATTAACGTTTCCATTAAGAAAAAAGACTATAAAATACTGATTAAGATAATTGAGTACACAAATCTGTCAGCTTATTATACTTATGTGAGTAACAAAAAAATGATATCAACAATTGTTTATTGTGAAAGAGCTTACGCAGTATGTTACATTCATTAACGTATAATAGACGTTTATTCGTTACTTACCAATAGAATTAAAAATAACGTCCAACGTTAAAGTCAGCATGTAAAGGACTATCATTTTTTTTAAATGTAGGAAAAACTGCTGAACGCCGAATGTTGATAGCAGCGTAACTAATGAATATTCTGATGTTTATATACTGTTCAGAGATATTTGCGTTTTTCAATTCCCGAGAATGATCGATTGTATGGATTACTCTAGCGCCTTAAGCGATAACGAATCTTAATTTGTATCACCTTATCAATTTGATATGAGTTACCTCCTCACACGCTTATATTTATTTTACTTCGAGAAACATGGTATCCTGTATATGACATATGCTTGAGAATTAAAAGGTATGATGTCTGTGTTATGAGGAAAACATCTAGCAAAATCTTTTGTGTGTATAAATTCCAATGGCATGTTAAATTATCAAAAAATATTTATAAAAATCTAGAATGTCCATCAACAACCTATATAATGACGCCGTTTTTATAATCAAAATCTTATAAGTTCTTGGTCTATTTGTGAATTTGCATTGTAATGATTTCCAACCTCCTCCTAATACATATATTTATAAATCAAATTAGAAAATCATTTTGTTTGAAGATTTCTATAAATTTTAATATATATTTTATCGCTAAATTATTGGCTAGGAAGTTTTATGAATTTATTATTAATACGTATTGTTAAAATTTCTCTATTACTAGGTCTGCAATTGAACCAGATATTTTAGTTAGAGAATAAAACGGAACTTTTTTTGGATTTATTTTCATAAAAGGGAGGCCAGGAAATTCACAAGATTTCTAAGCCTTGGGAACGATGATGTATGAACTTTTTATTCTAATTACCAGTTACTTCTAACACTTTGATTCTTTTCAGAAAGACATACAAGATTATATTTTAGTCATACAATTTTGTGAATTAAATTAATGTTGTGGAGGAATGTCCTTTACAGTTACTATTGTAAAGCATTTAGATATTGGTGAAGGATTGCCTAATAGAGTTTCACGTATTTCTTCTGGGGTCATTTCTGTAATTTTTTTGCTGTTCATGTTTATTTTTACCCGTTTTTGAGCACCCCTCTTTTCGATGAACATTCCACGAAGAACTGTACCACGCTCCACTATTGCAAAGATGTCCCCATCTAACGTTGATATTACAGTTTGTTCTTCGGTTCTCATGGGCCCAAGTACCTGATATCTTTCCCTCAATTGCATCGGCGTATCGGCAGGAAAAGTAAATCTTCGAATTTCAAATTGGCGGTTCGGATTAAAGTAGGGAATGAGACGAACAAATCTAAATTGTTCAGGTCGTAATTTCCATAGGCGTATAGGATGGCTAATGGCAGGAGGAGATTTGGACCTGGCACGAATATGGGTGTCGGCAGGAGGTGAAGACCTGACTGAAGTACTCGGAAAATTATGTGTGGTCGGGGTAAGATATCCTTCAGGAGCATGATGAATCTCAGGAGAAAAAGAAGTACTAGAACTGGGAGCACCAAGGATACGGTCATCATTAGGTGTAAACTCCAATTGTGACCTCAAGTCTGCAAGAAGAAGCAGAGGGGATTATATTGTCGTCGTGTATTTCCTGCTGGTATATTTCCCAGGATTTCAACTTTAATTTCTGGCATATTTTTCCCTACTGGCCTACTGTACTAATATTCCTTATCTTCTTCAAATGGTCAAAAAACGAATTAATATATTATTAAAGAATTTGATAATCAATCTAATTGATGAATAGTCTAATGCTGTATTGCATTATTATAATACATAAATCCTATAGTCGTTTAAATGGATAACTTATATAGTTTTAGCTATATAGTTCTTCAATGCTTCAAGAGGGAAAGTGCCTCAAAAAAGGTGCTGAATACATAAATAATATTCTGGTTTGGTATACTTTTTCGAACATTCTTCTTGAGAGCATTGAGAACAAGGTTCCATGTGCGTAGATTATTTTCTGTTTTCAAAGATTATTATTGTGTAGTTTTAAACTGTTTTTATAAAAACTGTTTATTATATAATACTTATTTCATAAATTTTGATTTGTACTAGGGCTACCTTCATGATTTGCATGTTCGTTACTCTTCCCAAAATTTGTCAGAAAGTCCCTTGTTTCGGACGGCGTGCCTGACGATAATTCTGTGAAAGGTCCAAAAAAGATTAATGAATTTTTAATGTTAAAAATGTATTAAAAATTGTAAAATGGGAATTCGATCGTTCCATTTTATTCCGCATAAGCTAGTTGTGCCCTATCATAAGATTCTCTGTGTAGCGATTGTGTAACAATTCTTAAGTTATTTTGAACAATAATGGAAGATTATTGTGAAATTCGTAAATGAGTTCCGTCGTCTCCATAAAAATAACGTATATACACATGATTACTTCATAGTGGAAAACGTGTATATATATACAGTTAATCTATTTTACCGTACTTCAGACTCATGATCAAAATTCGACATCGCTGTTACGTTACATCCTGAATATCCTAAATTTTTTACTTTTTCTCTTGAATCTTGTGAGGAATAACGTTTCCATAAAAAAAAACTGTAAAATACTGATCAAGATAATCAAGTAAAAAAATCGGTCTGATTATTATACTTATATAAGTAGCAAAGAAATGATATACGTAATGATAACAATTGTTTATTACCGAAGAGTTTACACATTATTTTAGATTCATTATCGTATAATAGATATTTATTCTTTACTTACCAATAGAATCAAAAATAACGTCCAAGGTTAAGGCCAGCGTATAAAGGATTCTCATTTTTTCAAAATGTAGAAAAAACTGATGGACTTCGAATTTTGAGAGGAGCGTAACTAATGAATATTGTGATGTTTCGTGTATATTTTTATACTGTTTTGAGATATCTGTGTTTTTTCCTTAACGAGAATAATCGCCTGTGTGGTTGATTGTGGGGCATTTAGCGATGACAAATTTTAATTTGTATCACCTTATCAATTTAATAGAAGTTAACTTCTCGCACGCTTATATTTACTTTAACTAGAGAAACTCAGATAAGTTTTTGCTAACGGCATTGACAAACGATAAAATTAGGAAATTTTAATAGAATTTTCGTAAATTTTCTTGTCTACATGTAAATTCACAATAAAATTCAATGAAATAGAACCATGTGATTTTTTTATTTAATTTGTAATTACTTGTTAAATTTGGTAAAAGTGTCTCAGCTCTATCCAAAACTTAAAATTTCTAAATAGAATTATTTTTGTAATTTACCGTAGTTTTTTAAACAATTGTTAAAGTTTCGAATTGAAGAACGAGAATTTGGTTTCGTAGTTCTGAAATTTGAAAAAGCAACCTAAATTCAGGTAGCTTTATTGAATTTGTGGTTTTCGACCTTAAATTCATATTCCTTAATTTAAAAAATGCGTATGTACTGATTTTCATGAAAATGAATGAAATTATTGAAATTTTCAAAAGTTGGGTCAACTTTTTGAATTTTCAAATTTTTACCTTAAATAAGTATTTTGTTACTCGCCCTTCACCCCATTATTGACTCTTATTGAAGTGGACTAATTTATTAGAATTTTCAAGCTTGCTTTTTGAACACGTGCACTTCGATCGCAAATACGATAAATTTTTTAATTTTGACCTTAAATGCGTGTTTTGTGACTTGTAGTCCTTCCTCGTACTGACTTTCATGGGAATCTACTAATTCAATAACATTTTCAAAATTTCCTCAGGACTTATTTTCATATCTGCGGCATATTCTACTTGCGGCAAATCTCCCAGCAGTATCTCTCGCCCAAGAAAATTGTCTTGGAAAGATGGCAAAACTGCGGAAACTTCCCCAGCGGCCTCTCGCGCCCAATAAAATTTTCTAAGTAGTTCCAAAGATGGCAATACTGCGGCAAGTCGCAAATAGTTAAAAAAATGTTGTCGGCAAAAAATACCGCTGGGGAGACTTGCCGCAGTTCTCCCACCATTATGACTACTTGAACAATTTTCTTAGATAAGAGATACTGCTGAAGAGACTTGCCGCAGTTTTTTCATCTTTACAACTACTTAGAAAGTTTTCTTGAGCGAGAGATGCCGCTGGGGAGACTTGCCGCAGTTTTGCCATCTTTACAACTAGTTAACAAAATTTCTTCGGCACGAGATACCCCTGGGGAGAATCACTGCAGTGTTGCCATCTTTAAAAGTACTTTGAAAATGTTCTTGAGCGAGAGATACCGTCAGGGAGACCTGCCGCAGTTTTGCTATCTTTTCAACTACTTAGAAAGTTTTCTTGAGCGAGAGATGCCGCTAGGGAGACTTGCCGTAGTTCTGCCATCTTTACAACCACTTAGAAAATTTTCTTGGGTGTGAGATGCCTCTGGGGAGAATCGCCGCAGTTTTGTCATCTTTACAACTACTTGAAAAATTTGCTTGGGCGAGAGATACCGCTGGGAACACTTGCCGCAATTTTGCCGTCATTATAACTACTTACACAATTTTGTTGGGCGGGAGATACCAATGGGAAGACTTGAGGCAGTTTTTCTATCTTTACATCTACTTAGAAAATGGAAAACATTTTAAGTGCATTATTTTTAATATTTGTAGGATAACATTTTTGAAATGATTTTCACTTTAAATTTGTATTTCACTTTTATAAAAATCAGAAGATGCTAGTAAATTATTTTATGTTGTCTCTACTTAGAAAAAAGATTTTCTTATTCAAAGACAAATAACCATTGGCTCTCAGTCAAAAAAATGTTCTTGGTTTCAGTAAAGTTTCTTTTGTTATATAGGAATTTTTGTTTTCGTTGAACGCTTTTGGATGTCTTCTTTATAAATAATCATCAATCCGCCATTCAAGAATACTGAGTCATGTGGTAACTAATTTTGAATGGCTTAAACAAATTTAATTTGTTTACAAAATTTATTTTTTCAGGTAAGTCACGAAATGATTGTATTTTTCAGACATTACGAGTTCTTAAATCAATGATACCAATAAAATGATTTTTTAAAATAATTTTACAATTACTTGAGTAATGCGTGCTTATTGAAATATATAGATGACATAAGAAAAGCAAGAGGAATATTTTTTCTAAATAGGAATCTGTATTATCACCGGAGATAGTAATTATCGATCCGTTGAGAAATCCAATCCCACATACTGTGAATAATGGAAATCTACATTATCGACCAAAGTTAAATCCTCTGACATAGAAAAATAATTTTCTTCATACAGACTGGATGGGGATATAAATTCAAATTTATTAAATTGAACTTTTATTCAGAAAAACATATCTCTCTCCTCTCACTCCACTGGGTTTCGAACACCAGATCAGCTGATTTTCGGTCAGGTGCTCTAACCGATTGAGCTACAGAGATATCAAAGAAAGATACTGTTTTTCTGATATACGCTAATTTTAGCAAGGTGTTACACAATCAATATTTTGAATAGGAATCTGTATTATCATCGGAGATTATAATCATTGATCCGGTGAGAAATCCAATCACACATACTATGAATAATGGAAATCTACATTATCGACCAAAGTTAAATCCTCTAATACAGAAATAACTGAAAATAAACAAAAAATTAATTTATGGAGAAACGACACAAGTTGCAATAAAATGTATAATAACAACATTTTTGTATAGGATGCACACTTTTTTATAATTATAAAAACAAGACAATGAAAATACGCATATTTCAATACCAATGCATATTATGAATTGTGATAATATCAAATTATTGTAATGATAGATTTTTTAGAGTAGCCGAGGATGAAAATTAGTGCAAAATAAGGAGCAAATATTGAAGTAATCATGAAAAATAACGTTTGTACATTATTTTGCAAAATCTAAATAACCAGTACCAGCTTGAGATATAGAAATAAATATGATACATATCTGACATAATAGTGTTGAACATAGTGTAGAAAAGTTCAGATTTCGGACAAAATTGAGTGCGAAGCACGAGATACGTGATGAGAATGTGTTTGTCAAAGCCAAAGGAGCTTTAACAAAAGAGAAGTCACAATCACTAGAAGAATGCCGTTAGTCGCCACCGTGACGCCACCCGTTCACCTGCACATAGTCAAAAGTGCTGAACCGTAAACTGCGCTACACCGCTAACCTTGCAAGCGCCTCTCTCAAATTACATTACATCAAATATAGTATTCTTATATTCCCAGTTTTGAAAGAATCCTCTTTTAAACAAGGTAAATAATTTTTTTTTTAAATTTTAAAACGAAATTGGTAGGTTATGGTAGGTCCTGAAAGGCTCTTCAATTGGGTAATCGGTGCGTATAGAAGACGTGAACAAATATATCATATACATTACTGTTGCATTCCCAATTAAAAGAGATTTCTCCTCATATCAAGATTAAAAAGAATATATTTTTTAAATTTTCATTTCGCTTTGCTAGAAAATAAGAGGTCATGGGATGTACGTCAACAGATAATTTGATGCGTCTCGAAGACACAAGCTATAATATTTTTTTGTTCAAAATCACCAATTTCCGATTAAAAATGTTGGAGTAACCTGAAGTTTTTGAAAAATTGTGAATGCTTTTTGAAATCCAATAATTGATTTTCAAAATACCAATTAGTTTACAGGAAAACTACTATCATAATCCAAAAACTTTAAAAGATTTAAAATCTCGTTTAAATTGAAATGATTTTTGTATACAAATACGAATTTGCGATGTAAAACGCCAATGTAAACTAAAATTGTTGAAACATCATGAATCTTGATCAAAATCAGAAATCGAAAATTGTCTAAATTTGTGAGTTTTGTTATTTGAAACACAAATAATTGGACTTAAATCTAATTTTTTATGCTTAAAAATACCAATTTCTTTTGAAATACCAACGCAGCCTAAAGTCGTTCATGAGTGGCAAATATTTGCTGAAATTTAATAATTTTTTATCAAGAACATCAAGAATTTCCGACAAAAAATACTAAAATAATAGAAAATTGTTCAAAAATGTAAATTTTGTATAGAATCTACTGGTTTCTGTTCTTTTGGTAAGTTTTTAGTGCTTCACAGATTCCGCCATTTTTGTGGACCCCGTTCCAACAGCCTTAATATAACGTGAAATTTCTTAAAATTTTCAAATCTTTTTTGAATCATAATGATTTTTATTTCATAATACCAATTTTTTTAGCATAACGCTAAGACAATAATCTAAAATTTTATACAATGTGTTAATCTTTATTTAATTTTTTTTATTAAAAGTATTAATTTCTAACAAAAAACCGTAACATGATCCAAGATCGTTTGAAGATTTTTTTCAAATTATAATAATTTTTGTTTGAAAATACCAGTCTTAGGGTGTATAAACATAAAATAAACAACAACTGTAAAAAATGATAACCCTTTAAATTCTAATGATTTCTGTTTAAAATAACATATTTCCTGTGAAAAACATTATTATAACCTAAAATAGTAAAAAGCTATTAATATTCTTCAAAATCTAATTCGTTTAAAATTACAAATATCAATTATAAAAGAAAAATAATGACATAATCCAAAGATTTTGAATTATGTTCAAATTATAATGATTTTTATTCTAAAATACAAATTTTTGGAGTGAAACGTTAACATAACCTAAAAAAATTAAGAGTTATAAATCTTCTTTGCAATTTAATTTTTTCAAAATAAAAATGCTAATTTGCGACAGAAAACACTAACATAATCCATAATTATCCAAAGATCTTTGTTTTAAAATGCCAAATTTTTGTGTAAAACGCTGACGTGACGTTTGAAGTCAAATGCTTTTTGTTTGAAAGAACCTATTTCGTTTTAAAAATGTTAATATAACCTAAAATTCTTTAAAATTTGCAAATATTTTTGAACTAAAATCATTTTTGTTCTAAAACAAATGTTTTGTGCAAAACGCTAACATAACCTAAAAATTTGGGAATTTGTGAAAGTTCTTTGAAATCTAATTTCAGTGAAATTAAAAATATAAATTTTCAACAAAAAACAGTAATATAATCCAAATATTTTTAAAGATTCTGAATGATCTTCAAATCATATGTTTGAGAATACTAATTTTTGGCGTAAAACGCTTACATAACCTGGAATGGTTTAAATATGTGCATCTTCCCTGGAACCTAATTTTTTTCCTAAAAATACTAATTTCCGATGAAAAACACTAATATAATCCATAATTGTTATATGGTTCTAAATCTTGTTGAAATTATGATGACTTTTCTTTTAAGATGCACATCTTTTGTGCAAGAAGCTAACATAACCTAAAATTGTTCAAATATGTGCATCTTTAATCAAACCAAATTTTTTCAAATTAAAAATACCTATTTTAATCGAAAAAAACCAACATAAACCAACATTTTTAAAAGATTCTCAATTATAATGATTTTTGTTTCAAAATTCCAATTTTTTGTGTGAAACACTGACGTGACCTAAAATTTAGAAAAATTATGAATATATGAAGTCAAATGATATTTATTTAAAATAACCTATTTATCGTAAATCTTTTTCGAACTAAAATGATTTTTGTTTAAAAACCATTTTTTTTGTAAACGATAACACAACCTGAATTTTTCAAAGGTTGTAAATGTTCTTTAAAATCTAATTTCAATTGAATTATAATTATAAATTTTAACGAAAAACGCAATTATTTGTCACGCCCGATGGGGAGGATTTTTCTAAACGTTACGTGACAAATTTAATCGAATGAAAATGCTTATTCATTTTATTTTTCGTCAGCTTATTATATTTTGTACAAAAAAGAATTACCAAATTTTTTTGCTTATTTTTTTCATTTGAATATTATTATTAATAACATTTGAATAAAAAAAATTCTTCACAATAGGAACGGGTGGGGAAGGTACGACAATTCGTTACATGACTCTTTTGGGGGGTCTTCACATCGTAATGGTTTGTTACGAGAGTGGGTGGGGGGATTGGTAAATTTTAGAAAATTGTTCATGTTTAAATTATATGTTTTAGAATACAACATTTTGATGTAAAACGCTTACATAACCTAAAATAGTTTAAATATCTGAATCTTCCCTGAAGTCTAATTTTTTTGAATAAAAACACTAATTTCCCGTATAAAACACTAACCCAATATTAATTTGTTAAAAGATTCTGAATCTTGTTCAAATTATGATGATTTTTATTTTAAAATACAATTTTTTTGCTTAAAACGCTAATAAAGAAAAAAAAACATATCATAGCACAGATCTATACAATTTGATATCATTTGCAGCAAGTTTTGTAAGAATAAAGATGACTCAATATGAAATGGTTTTTAAGGATTCGAACTTTATTTGTATTCTGCAAGTTTGAGGAGTGTTTTGAGGTAAATATGAATTTCATTCTTGTATTTTTATAACTAGGTCGAATCAGATTTATTTCAGTAGAGAAATAAAGTTTTCAACTTTGTGTTCTGCGACTATAAGTCCTTGACAAAGTCTTATTGTTGGTTTCGATAAGTTCCGACTGCCTGTACTCGAAATGTCAGAAAATAGGATGGAAGTTAAAGCCTTCTTGAAATAAAGCACGCCTTCGAGAAGCAATGTATTTCAATTCAACGTTACAGGCATAGTGAGCCCATGAGCGCGGTTGCAATATTTTATTCGCCAGGATCAGAACAGGATTTTAAAACAAATTCGACAAAATAAGCGACATTTTTTTATTAGGAAGGCAACATACTTCAGAAAGCATTAGAATAATTGTTTCTTTATAGAAACTCTTCATTATGTTTCTCAACAATAATTTCTTTATGGAATAATTCACCTTTTTCAAAAGTTTTTTTTATTTTTTGTTTTGTTTTTATTTTCATTGCATATTGCAGATTTTCAAAACGAAAAAAATACAATCGGGCGAATACTATTATTTGTAACTTATGTAATTGTTCAATTAAAAGATAAAATTATTATGAATACAACATTTTTGTATTTCATAGAATCTACTAGCTAAAGCAACAGAAGGGGAAATATTTTTGATGATTGAAGGGTAGCATATCGTAAGGGCCTATCCCACAAATTTTCAGAAACGGGATTATTGACTTAAAAAGTATAACAAATTTAATATATGCATATACATTATGACGAAAGGATTTTTTTAACTTCTTAATTTTTTTGTAAACATGATAACTGCTTAGAAGTTTTTGAGCGGAAAGTAAATTCCCTCTGTTTTCAAATTACGAATTTGGTTTTTTTATCGCCCTCCAAAGTTTTTTTATCACGTTCCAATATGAGCCAAAAAATAAAACCAAAATTCCTCTTTTATTTTCTCTAAACCCAATAATATTTTTTAATCAAACCTTTCTTTTTGTAACGATTCAACAACTCAGTAGCTAGAAATTATATTTTCACTTTTTTAAAATTGAAACCTAATAAAATTTTGCAATCAAGCTTTCTAGGGTTTCAAATCTATACGTCAATTAATTAATAATAATGATCTCTAATAATAAAAAATAATATAATGAAAATAATAAATAATAAAATTAATTTAAATAAAACTATAAAATTATACAAATAAATAATAAACTCAGTACTGAATTATCTCAAAAGGACTTTCTTCTTTTTAAATCAAAAATGCCACCCTCCAATTGATGAAAATTGATATCTTAAATTCAGAATTAATGTATAATATCTTTTTTTAATATATAGACAATCAAACTGTTGCATTCTTGTTAAAAAATATAAATTTTCAACAAAAATACAAATATAACCTATTTTGTTTAAGAATTGTAAATATTCTTTAAAATCTAATGAGTTTTTATTCGCAATACCAATTTTAGACGAAAAACTTACACAAAATAACAAAAGATTGTTTAAGATTATGAATATTTTTTTGAATCTAACTACTTTTATTTAAAATAACCGATTTTTGTTAAGAAATGTTGAAAAAACCTCAGATTGTTGAAAATTTGAAAATCATATTGGTGATTTTTTATTAAAAATTCTAATTTGAAGTGAAAAAAATTAACACGACCTATATTTTTGATAAATTTTGTGTAATCTTCGACAAGTTATAATTTTATATTCAAATTTTTTTTTAAAAACATCATTTATAGCAAAAACCACTTACATAAGACATGTATGATATTTCTAATAATTTATTAGATAATTTTTAAGTGATGATGTAACCGTACAATAGTATTGAAACAGCACAATTTTTCCCTAATTCGCGTAAGGTTTCTTATTATTTTTCTCATCGAAAAGGATTATTTGTAGATTAGTTTGAGGAAATTAAAAATTTTATATATATAATATTTTTTAATTGTTACTAAAGTTATGTAAATATCATTTTCCTAAAATTCTTCAGAAAATTAAAGAAAAAAATGTTGAAAATTTCTTATATGTCAAATCCTGAAATTTCAAGAAAAAAGTTTTCTCTTGAACCAAAAAGATTTTTATTTGTAATCAAAAACAGTTTAATTCATCGAACAAGGTCAATTTCAAACAAAATAGTTACATTTTCAACCAAAGAGATAAATTTGAACTGAAATGATGAATCTTCAACCAAACAACTGATTTTTAACAATGTAGTTGAACATTAACCAAGTACATGAATTTTCACCAAAAAAGGTGAATTCTCAACGGAAAATATAAGAGTTGATATTAAAAATAACGAAGATTTTGATTTTAAATCAAAAATAGTCGAATTCAATCAGGAAGACGAATTTTCAAAAAAAGAGTTGAATCTGCAACCAAAAAATAATTTTATATTTAACCGAATAGTTGCATTTTATTAAGAAAAAAAGAATAAATTTTTGCCAAAAGGAGGAATTTCCAAACTAAATCATTTTTCTACGTTTCTCCAGGAAATAAAAAAAGATGTTTGAAGATCTCAGATATGCCGAAGAAATATCTAGAAAATTTCCAAGAATTATATTTTTACTTTACAGGATTTCACAAAATTTCAGAAAAACATTAAGTCATTTAAAAAGGTATTAGGGACTTTTTGACGCTTGGAACAAATTTAAAAAGATTTTCTATATTTTCGAAAATCTTTAAAATTTTGCAAATATTTTTAACCAGTTCAAGGCTTCTAAATTCCTCAATAAATTTCAAACTGACTCAAATTATTCCTAAAAAAACTCATAAAATTCTTCAAAAGCTTATACATTTTTTGTTCGAAATCTTCAAATATTTAGCTTTTATTCTCAATTTGTTGAAAATATAAATATAATATAATTTATATGAATATTATATATTTACGAAAGATTTTTGAAAATTTCAGATATGTCAAATCAAAATTTCGACAAAAAAGTTCATCTTCAACCAACTAGTTAAATTTTTAAATAGAAAAGATTAATTTAAAAAAAATAATGTAATAGTTAATATTTAAATCGTAAAAGATTTTTATTTTAAATAAAAAAAAGTTGAAATAATTAAAAAAAGGCAAGTTTTCAACAAAATAGTTGAATCCTCGAACAGAAAAGATTAATTTTCCACTTGTTGTGTTTTAAACCATAAGAGATTAAATATGTTACAAAAGAGAGGAACTTTCTACAACAAATAAAAAATTTTCAACCTTAAAATACGAGTTTTCCACAAAAAAATTTATTTTTCAACCAAACAATTGAATTTTTAACGAAATGGATGAATTTTCTAGCAAAAATTTTGTTTATACTATAAAAGCAATAAGAAAAATCAATTTTCAACAACGGAACAACAAATTTCCAAAAACGAAATAGAGCAAATTTGCAACAAAACAGTTTAATTTTCAACCAGAAAAGATGAATTCTTAACGAGAAATCTAATAGTTGATATTTTAATCCAAAAATATTTAAATTGGCAATCAAAAACATTTGAATTCATAAAAACACGAATTTTTAACAAAATATTCAAATCCGCAACCAACAAGATTTCATTTTTGAAACAAGGAGTTGCCATTTTAATAAAAAAATGATGAAATTTCTAGAAAACTAGATGAATTTTCAAACCAAAACGAAGAATTTTTAACAAAGTTGTTGAAATATCATACAGAAAAGAATTTTAGTAAAGAAAAATCTCAGCCAAATTATAGTAATGAAATTAAAATAACATAAATAATGTTTCGAAATCTTTTTCAATATCCTTTTGAAATTAATCTTTTTAAGTATAGAAGAATATAGAAGTTTTATATATTTCTGTTCAGAACAGAAATATAAGATCACATATTTTTAATTGTTCATCTATTAATCTGAATTTTCTATGATTTATAACATTAATATAAGTTTAAAAACTTGTTTATTTTAAATGTTTTAAAAAAAATTTAAACATTATTTTCAGATTTTTCATTCGAATTAATAGAAAAAAACAGTGCTTTTTCAGATATCTACTTAAATCTTCAAAAAATCTTTTTGGGCTTGAAGACCTCTGAAGACCTCTAAAGATTTATTCAAGAAGATGTATAAAATTTTTTAATTTTTAACATTCAAACTATTATCTTGAATAAAAAACTTATATAATGTATACATTTCACAGAGTAATCTAAATATTAAGAATGAAGATTTAAATTTTAATCGAGTTTATAAAAAACATATTTTTCATAAATAAGCTAACGTCACAAATTTATCAGCATTTTCAAAAATTTTACCTTTTATATTTTGAACAGAATATGATGTTCTATCAAATTGAATTTTATTATACGTTTTTTGAAAGGAAGACATGAAATTTTGTATTTCAAAGCGTATTATCAACGAAAAATGTAAAACATGAATGATATTTAAAAAAAAAAAGATTTTAATTTCAAATAATAAAACACTGGTTAATTTATCTTAAAAAATACCAATTTTAAACAAAATAGCTGAATCCTAAACCAAACAAAAAAATTTCAGCATTTGCATTTTTAAACAAAAAATATGACATTTTTCCAAACTGAGATGATAAACCTACAACGTTGATTTTTTCATCTTTAATTTTCAACCAGTTGCATTTTTAAACACAAAATAAAAATTTCCAACGAGTAGCATTTTTAACCAAAAGAGACGAATTTTTAACAAAATAGTGGAATTCTTAACAAAAACATATACATTTTTAAACCAAAAAGACGAATTTTCAACCACATAGTTCAATTTTTAACTAAAAAAGATTTTTCAGCCAGGAACAAAAATTCATCCAAATTATTATTTCAGGGGATAAATAATTTTAAATAAAAAATAATTTTTTTTGTATTTCTTTGTTTTTAAGTTTAAATAAATATATCATTTTCCTAATATTCTTGAGAAAATTCAAATTTTTTATGAAGATTTCAAACATGTTGAAAAAGTACAATATTTTTATTTTCCGGGAGTCTAAAAAATTTTATAAAAAATTAGAATCAGTTTAAAATATATTTAGGACTAAATTTAGAAAATTCAAATTATTTTTTTATCATGCCCAAAATTTTCAAAACTCCTAAATGCCTTTCAAAATTATTCAAATTTTTCCAAAAATTTTCTTAAAAATCTGAAAAATTGCCTTGAAATCTTCCAGAATCTATTATAACGATTTTAGAAATCTTTCAAAATCTTTTCTCATCTTTTAAGATGTTAAATACTCTCTTGAAATTAATTTTTCAAAATAAAAAATCAGTACTAATTTTCACATGAATTCTAAGAAAATTTTGCTACTATCGTGAATCCTATAAAAATCCTCAACAAGCTTCAATATTTCTTTCCAAATATTCAAAAATGTACATTTTTTTGAACTTTTAAAATATTTTGAACTTTTGAATTGATTTTGAAACTTTTTAACGTTTTGAAATGTATGCAACTTATTCGCATTTTTAATAAATCTTTGTAATCTTACTAATTCAATGATTTTGCTTGAGAATCTTTCACGTTCTTTTTCGAAATTTTAGAAAATAGTTTACAGTTTCTTGAAATCTTCGTCAATTTTCTGCTGAAATTTATATTTTAAATGAAGAATCAGTTAACAATTACCCAGGAATTTAAGACAATCAATATTTTGAAACCATACAAAATTTTTAAAAAGCTTCTTCATTTTTGAAATTTTCAAAAATCTACAAATTACATTTTGTATATCAAAATGTTTGATAACTTTTTTCATTGATTATTATTATTGAATGAAAACTTCATCCAATCAAGGACACGGGTTTTCCGAAAACAATATATTTTTAAAAATTAACTACTTCTTTCGAAATTACTTTTTTTTTCGTTGGATTTTTTTTTAAACTGAAAAAGTAACTTCCAATTCAATATTCTATCATTTTCATTGGAAATGGGTTTCTTCGATTGGAAATTAATTTTTTTAACTGCAAGTTTAACTATACAATTTTTGGTCGAAAATTTATTCTTTCTAGTTGAAAATCCATGAATTTTGATGAAATTCATCTTTTTTGTTGAAAATTCAACTATTTCAGTTAAAGATTCATCATTTGAGTTAAGAATTCATATTTTTTGTTTGAAATAAAACTATTACAGTTGAATATTAATAACTTTTTTTGAAAATTCATTAGGTTTGTTTGAAATGAATTTTTTTCACTAATAATTTGATTATTCCATTTTTGGTTTAAAATTTATATTTTTTAGTTCGAAGTTCAAATATTTGGTTGAAAATTTTTCTTTTTTAGTTGAAAATTCAACTATTTCATTGAAAATGTATGCCCTTTATTGAAGAATCAGCTTTTCGGTAAAAAATTAATCTTCTTGTTTGAAAATTCATCTTTTCAGCTGAAAATTCCACTTTTTGGTTGAAAGTTCAAGAATTTCAGTTAGATATTCATCAATTTGATTAAAAATTCATCTTTTTGGATATAAGTTAAAACCACTTGGTTGAAAGTGGAACACTTTTGTTAAAATTTCATGTCTTTCGCTGTAAATTTAACTGTTTTGTTGAAAATTCGTTTGATATTTGGTTGCAAATTATTTGTTTTTCATTGAAAATTTAATTATTTCATCTATGGTTGAAGATTCAAGTATTCCAGTTAAATATTGATCATTTTAATGATCTGAAAGCATCTGAAAGTTTCAACGAAACTTTTAAAATTATTCCCAGATTTTTCATTTGAAATAATAGAGAAAAAAGTGTATTTTTTTTTAGATATTTGCTTACTTATAATTAAAAAGAATCTCTTTAGCCTCTGAAAATTGTTTTCGAAAATTGTTAAGCAAAAACATTCTACTTCTTAAAAATCTATGAAAATGAAAAATATTTATTCGCTAATAGTTTGGACATTTTTTTCATTTTTAAAAAATTACAGTGTATAAACTTTACAAGTTAGTTCAAATATTGCAAACGTAGTTTTTAATTTTATTCGAGTTCATGAAAAGGTAATTTTTCGTAGCTGTGCCTACTCGGATTCTATGTTATGTTTCTTGAACTGACAAAATAAAATTTTGTATTTCAAATTGCTGGAAATAAAAAACATTAATAAAAAATTTGAAACAAATTATTCTAAACTGTTGAAAATTGTAATGCGCTCAAAATATTTGTAACTAAAAAATTAGGAAAACTGTAGCAATTAACAGATACTTGAATTTTATGTTAAATTTCTCAAACGGAAAACATTGAATTTTGTATTTTCAAGTGTTGAGACCTTTGTTCTATTGATTATTATGATTAATTTATTTGATATATTATTTATATAACATAAATTAAATTTCAACTACAAAAGATTTTTATTTTAAATAAAATAAAGTTGAATTCATGCCAAAAAAAGATAAATTTTTATCAAAATAGCTAAATTCTCAACAACAACAAAATAATTGTCACCAGTTTGATTTAAAACCCAAAAAAATCAAGTTTTTTTAAAAAGAAGACGAATTTTCTACAAAACAGTTCAATTTTTTAACACGAAAATATGAATTATTAATGAAATGGATGAATTTTCTACCAGAAAAGACAAATTTTCAACGAAATTGTGACATTGTCAACCAAGGAAATGAATTTTTGACTATAATAATAAATTTTTAGTAAAAACAATGAATTTTTAACAAAGTAGTTTAATCCTCGACTAAAAAAGACTAGTTTTCAATTAGTTGCATTTTTAACTGAAAACACAAATTTTCAATAAAATAGTGGAATCCTTAACGAAAACAGATTAATTTTCAATCCAAAAAGACGAATTTGTAACCAAATAGTTCAAATTTTAACTTAGAAAGATTTTTTGAACAAATAATTCACTGAAATTATTACTTTTGGGAGATAAATGATTGAAAATACAAAATAAGCATCTCTACCAAACATTTATGTTTCAAGTTTAATTGTTCATTTGTTTTAAAATTTCAATAAATATATAATTTTCTTATGATTCTTGAGAAAATTCAAAATTGTTTTGGAGCTTCCAGGTATGTCGGAAAAGCATAATTTTTTTTCTCAGAATTTTGTAAAATTTTAGGAAAAGTTCGAGTCAGTTTGAAACATATTTAGGACTTTTAGAAGTTAGGAAGGTAAATGTCTCTTAAATTGACTCGAAATATTCCTAAAATTTTGAAAAATCTTTCAAAATTAAAAAAATTGCCCTCAAATCTTCGAGATATTTTCGAAATTTGTAGATATTTTGAAACTTTTTGAAACTTTCTTTAAAAATTATTTTGAAAAACTAAAAAGTAGTAAAAAATTTTCCCAGGAATCTCAAGAAATTTTTTTATTTTCATGAAGCTTCTCAAACTTCTTAAAAAGCTTCAAAATTTTTTTCGAAATCTTCAAAAATTTACATTCTGTTAAAAATGTTTGAAAATCTCATCAAAATTGAAATCCTTTTTTAACCATTTTCAAAACTTCTAAACCTTTTAAATATCTTTCATTCTTCTTCAAATTCTTCCAAAATGTTTCTTGAAATTCTGCAAAATTAAAAAACTTGCCTTCAAATCTTCCAGATTCTGTTTTGAGAATTTTGGAAATCTTTTGAAATGTTAAAATTTTTTAAAAATATGTTAAAATTCTTTTTCAAGCTGAACAGTCAGTTTAAATCATCCCATGAATTATGAAAAATATTTTCTATTATCGTGAAACCCTTCGAATTTATTTTTCAAATTTCTTATACAATTTTGCAATCTTTCTAATCGAAAGATTTTGCTTGAAAATCTTTCCCATTCTTTTTCGAAAATAATTCAAAATCTTTTAAAATCTATATCAATTTTCTCTTAAAATTTATTTTCGTAATAAAAAATCAGTTCACATTTCTCAGGAATTTAAGAAAGTTTTTTTTTTATTTTCTTGAAGCCCTTTACGCTTCTTAAAAAGCTTCGAAATTTCTTTCTAAATCTTCAAAAATTTTCATTTTGTTTCAAATTTTTTTAAATATTCTTAAATTTTAAATTGTTTTTTAACTATTTCCAAAACTTTTTACTCTTCGATATATTTTTTAAAATTTTTCGAATTTTTCCAAAGATTTTCTTAAAATTCTGAAAAATTACAAAAATTGCCTTAAAATCCTCCTGAATCTGTTATAACTATTCTAAAAATCTTTTAGTTCAAAGTTGTGAATAATTTTTGGAATTTAATTAAAAATAAAAAAATACCAATTTTCGACGATAAACACTAAAAAAATCCAAATAATTTTAAAAAGTTTGAAATCTTGTTCAAATTATAATTATTTTTGTTTTAAAATACCAATTTTTTGTGTAAAACGCTAGCAAACACTAAAACGGTTCAAAGTTGTGAATATTCTTTGGAATCTAATTTAAAAAAAAAATTAAAAATACCAATTTCCGACGAAAAACACTAATAAAATCAAAATAATTTTAAAAGGTTTTAAATCTTGTTCAAATTATAATTATTTTTGTTTTAAATCACCAATTTTTTGTGTAAAATGCTAGCATCACCTCAAATGATTCAAAGTTGTGAATATTCTTTGGAATCTAATTTAAAAAAAAATAAAATAAAATACCAATTTCCGAAGAAAAACTCTAACAAAATCCAAATAATTCAAAAAGGTTTTAAATCTTGTTCAAATTATAACTATTTTTGTTTTAAAATGCAAATTTTTTGTTTAAAACGCGTAGCATAACCTAATATTGTTAAATTTATGAATCTTCATTGAAGTATAAGTTTTTTTTACTAAAAATATCAATTTCGGACAAAAAGCACTTACAAAATCAGAAAATTTAAAAGGGTTTTAAATCGTGTTCAAACATTAATATTTTCTGTTTTAAAATACCATTTTTTAGCGTAAAACGCGCAAAGCAACTTAAAATTTCTAAAATTTATGAATCTTGAAATATAATTTTTTTAAATTAAAAATACAATTTCCTGTTGAAAAGATGAATATAACCTGAAACTGTTCAAAAATTGCAAATCTTGTTCAAACTAATGATTTTTGTTTTAACATACCAATTTTTAGTGTAAACGCTAACATAACCTAAAATGGTTGAATGGGGAATTTTTATGATTTTCGTTTCAAGATGCTCATTTACAGTGAAAGGGCTAACACAACCTTAAAATTTTAAAAATGTCAAATCTTCTTCGAAACTTTCTGATTTTGTAATAAAATTCTTTGTAAAAAATACTAATTTCCAAAAAAACGTTTTTTAAAATAATTTTTCTTAATAAAAGGGATTATTTGTAGATTTAATTTGAAAAATTTGAAATTTAAGATATAAAATAACTTCAAGTAATGAAAAACCAATCAGGTTTTCAACAACAGTGATTGAGAGTTTTATTTATTTACATTTATTATTTATTATATATTTATTTTTTATTATATATTTATTTATTTTTATTAACAGAGAGAGAGAGAGAGAGATTGTTTAAACGTTGTATATTCTCTTCCGGCATATTTTGAATTCTTTGGATTTCATCATAAATTTGTTAGAATTAAATTATGTTAACGATAAAACATGCCTGAAGAGAAAATTAAAATCCGGCAATGTTTAAAGGCATTGTTTAAATTATAGAACCTGAGATCAGAGATGGACGCGCGATACGGCATCATTCCGGAGGTATCCAAGTGTTGTGTGCACTTGCGACTAATAATTGTTAATTTTTATTTTACAAATTAATCCCGAAAGATCCGAGGCATATGAATATTTGATTACATCAAAATTATGTCAAATAGTTATTTGGTTAAATAAAAGAAATTTCAAAGGGTTATTCGTTAAAATAAAAATCATGTCAGATAGAAATTCGAGATAAAAATTAATAATGAAGGAAAATGGGAATTTGGTAAAAAAATTATGTCAAATAGAAATTAGGAAAAATAAAAAGGAGGGGAAATGGTTGTTTGGTGAAACTAAATTTTGTCAAAAAGAAATTCGGAAAAATAAAAATGGTGGGAAATGGTTATTTGGTAAAGTAAAAATGATGTCAAATAGAAATTCGGAAAAATAAAATTGAGGGGAAATGGTTATTCCGTAAAATAAAAGTTATGTTAAGTAGAAGTTCGGAAAAATCCAAATTATGCCAAAAAGAAATTTGGAAATTTAAAATTTGTGGGAAATGGTTATTTGGTTAAATCAAAATTTTGCCAAAAAAGAAATCCGGAAAAATTAAAATGGTGGGAAATGGTTATTCGGTAAAATAAAAATTATGCCAAATAGAAATTCGGAAAAATAAAAATGAGGGGAAATGGTTATTCGGCAAAATAAAAGTTATGTTGAGTAGAAAATCGGAAAAATAAAAATGAATGAAAATTGCAATTTGGAAAAATCAAAATTCTGTCAAATAGAAATCCGGAAAAAAACTAGGGAAAATAGTTATTCGGTAGAATCAAAATGATGCCAAGTAGAAATGCGGAAAAATAAAAATGAAGGAAAATGGCAATATGGAAAAATCAAAATTATGTAAAATAGAAATTTGGAAAAATAAATATGAGGGAAAGTGGTTATTAAGTAAAATCAAAATTATGGGAAAATGGCAATTGAGAAAAATCAAAATTATATCAACTGTTTATTTGGTTAATTAAAAGAAATTTCAAATGGTTATTCGGTAAAATAAAAATTATAGTAAATTATTTTTCAGTCATATGAATTTCAGGAAAATAAACATTTGAAAAATAAGATTTGTCGAATATTCATGCGCCTCGAGAAATTCTTTAAACGAGACACATTTAAAATGCAGTTTATTTGGCCTCTTCATATTATTGTGCGATTAACGCCTGTTAATACAGATTTAATATTTTCAAATTCAAGTAGCAAAAGTTTGCAGGGCTTTTATTTACATTTTCTTCTTCAAACTTATAATTTTCTTTAGATTTTATATTTTGGTTCAAGCTCAAAGCATTTTCAGAGTGGTGTGTGATTTTATGTTCAACTGTCTAATTTTTGTATTCAAGTCCACCTCTTTTTTCAAATCTTTCTCGAAAATACATAATTTTTGAACCTCTTTACAGGAACATCGTATGGAAATTGACGCCAGAGCCGGAACCTTCCAAGCCTTTGAGCTTTTTGGTCAGCAACTCTTGCAATCGAGCCATTACGCCAGCGTTGAAATCCAGGAAAAACTGGAATCCATGTCCGAAGCTCGCCAGGAACTCGAGAAAGCCTGGATCCAACGTCGCATGCAGTTGGACCAAAACCTGGAACTTCAGCTTTTCTGCCGGGATTGCGAACAAGCAGAGAACTGGATGAGTGCCCGAGAGGCTTTCCTCAGCAGCGCAGATACTGTCGACAGTTCCGACAATGTTGAAGCGCTCATCAAGAAACACGAGGACTTTGATAAGGCCATCAACGCTCATGAAGAAAAGATTGCTGCCCTTCAAACTTTGGCGGATCAACTCATCGCAGCCGAGCATTACGCCTCCCAGCCAATTGATGACAGACGCTGCCAAGTTTTGGATCGCTGGAGACACTTGAAAGACGCCCTCATCGAGAAACGATCCAAGCTCGGAGAATCACAGACTCTTCAACAATTCTCGCGAGACGCTGATGAAATGGAGAACTGGATCGCCGAGAAACTGCAACTCGCGACTGAAGAAAACTACAAAGACCCTGCCAATATTCAATCGAAACATCAAAAGCACCAGGCCTTTGAAGCCGAGTTGGCAGCCAATGCTGACAGAATCCAGTCAGTTTTGGCGATGGGTGGAAATCTGATTGAGAAACGTCAGTGCGCTGGTTCAGAGGACGCGGTTCAAAAACGACTCGCTTCAATTGCTGACCAGTGGGAGTATCTCACCCAGAAAACTACCGAGAAGTCAATGAAACTGAAGGAGGCCAACAAGCAAAGAACCTACATCGCAGCTGTCAAGGATTTGGACTTTTGGCTCGGAGAAGTCGAGTCTCTCTTGACGTCAGAAGACGCAGGAAAGGATTTAGCGTCCGTACAAAACTTGATGAAGAAGCACCAGCTTGTCGAGGCTGATATCCAAGCCCATGAGGAAAGAATCAAGGACATGAACTCCCAGGCTGATTCCTTGATCGAGAGTGGACAGTTTGATGCTGCTGGTATTCAGGAAAAGCGACAGAGTATCAACGAAAGATACGAGAGAATCAGAAACCTAGCAGCTCACAGACAAGCGAGACTTAATGAAGCAAACACGCTTCATCAGTTCTTCCGAGATATTGCAGATGAAGAATCCTGGATCAAGGAAAAGAAGCTGCTTGTCGGTTCTGATGATTATGGTCGCGATCTTACTGGAGTCCAAAATCTGAAGAAGAAACACAAGCGTTTGGAGGCTGAACTTGGAAGCCACGAGCCTGCAATCCAAGCAGTTCAAGAGGCTGGAGAAAAACTGATGGATGTTTCGAATCTTGGAGTTCCTGAGATCGAACAACGTCTCAAACTTCTGAACCAAGCCTGGGCTGAACTTAAGCAACTTGCAGCAAACAGAGGACAGAAGCTTGACGAGTCTTTGACTTACCAACAATTCTTGGCAAAGGTTGAAGAAGAAGAAGCCTGGATCACGGAAAAACAGCAGCTTCTCTCGGTTGAAGATTATGGGGACACGATGGCAGCAGTTCAAGGTCTTTTGAAGAAACACGACGCCTTCGAAACTGATTTTGCAGCTCACGGAGATCGTTGCAAAGACATCTGCGAAGCTGGAGAAGCTTTGATCAAAGCTGGAAATCACCGAGCTGATTCTATTGGTCAACGATGCAACCAACTCCGGAATAAACTGGAACAGCTCGGATCTCTCGCTGCCAGGAGGAAGACTCGTCTCAATGACAATTCTGCCTATCTTCAATTCATGTGGAAAGCTGATGTTGTTGAATCGTGGATCGCTGATAAGGAAACTCATGTCCGTTCCGAAGAATTTGGTCGTGATTTGTCAACTGTTCAAACCTTATTGACAAAACAGGAGACCTTTGATGCTGGTCTCCATGCTTTTGAACACGAGGGAATACAAAATATCACGACCTTGAAGGAAATGTTGGTAGACGCTGGTCATGATCAGACTCCTAGTATTCAGAAACGTCACGCTGATGTCATTTCTCGTTGGCAGAAACTTTTGGCTGATTCCGATGCAAGGAAGCAACGCTTGTTGAGAATGCAGGATCAGTTCAGGCAGATTGAGGAACTGTATCTGACCTTTGCGAAGAAAGCTTCCGCCTTTAATTCCTGGTTCGAGAATGCCGAGGAGGACTTGACTGATCCGGTTCGCTGCAATAGCATTGAGGAGATTCGAGCCTTGCGGGAGGCTCATGCCCAGTTCCAGGCGAGTCTTTCTTCAGCGGAGGCTGACTTCCAGGCGTTGGCAGCTCTCGACAGGCAGATCAAGAGCTTCAATGTCGGGCCAAATCCCTACACTTGGTTCACAATGGAGGCTTTGGAAGACACCTGGAGGAACTTGCAGAAGATCATCAAGGAGAGGGATGTTGAGCTCGCAAAGGAGGCCCAGAGACAGGAAGAAAATGACAAGTTGAGAAAGGAGTTTGCCAAACATGCGAATGCATTCCACCAATGGCTGGCTGATACGAGAACCTCGATGATGGAAGGTTCAGGGTCTTTGGAGCAGCAATTGGAAGCCACGAAGAAAAAGACCCAGGAAGTCAGGGCGCGAAGGCAGGATCTGAAGAAGATTGAAGACCTGGGAGCGATCTTGGAAGAGCATTTGATTCTGGATAATAGGTACACCGAGCACAGCACTGTTGGATTGGCTCAGCAGTGGGATCAGCTGGATCAGCTGGGAATGAGAATGCAGCACAATTTGGAACAACAGATTCAAGCTCGTAATCAATCGGGAGTCAGCGAAGATGCTCTCAAGGAATTCTCGATGATGTTCAAGCACTTTGACAAGGACAAGAGTGGACGATTGAACCACCAGGAATTCAAATCCTGTTTGAGGGCTCTTGGTTACGATCTTCCTATGGTGGAAGAGGGACAACCTGATCCTGAATTTGAAAATATTCTAGGTAACTTTCACTTTTACGGGAGGATTTTTTAGATGTAAGACAAGTGCAGAGCTGCTACAGTCAGTTAGGTCACTTTTTTTAGATCATTTTAGTCACTTTTCATTCAGTGAATCTAAAGATAGATCCCAAGGCTTAAACTATTGAATTCAGGTCTAAACGTATTTCGGAATTTTCTTGAATTACTTGGAATTTACCCTGGATTCTGAGGAATTTCCTTGAAATCCACTGAAATTTATACAATTTCTTGGATTTAAAAAATGTTGTTCCATTCGTTTGAATTATTTTAAATTCACTCAAATTTATTAAAATTAATATATACTAAAATCAATTAAATATTTTGGTTTTAAACAATTTTGTTTAATTCGTTTAAATTATTTTGGAATTCAGAATAAGTTTTTATTAATTCAGCCTGAATTCTGTTAAATTATTTTTAATTCACTCAAAGTTTACTACACCCAATGGAATATTTTGGATTTTACCAATTTTTTCAATTAATGAATTCTTCTTAATGCACCCTGAATTCTTTTAAATTACTTTTAATTCACTCAAATTTTACTAAAATCAATTAAATATTTTGGATTTAAACAATTTGGTTCAATTCGTTTAAATTCGTTTGGAATTCAACCTGAATTCTTATTAATTTATCCTGAATTCTTTTAAATTCTTTTGATTTTTTTTTAATTCACTCAAATTTTACTAATGTCAATTAAATATTTTGGATTTAAACAATTTTGTTCAATTCGTTTGAATTAATTTGAAATTCAGCCTGAATTGGTGTTAATTTATCTTGAATTCTATACATTATTTTTAATTCACTCTAATTTTACTAGAATCAATGGAATATTTTAGATTTTATCAATTTATTTTAATTCATTTAAATTCATTAGGAATTCAGCTTGAATTCTTATTAATTTATCCTGAATTCTTTTTAATTCATTTTCATTATTTTTAATTCACTCAAATTTTACTAAAATCAGTGGAATATTTTAGATTTTAAACATTTTGTTCCACTTATTTAAATTCGTTTAGAATACAACCTTACTTCTTACTAATTTATGCTGAATTCTTTTAAATTATTTTTAATTCACTCAAATTTTACTAAAATCAATGGAATGTTTTGGATTGAAAAAAATTATGTTAAATTCGTTTGAAATTTAGCCTGAATTCTTTTAAGTTCTCTTGAATTATTTTTAATTTACTCAAATTTTATTAAAATCAATTAAATAATTTGGATTTAAATAATTTTTTTTAATTCGTTGAAATTCGTTTGAAATTCAGCCTGAATTCTTTTAAATTCTTTGGAATTTTTTTTAATTCACTAAAATTTTACTAAAATCAATTAAATATTTTGGAGCTAAACAATTTTGTTCAATTCTTTTAAATTCGTTTGAAATTCAACCTGAATTCTTATTAATTTATCTTGAATTATTTTTAATTCACTCAAATTTTACTAAAATCAATTAAATATTTTGGATCTAAACAATTTTGTTCAATTCTTTTAAATTCGTTTAAAATTCAACCTGAATTCTTATTAATTTATCCTGACTTCTTCTAAATTATTTTTAATTGATACAAATTTGACTAAAATCAAGTAAATATTTTGGATGTTAAAATTTTGTTCAATTCATTTAAATTGGTTTGGAATTCAGCCTGAATTCTTATTAATTTACTCTGAATTCTTTTTAATTCATTTTCATTATTTTTAAAATTCACTAAAATTTTACTAAAATCAGTGGAATATTTTAGATTTTAAACATTTTGTTCCACTTATTTAAATTCGTTTGGAATACAACCTTATTTCTTACTAATTTATGCTGAATTCTTTTAAATTATTTTTAATTTACTCAAATCTTACTAAAATCAATGGAATGTTTTGGATTGAAAAAATTATGTTAAATTCGTTTTAAATTTAGCCTGAATTTTTTTAAGTTCTCTTGAATTATTTTTAATTTACTCAAATTTTACTAAAATCAATTAAATAATTTGGATTTAAATAATTTTTTTTTAATTCGTTGAAATTCGTTTGGAATTCAGCCTGAATTCTTATTAATTCACCTTGAATTCTTTTAAATTTTTTTGAATTATTTTTAATTCACACAAATTTTACTAAAATCAATTAAATATTTTAGATCTAAACAATTTTGTTCAATTCTTTTTAATTCGTTTGAAACTCAACCTGAATTCTTATTAATTTATCCTGAATTCTTCTAAATTATTTTTAATTCATACAAATTTGACTAAAATCAAGTAAATATTTTGGATGTTAAAATTTTGTTCCATTCATTTAAATTGGTTTGGAATTCAGCCTGAATTCTTATTAATTTACTCTGTATTCTTTTTAATTCATTTTCATTATTTTTAATTCACTCAAATTTTACTAAAATTAGTGGAATATTTCAGATTTTAAACATTTTGTTCAATTAATTTAAATTCGTGTACAATTAAGCCTGAATTCTTATTAATTTACCTTAATTTTTTTTAATTAATTTTTTTTTTTAATTTACTGAAATTTCAACTAATATTAATTAAATATTTTGGATTTAAACAATTTTGTTCAATTCGTTTAAATCCGTTTGGAATGCAGCCATGAATGAATCATGAATTCTTTTTAATTCACTTAAATTTTACTATAATCAATGGAATATTTTGGATTTTACCAATTTTTTCAATTCATTTAAATTTGTTTGGAATTCATCCTAAATTCTTATTAATTTATCCTGAGTTCTTTTAAATTCTCTTGAATTCTTTTTAATTCATTCAAATTGTACTCAAATCAATGGAATATTTTGGATTTTATAAAGTGTGTTCCACTCATTTAAATTCGTTTTAAATTCAGGATGTATTCTTACTAATTTATCCAAAATTATTTTTAATTATTTTGAATTTACTCTAATTTTACTAGAATCGATCGAATATTTTAGATTTTACCAATCTTATTGATTTATCCTGAATTCTTTTAAATTCTTTTTAATTCTCAAATTTTACTAAAATTAATGGAATATTTTGGATTTTAAAAATGGTGTTCCATTAATTTAAATTCGTTTGAAATTCAGCCTGTATTCTTAGTCATTTATCCTGAATTCCTTTAAATTATTTGGAATTATTTTTTATTTACTGTAATTTTACTAGAATTAGTGGAATATTTGAGATTTTATACATTTTTTTCAATTCATTTAAATCTGTTCGGAATTCAGCCTGAATTCTTATTAATTTAGCCTGAATTCTTTTAAATTCTCCTGAATTCTTTTTAATTCACTCAAATTTTACTATTTTGGATTTTTAAAATGTTGTCCAATTCATTTAAGTTCTTATGGAATTTAGCCTGAATTTTTATTAATTTATCCTGAATTCTTTGTAATTTTATTGAATTCACTTTAATTCTTCTAAGTTCATTGAATTCTATTAAATTCGATGGATTTCTTATTTTTCGTTTTAGATTTTTTTTTTAATTTCCCTGAAGTCTTTAAAATTAACCTTGAATTTTTAGGCATTTCATCGTCGAATTATTTTCATTTTCTCTATATTCCTCTACATTCTCTAATTTTATTTTATTTTTTTATTTAGTTTCTTTTCAATTCAAATTTTTAAGTTTCCAGGGTGGCCCCTGGACCGTAAAATGACCGAGATTTTTTTTAGACTGGGAATTTTACAATTTTTGAATTTGTTTTACAATGTTGAGAAGAAAAATCTGGCCCATATACAATTTAAAATAAGTTCGATACAATTTTTTTTATTCTAAGAGCAATTGTTATTTTTTCTTCAATTATGAAATTATTCAGTTTAAAATGCGTAATTGTAAAATCTTTTATTGTCAAAATTTGCCTTTTTAGGTCTTCATTTTTAAGTGTACATTTTTAACCTAAAGAATGTTAAAATACAGTTTTGAAAAGTCAAACAATCTAAAATTAATTAAATATTTTTTTTAAATTAATCATTGTTAAAAAATTAAACAATAATTTATTTTACAAGACGCTTTTATTCAATTTTAAATCGTATGAAAATATTGCTTCAGTCTAAAGTATTCCATTTTTATTCCGTTCAATTTTAAATTTATAATTAAAAAAGACAATTTTTTAATAATTAGCAACATTTGCCTGCTCGTTTAATATTAGCAAAATTATAAATAAAATATTTAAAACTTAACAATTTAATTGTTCCATTAAGTTTTTTTGAATTTGTAAATGCAATTGTTGAATTTTGATGTACAAATAAGAATTGAAGAATTATTTATTTGAATCTATTCAAAAATTAAAATAATTTAACTTCTAATTTAAAAAGTCTTAACTTAAAAAAAAAACTCTAATCGTTAAAAGTTTAAAATAATAATTATAGTAATAATAGAATTTAATTAATTTAATTAAATTTAATTAATTATTAATTTAATAATAATTTCTTAATTTCTCATCGTTTATTTTTTAATTTGAAGAATTTTAAGTATGGTTTTGAAGGCTTGAACAATTCATTATTCCTGAAATCTCTGAAATATTTGTAAAATCTTTTGAAATCTTTGTAAAATCTGTAAAATATTTCTGAATTTTTAAATATTTTTGTAAATTATTTTTCTCTCTTGTTTCCAGTATAGTTACCATCTTTGAAATCTTTTGAAATTTTAAAAGATTTCTTGAAATCTTTGTAAAATATATGAAATATTTCTGAAATTTTTGTAAATTCTTATTCTCTTTTGTTTCCAGTATAATTAATATCTTTGAAATGTTTTGAAATCTCAAACGATTTCTTGTAATTTTTTAAATCCGTATAAAATCTTTGAATTTGTTGACATTTCTGTAAATTCTTTTTCTCTCTTGTTTCCAGTAATCATCTTTGATTCTTTTGCAATCTCAAACGATTTCTTGTAATTTTTGTTGTAATCCGTGTAAAATCTCAATATTTTGAAATCTCAAAAGATTTCCTGCAATCTTTGTAAAATCTTTGAAATCTTCCTGAAATATTTGAATTGTTTGTGAATTCTTTTGAATATATCTTTAAATCTTTTGAAGATTTCACAATCATTTATTTATTATGTTATTTACGTAAGCTTTTAGTTAAAATTAACATTTATCGAAGATGTTTACACATAAATCTGCATCTATGATTTTTTTTTAATTGATTTGGGATTTTCTTTTGCAGATATCGTCGATCCAAACAGAGATGGTTTCGTTTCGCTTCAAGAGTACATGGCTTTCATGATCAGCAAGGAGACCGAAAATGTGCAGAGTTCAGAGGAAATAGAAAATGCATTCCGGGCAATTACAGCAGCAGACCGACCTTATGTCACCAAGGAGGAATTATATGCTGTAAGTTGATTTAATTTCTCTTGAAACGAGAAAAACTCTTTTAAAATCTTTAAGTAAGACCTAAAATCCCCCCTTTTTTAACCATTTAATCCAGTTAAATTTAATCTCGATTCATATTTTATATAATCGTATAATTATATATATAAAAAAAATGATTAAATTTAAATTTTTGTTAGGAATAATGAAAAATAAACTCGATTTTCCATTAATTAAAACAAAGAGTTCTGAGCTGAATAAAGAATTTTATTTTTCATTTGAGTTTTTTTTCTCTGATGAGATAAACAGGTAGAAAAAATTAATCGCAGTATTTTTATACCATTTTTAAAATGCTCACATTAGACAAGTTCAGATCAGAAGTGAAATTTAAACATTCTATCTTGAAAATGTTTCAAATCGAATAACATAAAATGCAAGTTTTCATAATTAGATAATTTCGAACTTCAAATTTAAAAAAACGTAACCACTTAAAATTTAGTAATACATAATTTTTTACAATATAGACAATGAAATTGCATTTTTTATCAGAAATACCAATTTCCTGCGGAAAATATTGACATGACATATTATTGTTCAAATTTTGTAAATATTCTTTTAAATCCATTGATTTTTTTATGAACAATATAAATTTTATGCGTAAAAATACCAATAAACAAGAAAATTATTTAAGATCGTAAAAATTTTTTGAATTTCAAGTTTTGAAATTAAAAATACCAATTTCCAAGGAAAAATACTACCCTAATACTAAATTATTAAAAGAATTCAAATTATAATGTTTTTTGTTTTAAAATATCAGTGTTTGGCTTAAAACGCTAACGTGACCTAAAATTGTTAAAAAATGATGAACATTGAAAATCTAATGCTTTTTTTTTTAATCCCCCGATTTTTGGCGTAAAACGCTAACAAAACTTAAAATTGTTAAAAATTATGAATCTTCTTTAAAACCTAAGGATCTTTTAAATTAAAAATACCAATTTCCGACGAAAAACACTAAAATAATCAAAAATTGTTAAAAGATTCTAAATCTTTCTCAATTTATAATGATTTTTGTTTAATAATGCCGATTGTCGATGTAAAATTCCAACTTAACCTAAAATTGTTTAAAAAATATGAATCTTCTTTGAAACCTAATGATTTTCTAATAAAACATTCATTTTTCGACCAAAAATTACAACAAAACCTGAAATTGTTCAAGCTTTTAAATTTTATTATTTCAAACCTTAATCATTTTATTTAAATTTGATAATTTTTTGTATAAAAATACAAATTTTCGATGTTTAAATGATAACATAACCTAAAATTGTAAAAAAATTGTGAATCTTCTTCAAAACATAATTTTTTATTAAAAATACCAATTTCCAACGAAAAACACTAAAATAATCGAAAAATGTTCAGTTTCCCAATTTTTGTCAAATTATAATGATTTTTGTTTTAAAATACCAATTTTTTGTGTAAAACGCTAACGTAACCTAAAATTGTTAAAAAATATGAATTTTCTTTGAAATCAAATGATTTTTTAGTTAAATTTACAATTTTCGACAAAAAAAAACACAATCCGAAATTGTTCAAGCTTATAAAGTTTATTAATTTAATCAAAAGTCCTTGGATTTATATTTAATTATTCTTTGATTAAAAATACCAATTTCAGGTGAAACACACCAACTTAACCTAAAGTTGTCGAAAATTGTAAATATTCCTTGAAACGAACCATGTTCGTTATCGAATTTTCGGCACCAGCTGACAAAAACATCATAGCCAAGGAGAATGAAAAGAAAGAGAGATATAAAGACCTTATAAGAGAGTTGCGACGGTTATACCCGGAATATTCTGTTAAGCTAATCGTCCTGATCATCCGCGCTCTTGGAAGTGCCAAGGTTTCACTGGTTAATAGTCTGAAAAGCATCCCTGTGTGTCAAGAGAATGCTGAGACACTTGCGGGGAAAATGCAGAAGGTGGTCATCCTGGGGTCGCATCGTGTCCTCAGGGTACACGAGACTTTTGACGTATCATCGTCCAGGGTGGTCCTCGAAGAAATGACCTCTGAGCAGAGGCGTAACAACCGTGCCGAAAGCTGAATGGAAACTGGGTAAGGTTTCTTAAACGGTGACTGGGATAGCGGGCGACCTCCCAGAGTATGCAGCTTTATTCTTGCATGCGGGGCTCTACAAGGACGTACGAACCCTTTCCCATTATCCCTGTTCGCGGAAGCTTTATGGCGCGTATGCACGCTCTGTGGTGCCAGAAACACCCAGAGCTTCAGCACGTTTCTCATCATAATTAAAAAACGTATTGTCTGTTTTACGTTGATCTTTGGATCTGTTTCCTTAAGGTTACTATGGGTGACAGTTTTGGGAATTATGAATAATATTTTGGGGTTGGAAACATAATCTGGAATTTTCTAAAAGTCAAATTTGTGACTATTTTGAAATTGAATTTTTTCTTGCATTTTCACATGGAGAATCTTAATTTCAACATTATATAATGCCATTCATGCAAACACTTGATTCTTTAATTTTGATGTTATGTTCGCATTCTGTCACCTCAAAAGGATTATAAAACCGACCTTCACTCAAATGCCAAGATTTGTTTTAAATTTTGGTATCCGCCATTTTGAAGAGCTAACAACACTAATACCATTAAAAATTTTAATAACCTCAACAACGATGTACAAAAAACTTTAAAAAGGAATATTGAAAAATTCGAACTTTTGGGAACGACACGAAATTTTGATTTGCCACTAGCTGGACAACAAGGAGGGTACAGAGGAAAATATTGGCTGTGAAAACATTACGAATGACGCACAAACTTTAGCAACAAGAAAAATTGGAAAATTCAAATTTCAGAGAGGGGGGGGTGAACAAAATTTTTATTCCTCCCTAGCTGGGCGATGAACAGGGTACAAACGAGAATATTGGATGTACAAACAGTACAAACGTCGTACAATCGTATGCAAAAAGAAAAATTCAAAAATTCAAATTTTGTGGGGATGACACAAAATTTTAATTTGGTCGTACCCGGGCAACCAAGAGGGTACAGCCGAAAATATTGGGTAAATAGACAGTACGAACGACGTACAAACGTTATTGAAAAGAAAAATTTCGAGGGATGACACGAAATTTTGATTTGCCCCTAGCCGGGCAAACATGAGGGTACGAACGAAAAATTGAATAAAGAAACAGTAAACACGACGTGAAAACGTATGAAAAAAGAAAAATTGAAAAATTTGAATTTCGGGGAAATGACACGAAATTTTTATTTGTTCCTGATCGGGCAAAAAAGAGAATACAAACAAAAATACAGGATGTACAAAGAGTACAATCGACGAAAAAACGCATGCAAAAATAAAATTTCAAATTTCGGGCGGATGACACGATATTTTTATTTGCCTCTAGCCCGACAACCAAGAGTGTAGAAATGAAAATATTCGAGATGAATACCTACAAGTGTATACCTACTAAAAAAATTGAAATTGTTCGCTTTCACTCAAACTTGGAGAAAGTATTGTAATATTGAATAGTAGTTCATAGGAAAAGCATCTGTCATTTGGATACTTATCCACGTGGTAAGGGGCGGGAATGGGGGTGGGGGAGGGGATTTTTTGGGATTTTCGTGGATATAGCCTATTTCATCGATTTTTAATTCTTTTGATTGGCGATGAAGAAAATTTCTTCCAGTATAGTTTCCATGGAATTTTAGAGGCTCTTACCAATGATCCTAAGAATTTCTCAAATAATAATTATTTGACATTCAAGAACGAAAGTCAAAATCTATATTAACAATGTTCACAACAAGTCATTGCTAAGGAATTTTTTGCAAATTTCAAAAGAAAAACAGCATTCTTAGTTCAAAAATGCATGAGCCGAAAAAATGTTTTTAGAACATTTCCAATAACAATAACGATAGTTTATAGTTATCCAATTATTTTAAACAAATTGTGAACTTAGTTAATTAAAGTTGATAACGTCAAAGGAAGAAAGATTAAATGTTGGTAATTAGCCAAAACATTCATTCATTAACTAATTTTATTTGAAGAATCATCAATTGTTCTTGATTGACAGCAAAAAATAATTGATAAATAATTTTTTGCTGTTAATATGTTTGATAAATATATGTTAAATTGTAGAATTTTGTTAGTTTTCAAATATATGGAATAATACAAATATGTAAAAAGATGTCCTTCACAATAATAACTGTTGATTGTCATTGAAATCTCCTTAAACATTGATAGATTTGTTATTGAAATTTGATTCCGTTAGAAGAACTTAGATTGTAAGTCGTAAAATAGCTCAACAGTTTATTTGTTACTTAAATTTCCTTAAATAAGCTTTAATTTTTATGAACTGACTAAATATGATGACTAGTTGTCATTGCCAAATAACGTTTGGTTGATTCTGCAGGATAAACTTTATTTATTACATCATAAATACCTCATGTGGATAAATGCTTATGAAATTGTTACAAAAAATTGAAAGATTATTATTTGAGAACATTCATGAATTTAATATAAAAACTCTTTTTGTATATCAATTGTTTAGATTTAGTGCGAATTATGTGACAAATCGCAGCCGATCCTTGTGAAACCACTTTCGTGCAATTCTTCCTGTTTTAGTTTTCCTATACCACAAAATCGGAACCGAATTATTTCTAGGCATCCATCGTATTGATAATTTATTCGCAAGAAATTGTGCGTATTAAAAAAAAATCATTAAATAATTTTTACTAATTTGTTGGAAATATAATATAATTTTCAATTTTAACTTCTCAGGCATCGATTCAGCATTGATGCACCTGGACAGTATATATGTTTGTTTCTTCTAAGTTGAAAAGTCCATTTTTGAGAACGTTTTCTGACTCTTCTGAGAAATCTTTAAAATTGCGTTCGAAACCACGCGCTACCAGCAAAAACGAGTTAAGTCTTCGACTCGTTTTTGCTTGTAGCGCTTTGGCTAATTCGTCCTTTCACTGAAAAATAATAAACTCACTTTTGCTCCGTCTCTTTTTTTAGTCCGCTTTTACTATCAGCCTGTCAGATGAGAAATTTGTTTTTTTTTTCCAAAAAGATAACATTTATTTTTAATCTGGTTTGGTGCAGTTTCTTCAGTTATGACATATAAAATGTGCATCCGTATAAGGTTTTGGAAATTTTCTAGCAATCGAATAAGATTTATGCAAATTTTCACATGAATGTAACATATTTCACGTCCTAGAGAATGCCTTCTGTAAGAATGTTTGTTTTCGTGAGGGAAAGCGGCCCATAGTATTTCAATATAAACTACAAGAAAAATTGTTTCCCTTGATAACCACTCCGTTTAATATGTCTGACATGTGCATGAGGTTGAGTATAAATCCGCTTATGTTTCAAGTGAAAATAAGAAGATTATTAAATTATCTTCACGCTCCCCGCCCCCCAGTTTGGTTCCATTTTACGTAGAAACAATTTCTGCAAAAGTAAAGCTCAATCGGACTAAGGAAAAGGGTGCTCCTGCGCCCTTGAACATAAAAAGAACCATATAATTGAAGAACAAACTAATGTTATTGGTTGATTTTGCAAAATTTCAATTATGTAAAAAAAGCTTTATACAAAACTTGTAGATCTATTCAAAATGCACATATTATTATTCACAACTTTTTCTCGTATGACCAGCCTTTTTCGAGAAAAATTCGAAAATCATTTATTTTCACTACAAATATTGACGCTTAGACAATGACTCTTTTTTATAACCTGGGAACTTTCCGCGATTATTACTCACAATCTGAAGCACATGCTGTTTCCGTTGTGCAACACGAGAGATACCGGGTTCGACAGAACCCTGAAATCCAAATAAGGTGCTTCAGTAGCAGAAGACGCACAAAACCATGCTTCAACGTACAGACTAACAATGAAGATACAAATATCACATATCGCATTCTCTTCTTCTGGAACAAATATAAATTCACGACAAAAGTGATAGATTTTCAAGCAATAAATAGCTTTTGCCATCCACCTTGCATGATGGATGGCCTTGGAATACGGAAAAATAGTTCACGAGGTGGTACTTAACCAAGGAAAATTATTACTTATTCCAAAAATTTCCTATAATCCGCTCTAGGCTGCTGTTTCTTTAAAGTATTTTCAACAAAGTCAAGGATTCGAGATACGTCGCCCTGATTAAAGTGTCCTTTGACCTTTTCGTTTCCAATCCCTACACCGAAAGTTATGAGCATTGATTCCAGACGAAACCTTTTGTGTCTTTTTAAAAATCAATACAGTCCCCATGTTTTTCTTGAAAACGTTTTTAAGAATAACTTTATATATATATATATGATGTCTACGAGTAAAGGACAAAAGATCTTTTTCTAAAAAATGCTCTATTAAAATGCACGCACCTCTACAACTTCCAGTATTCGATGCTGTTGTATCAAAAACTAATGCTTTAACAGAATCTTGGAGACCCCATTTAACGAAAATTTCACAAACAGCAGATGCCTGCTCTTTTCCAATCCCAGATTGCAGTACAGGCACTCCAAGAAGTTGTTCAGCATCGCCATTCGAAAGAATCACAGAAAGTCGATCGACGGTCTCCATGAACTGCTTTTCAATTACAGTCGCCTTTTCTCCCCGTATTTTTTCTTTCTCACTGTGAATGGATGACCTGTTAATGATAAAATCCTGGACATCATGGCCTAGTGCCTCAGTAGTTGCAATCAGAACATGAACTACATCCCTGTCACTGATTTTACATTTATTTAAGGCCGCAGAAAGCTTAGGAGTCTCTAGTGTACGGCTTCCTCTCACCCGTTTTGATTTTGGCGATGGAAATTCTAATTTTGCATCTTCTGAGAGAGGATATTCTACCACAATATTATCAGTGGATTTTCCAGCAACTGATATATTTATATTTGTACCTGATTTCAAACTGCTGTTGTTTGTAGATTACTTCAACCCTACAGTTTCATCTTTAAAAGAAAAAGAAGAAATTTTATGATGCAATACCAAATTTCAAAACTGGAATGTAAAAATCATTAGGAGTATAGCATGATTGCAATTTTGTGTACATTGCTCACTTCGTCGATCAATTTCAAGATTGCTTCGCTCCTTTCTCATCAACGCTGTCTCTTCTCGTTCTGTAACTTTTCTTCCTCATAGAAGTTCCTTGTAGTCGATTCCGAACATAAACCTTTGTTGAACTTTCAACCTTTGAATTATTAAAAACTGCTTATCTTCTCCTATGGAAATATTTTCCAAAGCGTTTGCATGTGCAATGTCGAAAATATCCTCGAGCTTCGATTTTAAATTTTCTACTTTTTTCTTATGAGCCACCGATTTTCTCCCAGCGTGTTCTTGCAGTTGTCTCCATTCTTGGTACAAGCATTCTAATTTAGGGATGCAGTTTCTCACTTCCTCAGTTGGAATTCGTGCTTTTTCACAAAAAACAATAACCTCCTGCAATGCTAGTCTGGCACTTTCGCGTAAAGTTAACTTTTACATCACGAAGATTAAAAAATAATACACTCCAAACATCTTTATTTGATGGTAATTTATTTCCTGATATTTCATACCAGTAATATCCAAGTAAATGAATTTTCTCACGTAATGGATGGGCAGAGGACATTGTGACATAAAAATTGGTTTTGACTCGTCCGATATACGAGAGAGAACTGCATCAGGTATGTCTCTGAGTATCTGTATCTGCTCACTACACTACTATATTACTACTATACTAAATTCGTGTGGGGTACATTGGTGCCCTCTTGCCAGGTAGAAGACCTTAGACTATCCTCTACGAGAGTACTTGGAGTAGCTTTATTCGTAGCATACTTTTTAGCATTTTTCTCGAAAACAGTCATACGAGAAAAAGTCATGAATAATAATATGTGCATTTTGAATAGATTTACAACTTTTGTATAAAGCTTTTCTATATAATTGAAATTTTGCAAAATAAACAAATAAAATTAATTTTTTTTTCAACTATATGGTTTTTTATGTTCAAGGGCCCAGAAGCATTCTTTCACTCAGACCGATTAGGCTCAAATTTTACAGGAATTATTTCTATATAAAATGGAACCAAACTGGGGGGTGGCGCTAAAGAAAATTGCAAAAAAATATTTGCCAAGAGTAAATGAGAGCTACCCTAAGGAGGCATGTACTAAGATTCAAAAACAATATGTAAATAATAAATTTAAAAACATTTCTAAACGTTTCCTCAAGAATTTGGCTACGTTGATTTAAAAAAATGTTCTTTTATAAGGCTGTAAAATAGAAACTCTAACCTCAAAATTGAATTGCCTCATTTCACTCAGTGAATGTTAGCAATAAATATTATTTAAATACAAAGCGATAGTCGTTTTTAAATAGAAGTGTGTATAAAGAGAAAATATAGGTTTACTTGAATCATTTTTGCGAAAAATGAAATTTGCGCATTGTTCAGGTTAGATAATGTTGCTATTCGAAAATTTCATTCAACACGAAAATGATTGAACTAAACCGTTTTTTTTGTCTGCATTCACACTTCTTCTAAAATAAAAGTTTACCAATAATATCTAAAAACATTTTGTTCTAGTATTGATTATAATTTAGTAAAATGACGTTATTGATTTTTAAGATAAAGCTTTGGTACAACAGCTATAATTAGATAAAAAATACTATTATTCACAATATTCGAAAGTGTAAGTTTCAAATTGATATTGAAAGTACTACCGAAACCCTTATAGTGAGAATTGAAAGATAATGAAATTCTATAGCTCGAAGATGGTACATATGTAATTTAGAGTTTGACATTCATGTGAAAATCTATTTTCTCTAAGATCTTATAATCACTTATAAATTTTATTTATAAGCAGCTAAGCTTCATCGCTTCTGTAGCGCATATGCGGTAATTGGAATTAGTGGTTGACTAACCGTTGATACGCAATTATGGAGTTTTCATTAATCTCATTATTTCTCAAGTAAAAAAAATGTAAAGAATGATGTAGGAGAAATGTTAGAAATAGTATTTATGCAATATGTAAAATATACGTGTTTGTATTTGTGTATTTGTATTTATATGCAATTTATAATACAATATGTATAATTTTTAATGTTTACATAATACGCATAATTTTATGTTCAGTACTTTTGTAATAATAACAATAATCATTTACGATAAGATTTTCTTGAATTGAAACTATATAGTACACACTGAACACGTCTAATAAAATATTTTAGAAGTGAAACTTCTCATGGGGCAACAGCGAGAAAAAATAATTTCAGATGGAGATATTACAAAAGTACTGAACATTATATAATGTGTATTATGTGGATACTTAAGTTATACATATTGTATTATCCCGTGCAGAAATGGCCCCGGTTGGCCCTACTAAAACAAGGTTTCTGGTCGGATCCCGGCCAGACTACCCCTGGTTTGGTTTCATGGTCGGGAGCCGCCCGGTTACCGGCCGGGCCAACCCTCGTTAGATTTGATGGTCGGGAGCCGACCGAGCACTGGTCAGGATACTTTTTTTGCAGAAATTACCCACTTTTTAAGAGCCGTGACATTATCAAAGATGTACCTACGGATTTATTAGATCAGTAAAATAGAATTTATCTTTTTCAAATTTAAAGAAAAACAGCATATAATTCTTCCCAATGTTTTATCTTATTAATTAAAACCGTTATCGATTCTGCAATGTATATTGGGAGAATCGTTACAATTTTCTCTGTTTTCAGAAAATTTTTACCCTGTACACTTTCAAATTTACCGCCATGTCTGACGCCTTCTGCGCCTGGCGTCGGCGTAGGCACTTACAAGTTTCAGTTTTTCACCTCGAACGATATTGCACGTTGCACTCATGCAGCGTCGTCTCCTTTAAGTTGAAAAATAAAACCCAGTATTGAAATCGACCTTATTGCAGTAACCAGTTTGAAAATCCCACCTAATGCGCCAATAATTATTCTTTTTCATTAAAGTATAGTGTTGTGTATTCATTTTTTCCTTTCCTACTTCCTAACCTCAAATCACCACGTGGTTTTCAAAATAAAATAATGGCTACGAGATTCTAGCATCAGTGGTTAAAACTCTTCTCTAATTTGATCGCGAGAATTTGATAACTCGATTTTACATTTTAAGTTCACCGTATTCTTTACGATGAGCCTTAAAAGACAATCCAAGTTACCAATTTCTGGCCTGAAGCAAAATTTTACAACCGGTCTGTGGCCGGGTTACTCGAACGGATCCTGGCCGTTATGAAAGCCTGAATCCGACCAGTTTGCCGTGACGTTTTAAGCCGGATCGCGACCAGTATTCCAAGTCATCGTCCGGTTTAAACTGGGGCTATCCGGCCGGCTCCAGGTCAGATCCCTGTTACCATTCCTACACGGGATATATCACATACAATTACAAAAATATAAATATAAATATTTCACATATTGATTAAATGCTATTTGTGAAATTTCCCCGGCAGCATTCTTTAGATTCCAATACATTTATGGGAAATTTACCACAAGTTTTTCTTACAGTGTATATCAGCGGTACTTATATCGCTAATTCCAATCAGCTCATATGCGCTGCCGAATCAATAAAGTTATCTGCTTATAACTAAAATTTCTCGTTGATTAGGATGTTAATAGGAAATGGATTTTAACATGAAAGTTACAATCTGACTTGTGTATGTATATGTAAGTGTTAATGTTAATCAAGGTAGCCAACCGTCCCGCATTAGCATCTTCTATCCCGCTTTGAAATTTGTCCCGCAAAGTGTCCCGGGAAATTGGGGTAGCGTCCCGCATGTCCAGCATTTACAATGCTTTTTATACAATCTATACTTTTTTGGTAATAAAAATGAATATTCACTACACTCGCACTACAGTCTTTCAATTTCATAATACGTCGCGCAACATGTACTAGTCATACCAAAACCACCAATATTTTTCCATTTATTTCAACCCCTCACCCCCGCCCCACAAAGAAGATCTTCAGTGGTAAGGTCCGGCTGTCCCGCATTTTGGGTCAAGATAGTTGGCTACCTTGATGTTAATACGCTCATACCCTGCACGTGCCGTCCCATGTGGGCAGAAAATGTCGGCACAAAGCTGAAACTCATTAGAGTGAAAGAGAGAAATAGATATGTCCGTCTCTTTCACTCTCATGAGTTTTGGCTTTACGCAGTCGTTTTCTGCCCACATGGAAGTGCACCTTAATTTTGTGTGCTCCGATGTTGTGCTGCCTTCGTGATTCACTGCTTCTGCCCCCCCCCCCCGATCATCCCTTTACGGCCAATGCCCTTGAATAGGCAGTGTCGTATCTGAATTTGCTCACGTCGCGACTCTGAGCGCTACTGCGCCATACTATTCCAAGGTCAGAGACTACATAATGCGGTCCTAAGTGTTGATATGAGAAAAAAGCTTCTATTCTGTGCCGGCCAGACCCGAGGCCGGTACAGATTTGGGGTATCAGTGCATTGATTCGAAACGTACTCTTTCGAGTACACACTGCTTATACTCATACCTGAACATTCAATCCCCTCATTTTAATGAATGAATACTAGATTAGAATATTTTGGAGATACTAAGCAGTACTCCTTTTTCAGAAATCGTGCGAATGCAGAGGGAAAAACTGTTTAATAATCTCAACTAAACTGGAAATTTGATTAAAAATTATTTATGTAAACGGATTTTTCCTATCTATACACAGTTCCATTAAAAAAAGAGTACCGCTTAGTGCTTAAAAATTTTTTATTGCTCGTATTCGCTGAGTAAAATGGGCCAATTGACTTATAAATATAGAGCTTCTATCTGACAGTCTGAAGGTTCTAGGAATATTTTTTTAAAATATCTATTCTTTCAATTTGTTATTCAGAGATTACTTTTAAATCGTAACACATACTTCTTATCTTAAACTGTTATTTAATTGTTATTTAAACTCGTTATTGCAAACTCACGTTTGGATAAAAAGGCGTTTCACTACTTGGTACACACGATATTTTATGTAACAAAGATATGATTTACAAGTTATTCACTTTTGACGTTTGAGGTTAGGTTGACGTGTTTCATAATTGTACTGGGGTGACAGCAAATTTGCATGAGCGAAAAACTGTTATGATCATCTGACGATCATAATTATACTTCCCACCATGGCCCACATGCGCATTCCCTGTCCAGTCATCCTGTTGCATAAACGGCTACTTTGAGAACAAAAAAGACGCTGATGAAATGCGTGAATCATGCCTGCGTTACGTAAAAAAATGAATACGAAAAAGCGGGACCCGCTGTCTAGACAATGGCTTGAGTTTCTACACTGGATCGCTGGTTTTAGGCGCAAAAATAATCAATTTATAATTTTAAAAAAGTACAACAACACTAACGTTCTCCTGAAAAAGCGTTATGTACATTTCCTTCTATATGCCTTCAGATTATGTGGTACGAATACTACATTAGAAAATATATCCTTTTAGACGCATTTTGGAAGGTTCTGAATCCAGAGTCATTTAAAGCTTCTTAAGTCGTTAACACTTCAATGGTTTACATTTTAACTTATAGCTTGAGGAATATATTAAACATATTAGTGGTTTCCATTTCATAAAGATGTAAACAATTTTATTATTTTTTTCAACATCGGCGTTATAACTGTTACGAACATTATAACTTTCAAAAATATTATTTTCAATTCAGTTCAAAAAATATTTTTTAAATGTTATTATATAAAATATTTACTTACAATGCTGTATAAAACTTAAGGATGAATTCATATACTTCTGAACAATTCTTTACCTTCCTTATGGTGAAACTCTAAAATTGGGGAAAAGATCATTTAACTAATATGTGAACATTTTTATTATTTAGATAAAGACAATTTTCACGAGAACTGGATCAAGATTTAGAAAATAATAAGCTAATTATGCATGTATGTAAACTGCCTTCGCATAAGAACAAGACTTTCTCCTTGAAAAGCGTAAATATTGAGTAGTACAATACATTAAATTACAGTAAAATTGACTAATTTATACCTCGCAGGGTTGATATAAAAAGTACGTACTATTTTCAATATCCTTTTCTGTTTTTAGCTTTATGGTGATATTAATAAACTTCATCATATTCAACTAAATGCACATTTTGGTATATCCAGTATGAAGCTACAGGAAGAAAAAAAGTTCCATCTTGTAAACCACCTCAAGTTCAAATATCTATAGTGAACGGAACACGGGCTACGGAATTTCATGCCAGAGTCCCGAAACTTCAGTTGTAGTTTCAGCTTCAGCAGTCGAAGAGTAATTTCATTGGAAAACATCTATTTCAGTCCTAAAAGCAAAAAGAGGATTGTCTGCCCAAACTCGGTTTGCTTTACGGGTTAACTAACGGGTTAACTCTAACAGAAGTGTAAGAGGTAAACCATCCATTCCGATTTTGTGTTTTCTAAGTCAAGGAAAACATATTTGACGTAATACCGAAGATTTCCTTTCAATCCTAACTACTCTGACAAAATCCCAGAGCCCAGAACGTTCATATAGTGATCTGATTTTATAATTGAATGAACATTATATATATATATACATATATAAAATTAAAAAAAGGTTAAACTACCACCGCAGGGTCCCACTGGGAGCAACTGCCATCTAAAAATGAGATCAGCTCCCAGTAGAACCGTGGTAATTCACACTTATGACCACGTCTCACAACCGTGAGTTGGGTGGCATGATGAAATTACGACAGGCCGGCGAAACCCTTGTGTGTCTTAAGGACATGTAGCGACCCAAGGATGACAGCTTTCTGCATCCAGCTCGAAAGTGCTTTCGCATATCTTTAGAACGCGGGAATGGTTTCATGTTTACGAAACAGTGATAGTTTTGCACCTCCGAGAGCACCGATCACAAAAGGATAATTACTCCAACCAAATATTTTGGGTACAGTCGTTGCAACTTCCTTTTGAGGTCTTGATATCTCTCCTCCTTCTCCTTCTCCTTGGTAGTGATGTTGTAGTCGGCTGGAGCTGGGAATTGTATCACGAATATGGTTCGTTTTTTAAAGTCTTGGAGAACAATGCCAGGCCTCGAGTGAGCAACGAAGGCTGCTGTCCAAAAATTGTAGTTCCAGAAAATTTGGCACTTCACGTTTTGGACAATTTACTCTTTCTTCCTTGGAGCGTTCGTTAGGGCAGGGTCGCAGCAACACCGCAAGAACGACAAAGATAGTAATAGAGCACTTATAGGGCCGCATTATGTCTGTAGATATACGTTGTTTCCTCATACATGAGACAGCCACATAGTATGTGATCTGAAAAAAGCGAAAGTTTGCACCTTCGACAAGGACTGTTTTTCTACATTCCTGTGAAAATTTTCGTGCATTTTCTTGTCGAGTAGCTCTTGGTTGAATTTTTCAACTTCTTCTTTCTTCACTTCGGCTTTCATAAGTATAACAAATAGATGGAGTAATGCACTTTCCTCACTTCTGATGTTAAAATGCAGGCCAAGGGTCTCAGCTGCCTGCTTCGCGGCTTTGTAAAGGAACGCTCCTTTGCCAATCATCTCGTGATTCCTGACCATTTTTAGGAGAGGATCTTTTCCATAATTTTGTTTGTTTCCCAAATTCTGGGAGACGCGACTTTCCTCTACTCAAGCACGCCCGCGACTGATTTCGAGAATAGAGGGTGGTCACGTGTCATGTGTCAAATTACAATAACGTCTTTTTTCAAGTTAACTGTTGGAAATATTGAGAGTTTTAAATTTAAAAAAACGTTTAAATGTATATTTGAAATTCGTTTCAAGACCAAAAACTTGAAATAAATGGAGATAGGTAACCTCAGTAAAAATTGAACGAATATAAGAAAATATTTTTTTTTATTATGCAAGGAACGTATCTTGTAATAATATTTTTTGTTTGCTTATCAGAAAAATTGCTCAGTTCTCGTAAATAACATTCTGCTAAAATCAGTCAGTACTAAGAAGATAGTCAAATAAAAATACTTTTAATATTCAAGAAGATTCCTCCGCATATTAACAAAAAGAATTCTCGTTAAATGCACGGAGGACATCAGGATATCACGTTGGAATTTTGTTATCGGAATAATATGCTTCTGTATTCAGTATTTAGCTTCCAATTAACACCGTCGCACAAGAAAGTCCATAACCAGATTTAAAATTGATGCAACAGCAAAATAAAATTTTGATTATTACTTAAAAACCAACCTTTCTAAGTATTTTTTTAATATTTCTTTGAAAAATATTTCAAGTATTCTATAATTATTTTAATTGCACTAGTAATTCGTTTCTGGAAAGGTTTTCAAAACTTCATTTTTATGAAGAAAAAAAAATAGATACCTGAATTTACTTGTTCAAATATACTAATTTTTTTGTAAGGATTGTTTTTGTTCTTGATTTGATTTTTTAAATTAAATCTATTTAATAGATAGTAGGATATTGTGGAATATTTTTCGTAAAGAGGGAGTGGAACTCCGTGACATTTTCTATTATTGCTTAAGAGATTTTGTGTAGACGATGTACCTAGTCTATGACTGTTAGCTACGATCGAAAAGAGAGAAATGAAAGTGCATTACATCGATTATATAATATACATATAAACGAAAAATACTTGTCGTTTCATTATAAGCGAAATGTAGAAATAATGGAAGATCTCATCATTTCAAGATGAGAATTGTAAAATCGAAGAAAAAAATGTTTAATTTAAAATTAAAATCTCTTGACGATTTATTTTACTAAAAAAACGAAAGAAAGTCCAAATGTTTCTGACATATTTCTAATATATATATCTCGAGATATTTTGCGAGAAAAGTTTTGCAGTCCTATTTTTAAGATTGTCATTATTTTTTTTAAGTCTATGCGCTTCGACATTTAATGAGATACTAACATGCAAATTTATTTAGAGCAAAAAAATTGAGAAAGGTATCTAATTGGAGGCAGGTTTTGGTTTTTTTCAATTTTTTTCTTGGTGAATAGAAGTCCGATTATGCAAATTTGGGGGATGATCTTTTTGCAACAAATGGTAGTCGTTGAAAGAAGAATTAATTCGGGATTCAGGTTTGAGGAAAGAAGAAATAATTTAGAAGGGAGTTTAAAGTTTTTGAGTTTGAATATTTAAAAACAGGACAATCTGAAACCATATAAAGACTGAAAATTGCCATGTAAGGGAAACTTAAAAACTTAGAAAACTTGAAGTAAAAGTGAGGTGGAAAAGCACATACATTTCTGAATCTTTCATTTTTTCCCAAACCATTCTTCTTTTTAAATCGACGTCCTGAAAGGTCTTTGCAATAGAATTTAAATTAAAATTCTTAATAGCTCTTCGTGTTTTCATGGTAACGACATCAAAATTTCGAAATGACTTTCGAAGCGCTTATTATTTCCAGGTCGATAAAGAAAAGCGAAGAAATTCGAATCGAATTAGCATTTTGCACACGAGACACGTCCGTCCAAACAAGATTGGTCAAGAACTACTATCCGCCTTTAAATTGCACATTAATTTTGGAAACATATTTAACTTCAATCTCAATTGTTAATATCAATTTATACAAAATAAAAATGTATTATTGCAAAATTTTATAAATACGAACGATACTAATTTGAAAGCAAACTTAATTTTTTTTTTAAATTGAAAGAAATTCAAGAAAATTGTTTGTATTTTTAAATATAAAGCATTAACTTTTTAAAAATATGTTTCAATCTTCCCTCATGTATTTACACTCTCGATGCGTCGGTTAGTATGTCGATAGCTATTTTCCAACATCTACTTGTGGACTGTTAATACTGTCAATCTGAAATATATATATATTTTTTAAAATAACACGAAAGGTACTAAAATTATGTGTTTAATGTTCCTAAGGTAAAGGTATTATGTATTATTTTCAACGATTTCAAAAGATTGCCAGAGATTTAAAAATATTTCAAGATATTTCAAGAGACTTCAAATAATTTCAAAGGTTTCACAAAAATTTCAAAAGATTTCAGAAGCGTCAGAGATTCCAAATGATTTCAAAAGATTTCAACAGATTTCAAGAATATTATTATTTTGCAATATCTTTATAGAGAATTGACATAATTTCTTCATCTTGAACTTATTAGACGCAAAATTGTAGTAGAATTTTCAATGTTTCGTATCATGGCAACCAATTCCCATTCAATACTGAATTAGAAAATTATTAGTCAAATTGAAAAGTTCTCTATTGGGAAGGATGATCAAGTTCCTTAATTAAAAATTCGATAGCTTGTAATTTACTTTAAGAATCCCAAACCTAAATATTCAAATTTGAAAAGGTTTTAATTAAATTTGAAAATTCTCAAATAATTATTCTGACAATAATTATGGATTTAATCATGAAAGACGTAAATGCCAATGGCTCGCATTTTTTGTTTAAGTTGCAGAAAATTTTTCCCTGAAAGACAATAGAGACTTTTATGAGAATTTAAGATTAGAAAAACTATAAACAGAGTTACGAGAGTACTTGTAAAGTTGTAGTAAAATGTAGGTAATAAAATTGACAGCATGCTGGTCGTTTCGCACGTAATCAATGAATAAGTACTGGAATGTTAATTTTATCGAGGCTACTACGTTTACGATGTTTTGAGGTTTAAAGCCTCATTTCCAGGTGTATAAGAGTGATAACTGAGATAAAAGAATCAAGAGCCCCTTTTTACTCAATATCAGGAACAAAGAAGTCGATAAGCTCTTTACACATCCGAGCACGTAATCGGCTGCAGTCTGCTCGTATGCAAACCAGACACGTCATACGGTTCATTGTGATTCATTCCTCTTTGGTTCCTTGATGACCAATTCATCAAGTGCATGGCAAGGGTGAAAGTATCAGTACAAGCAGTGATGATACAATGAGAAAAATTATTAAATTCACAACTCATTTTTATTTTACCTTTTCTATCTCAGCTCAAATTTTTCTATCCATTAAATATGAGTAAGCGAACCAAACATAATAAACCAATTTGAATTCATTTTTCAATATTTAAGATCATATTGAACCTTGAAATTCCTTGATAAAAATGAAATAATGGGATATCATAATCTACCAGACTGTTAAATAAATTACAAGGAAAAGAACGTTTCAATTTAATACTGTTTTTAAGTTATTCACAAAATGAAAATTGAAATTCACTTTAGATTCCGCAAAGGCATATTTCACTCATTATTCATGTTCTTATGATATATTTTACAATTTCTTGTTTACATATGAAATCAGAAGATAATTTTATGCATGATTACTATGTTTTCAATTTAAACAATAAAATTTTAAAGTTTTGTAAAATTATGTATTATAAGACAAATATTGAAAAGTATTTGAGAATTTTAAAAAGTGGCTAAATGTTTCACAAGTTTTACCTATTTACGTAATGAATCTGTAATCGGAAATTTAAATCTTTCTAAAAATTCATTTTTTTGCAATGCATGCACGGAATGTTCGCTTTGCGGGAAGTGACCAGTTACGAAACCATGCTAAAAAGTAGTTATAAAATAGTATATTGTGCTAAGAGTGCGGAAAGTAGGCAGTTCCACACGAGTGTAAAGTTTTCTGTACGAGTCAGAGGCGAAGCGAAAGGGAGTTGTAGGCGAGTCAGAGGCGAGCCGAAGACGAGCCAGAAACAAACCGTAGATGAGCCGATGGCAAGTACAGTTACCTTCAAAAGAGGTATGATTTCGCCTACTTTCAGCACCTGTTGCACACAATATTTTTTGTATTAAATGCAGGGAGTTTTCTATTTGAGAAAAAATAAAATCAAATTTTCCGGAAATTTGGAAAATTTGTGGAAAAATTAACGAAAATTTCCGGAAATTTTTTAATATCAGAAATGAAGGGAAACGTTCGGTAAATTCATAAATTCAAGAAAGTTTGCAAATAAAAGGTAACCAAAAATTTTCCAAATTAACGGAAATTTATGGAAAATTAATAAATTATCTGAAATTTCATGTATTCACAAATGTCCTGTAATTTATGGTCAATTATCGGTAATTTATGATAACTTCTGACTTCGAGTTGGTCCAATCACAATTCACTACTCATAATCAGTCTGTAAAGTGTCAACTCATAATTAAACGAGGTTATGATTCCGGCAATCCTGGAGAGTAGTCCTGAATCGAAAGACGTAAGCGCAAAAGCTACAAAAAGTAATCTTAGTAAAAGTGCGCAACAGCAACTGGAAAAAATATTTTTATAACTGCTTTTTACCATGGTTGCGGAAATGATCAGATTACTGTTTCTAGCTGCTGTGCCTGCGCGCTTCAAGCAAGATTACTGTTTCTAGCTGTTGCGCTTGCGCATTGTGCTACAAAAAAATTTCCACGCCTGTCGGAAATACAACCTCACTGAACATAGTTGACGCTTGATAGACTGATTTGAAGTAGTGAATAGTGATTGGACCAACTTGTAGAGATAATTTATTAAAACTTAAAATTTCCGGTAGTTTATAAATTTTCCATCAATTTCTGGAAATTTTTCGATTTCTTCTGAAAAGCTTTGTATACTTTGAATTTCCGGAAATGTTCAGTAATTTCTAAATTTACTGAAAATTTCCAATAATTTTCGATAAGTTTGTGTAAATTTACCATAAATTTCCAAAATTTCTGAAAAAATGGTTTTTATTGTTTCTCAAATCGAGAATTTCATACATTTTTCACAAAAAAATATCGTGTAGAACAGGCTCTGAAAGCAGGCAGTCGTAAATCTTGTGAAGTTTACACTACTTGATATCAGCTCATCTGCGGCAGTGATAGAAGAATGCGGATATCTCTGGAATGCGCAGTAGTGATTCCGGTGTCTTTTTAGGTTATGTAACCCCATGCGTCAACTATAAAATACATAGAAATCACTACTGCGCATGCCAGAGATATCCGCATTCTCCCATCACTGATCGATCTGCGGGTCGTTTTCGACTCGTCTTGGCTCGTTTACGGCTCGCCTCCGACTCGCCTACAACTCCCCTTCGATTCGCCTCTGCCCAAAAATAAAACTGCACACTCGCGTGGAACTGCATACTTTCCGTACTTGTAGCAGGATATGCTATTATTTTATATAGAAAAAAATCAAATTCCAAACCATTATAAACTGAAACCTTCCAATATTAAAAGCCCTACGGCCATGTGACGAGTGAGTCACGTGACCGGCTTCCTACTTTACCGACTCTTTTTTTATTTGTAAACTTATTTTCACACGAATAGCCACATCGAGTTGAAAATTTGGGATACTGAATAGGAAGCACTAAGAAAGGCGGCTCTGGTCCTAATTTGTATAATTATGAAAAATGTTTTTTTTGTGAATAGTTTTTTTTTGTTGCTTTTTTCATAATTATAAAAATTTAGAACCAGAGCCGCGTTTCTTAGTGCTTCTTTTTTATTATCCCAAATTTTCAACTCGACGTGGCTATTCGTTTGAAAATAAGTTTACAAATAAAAAAAATTGTCGATAAGGTAGGAAGCCGGTCACGTGACCCACTCGTCACATGGCCTTTCATTAATTACGCAAGGGCGATTTTGACTATTTTTTACTCCGCCCCCCTCCGCCCACGTAAGTATATATAAGATTACTTGACCCCCGCCCACCTTCTTACGCAATATTTAACTTAGAATTTTTCTAAATAGCGTTTAATAGTTACATATCATTAGAAAAACTGAATGATGCGATTTTTAAAACTATAAAAGGGGTAGTTTGAGTAGAATTAATGTAGCTACTGTGATCGTTCGAATTAAAACAATAATCGACGTAGTAAAATATTACGTAAGAATGGTTTTACCCCCCTTCCCCGAGGTAAGATCATGTCGAGATTTTTAAAAAACCCCTCCCCCTCAGAACCCTCACGTAATTAATGAATGGCCCCTAATTCTTTCAATTTAAAAACGGTCAAATAAAAAAATAATTGGAAATTTTAATAATAAACAACCGAAAAGAAAAAGTAAGACATTCCAAAGGCTAAATATTCAAATATTAATGTTAAAATAAGGGAATATCCTTATTTTTAAAACAAATTTGACTAGACATAAATTCTCCTAGTAGAATACAGTCGAAGCTATCAATAAGGCCGCTACGGATACGGCCGCTTCCCCTTATTCTTGCTCGAGCTCGCCGAGACGCTTCCCCCACTCTCACGCTGACTTCGGAATTCCAGTCAGCCGCTACCAATAGTGCTGCCGTAGAAATCGCAATTTCTATGGTCTTTAGCAGAGTTTTTTTTCTATATTTTCGAAACGACGAGGAGCGATGCACCGCCCAAACGCGACGTGGATCAGTATAGAATGGAGGCGTCGATATGTAAGTGGATGTAAACTATTTTGTTTACAGTAAGCGACATTTAATTATGATGCACTTTTTAACGCTGAATTCAAAGAACATCTTACTTTTGTGATATCTTACTATCAAAAAAACGTTTACTACAAAATATGACGTGCAGGCATAAAATGGATTTTGAATTTGAATTTAATAAGAAGCACCTCTGCGGAGAAGACACGTTCCACTTTAAGTAGATATATAGGTGAAATTTTGCTGACCAGTGTAATTTAAAACACGGTGATTGTAAGAGAAGCCTGAAACAATTCCAAGTAATCAGGTGGAATGTGGACACATTTTAAATTGTACATCTTTTGATGCTTTACAATCTGGATTAAATATTCTATTGTCTCTGAAACTGAATACTTCACAAGATGAATTCTTTCAAATAAAATCCATTAAAACTTGAAATTCTTTGAATTGTATTTACATATTTTTTCAGTCGAAACTTCTTCCCAATCAAGATTCGCGGCAGCGAATCGCCGCCAAGTAAAAAAAAACGAATATCGTTTCTCGAAAGAACCCTAGGTATCTTGCATGTATTGCATATCTCAGCCAATTCTTCACCGATTTGTATCAAACCTTTTGGAACCGACAAAATAAACAAAAATTCTGCGCATACATATTTTCCATTTGTTATAAAATGGACACAGAAGATTCAGAAAAGTTTTCTGAATGAAAAATGTATGACTTTTAGCAGTTCAATCGATCTTTAGCCTACAATATTTAATCGATTCGTCAAAAAAATTTAGGATAAATAGAATAGCTGAAGCTCCAGGGGGGTTTCAGGAAATGTTGATTTATTGATTATTTCTAGAGATAGTTCAGTTTTTATGCACAAAATTCAATTTCTTAGTATTTCGGTCGACCTATATCTTACAATTTTGAACCAATTTGTCTAAATATTCCAGGATAAATTTAATGATAAAGCTCCAGGGGTATTTTTAAAAGAAATTTTAATTTATTCATTATTCCTAGAAATATTTCAGTTTTTATGATAAGGCCCCAGGGGTGTGTTTCTTTACAATCAACATTTTTTGTGAAATCAAAGTTTTTCAAATAATTCTAAAAGATATCTACATTTCTAAATGTATTAAATTGATAAAATGACAGAAATTTTGGGATAATATTAAAAGGGCAAGAAGTGAATACTTGGCGAGATATTCTCTTTTTTTAATAATAAAAATCCCGCTAAATTTACATTTTTTCATCTTTTAATACATTCTGCAAATTTATGTCATTCTATCAATTTACTAAATTTAAAAAATTACATATCTTTTAGAATTATTTGAAAAACTTTGATTTCACAAACTATATTGATTGTACCGATAACTTTTTACTTGGCAGAATTTGTTGCATCATAGATTTTTTTGGTGAGATTATAACATTATCTAAGTGAAACCTTTTCAAACTAGAATTGCTTCCAAATTGTTTGTTTACCAATTTCGACTTCTTCAAATTTGCTTCTTTGTCAAATTCGGATAACTCGCAAATGTGCTTTTCTATCAATTTGGATTTTGCCAAACATTACTTTCAAGTCAGGTTCAGAGCTTGATATTATTTATAGTTAAGATGTTTCATAACAATAATGTAATGTTTCAAAAACTTTGATGGAAACAAAATAAAACATTAAAAGTAAAACTTCAAATATTAAACAACTTGAGACATGAGGACAAAAACTATTATATGATTTTCTTTTTCTCTAAATGTGAATCAGTTAAATTTTTTTACTAATTTCAATCAGTGAATTAATTCTATCTATACCTCAGAATACCAAGAAGATAAGATGGAAATTTTTACCGAGGTATAAAAATTATTTAAGGAAAAAAACACCTTGTGTACACCTTCGCTGAAGTCACTGGCGTGATGTCACTTGAATTCACACGAAGTCACTGAAATCACTTGAAGTCAGTGTACACTCCACCGGTAGAGTTGTGAACCCCTCGGATCTCCGGGAAAATGGAAAATTTGTAACCAAGCGAAAAGCTTAGCCTTGGCACGTGATGCAGAAATGAAAAATTTGATCTTGATGCATCTTATTACTCATTAGGAAATTATGCATGCCCATTAAAAGTTTGAAGTGACGAGCCTCTTAAAAATCTGGTTTTAAAATAAATATGCCAATTTCTTTTTTTAGAGGATTTTACTGAAGAGATTGATCGAGAAGCTCAAATATTTTTACAAATTGTCCCAGCCTTTGATCCTGGTGCTGGACATGTCAGTCCTGAGTGCAAAAGAGATGCTGACATTTTTCAGAGGGAACTCAACAAGTTTACTCTCTGGGCTCTCAAAAGTGAGTACATTATAGGTTCTTTTATCAAACAAAAAATTAATTTGCCATTTTAAAACAAGAAGCTAAGTAGAATTAAGTAGAATTTTCAAGTGGAAAGATAGAAAAAGCCTCCAAAAATGAAAGACACTTTAATATCCTTTTCTGCAAATCAAGAGGTATCCTAGAAAACAGTTTTGACTTAGAAAATCGAATAATATCCGCGCGTTTTTCAATAAATACAAATTAACATCGAGAAACGAGAGAACACGTTTTGACACATTTTTTCGAATGCGTCGAAAACCAACTACTGAATTCGTGCATAATAACCTTTCACAATGGTATTATGTACATACATCTGTGAATGTTTGAACGACTCCTCCGTTTACCACACAAGATTTGGCAACAAAAGAACATTGCCTCAGATTATTGTAACTTAGTCGATTTCTCTTGGCTTCGAATTCTCTTCGAAATCCAGACAAAAATTCTATGTATATGAACAATAAAAAATATACTTTGAAACAAAGAGTTTCTTAGATTGTAAAATGAATTATTAGTTTTATAAACTTTTTCTAGTCTGATTTTATTATAATATAGAAATAAAATTTGAATTTTTTTAGATTCAAAGACTACTTTTCAGTGTTTCGTACTAATGGGAAATTTAAATTAATTATAGTGTATGACGCAACTGCAAAAATGCCATCAGGACTTTTGAATGGAAACGTGAATCAGTTGGGTGATTTTGATGAGTGTCTTGGGGTCGAAGGAAGTGAAGGAATTCGAGGGAAATATTGTCTTGCTTATTTGCAATTGGACGTCGATCAGTCTCGACCTGACCTTAAGTATCTTCATCGACTTCTTCACTCTCATTATGCATTCAGAAGTAATATGACCGACGTAAGTACGTATTTTAAGTACGATTTTCAAGAGAACGAGTCGAATTTTGAAATCTTTAGTTACCTTTCAATTAATTTGTGTCCTTCACACGTCTCCAATAGAAAAATAAACAAGCCATAGGAATAAGGAAACTAAAACTCCAGAAATCCGTCAACAAAATAATGGGACAAATATATATTTTATCTCTTTTACATACCTTCTAACATTTTTATGCTACCGCCAAAATATTTTATTCAAACTGAAGAAATCAGTGTTTGACCGTAACGTATTATCCGGAACGTTACATTTTTTTAGTAACAGTAACGGTAATGCGTTACTTATCTTAAAAAGTAATGGTAACGTTAACGCGTTACAATTTTTGGGTAACTGTAATTCTAAGTAACGTAAGTTAGTGTACGCTACTTTACAAAATTTGTTAATGGTTTTTATGCCAACTTACAGGGCCGAATTTAGTACGGGGCCAGCGGGGCCATGGACCCAGGGCCCCCACAAATTAGGGGCCCCCAAAAATGTAACTAGTCGGTATATCAAAATCGCTGCGACATGGACACAATTACAAAAGGCCCTCACATTTTAACCGGTCCTAGGGCCCCCACACCCCTAAATGCGGCCCTGCCAACTTATATGTCATGATGATCAATCAGGAGACATATATTTTTATTTTTGTTACGACCACATTTTTTCACATGAAAATTGGCGTGAAATGAGGAAAAAACAAGTCTTTTACTAAAAAATTCTAATAGTGTGGACACATTCTTTTGTACAAGAAGAAAATTACTAAAAATATTTAAAAATTGGAGAATATCTTCATTTTCCCAATAGGATAGACATTTTTTACATTCAAAAACGTTTTATCAATGCTCCCTTAAGAAATAAGCGAGCAGATATTTTGCAGTAAAAAAAGTGCACAAAAAAATTCGCTGCAATTTTTTCCTTTACAGAACACATTTTGAAAAATCCCATAATTTGGATTTTTATATGGATCGAATCCATTTAAAATCAGTCAGGTTGTACACTTCAAGTCATAGAAGCTCTCAGCAACGAAATATATTGTTTTTCAGAGAAAATTAGCTAACACGTATATTTCCCATCAGAGAAAGAAAAATTTTCACGAAGTTACGAATAATATCCGTAACTTCCTGTAAAATTTTATTATCAAATATTATTTGAAATTTGACACCTATTTTTGATAAATCACAAATGTTGTCTATAAAATAGTATATTTTTTGACCTAATTTAGATATTCAAACTTTCCTTTCGGATTATTGTGTGTTTTACCATCCTCTTTTGCAACCCGTTGAATTTTTCTCGGAAACGAGAAAAGATACATACAAACAAATTTTATTAAAAAAATGTTTCACATCTAAAAAATTTCTATGAAAAACGCCTATTTTTTCTCCTGGCTTAAAAATGGTATAGAAACATTAAAAAAATATTGCAAAAATTAAAAAAGGTGGGATTTTCAGAAAGGTTTTCATATTTTCAAAATTTGAAGAAAAAAATACATCAAATTTTCTGCAAAATCCCATCTTTTTTACTTCTTGCAATATTAAAAAAGAATTCTACTAATTTAAAGAAGGCATCCTATCAGTAAAATTTACCTGAATGCGTCAAGGAAATTTGAATATCTCAATTAGGTTAAAAATTATAGAATTTTAAAGACAAAAATGGTGATTAAAAAAATGGATGTCCATATTCAAATATCCTTACCTTGTGGAACTTTTTCCCCCTTAAATCAGAAATATACGTGTCGTCTAATTTCTTTTATGAAAAAACAACATATTTCGTCGTTGAGAGATTCTGTGACTTGAATTTTAGAACCAAAATTATTGTTCAGCATAGCAGGATCTATTATTATTGTTAAAATTTTCCGTTTGAGTAATGAGAATTTTGAAAAACCAGTTTTATTAAAAGAAAAAGAAGTTCTATGCAAATTTTGTGATTTAGAATTAATAATAAAGTAAAATAAAAACAGTTTACATATTAGGAATGTAAAATAATGTATTCAATTACATCAATTGAAATGTAATTGTTAAGTTTTGAAAACACATTCAAGTAAAAAAATAAAAAAAATATCTGAAGCTTTTGGGAATTTAAAATGACGTTTTAATAACTTTATGAAAAAAGTAATGACAGGGTAACGCGTTACTATTTTCAAACGGTAACGGCAACGCGTTATTTTTAGGAAAAGTAACGGTAACGTTAACACGTTAATTTTCACTGGTAACGTGTCAAATACTGGAAGAAATATTTCTTCGGTCATATTCTCCTCTACCATTCTTTGAATTGAAGAAATATTCTTCTATTAAGAGATTGTAATTACAATCTTTTTTTATTTAAAATAAAAATCTTCGATTTTAACCATTTTTTAACAAGGGAATTCAGACCTAGACAAACTGTAAAGGTATCAAAATGAGGAAGCTTTTTTCTTTCGAATTTAAGTGTTTTCGAATTGTTAGGCTATATTTGCCCAGAACTCTGTACGAATAGCCCTTCTGGGACGGATGGGCTATTCGACCAGATTTCTAGACGAATACACTTCGTTAATTCTTTTATTTTCCAAACGGTAATACACAAATTTGAATTTTTATTAATAAATAATTGAAAAGAAACTTAATTTGAGAAAGTTTAACTTCCAAAGCATCCTAAATTAAAGGTCTATTTAGAAATATTCTAATTTTGAAAGTATTAAAATGGGAAGGACTTCCTCTAATGAAAAAAAAAGTATTATTAAGTAATGGATCCAATACTTATCAATACTTTTTTCATATTAGTTAAATTTTGAATCAGGAAGAAAATCTGGAGATGCATGATGGAATGATGAAATTAAGGCAGCCCAACAGGAAAAGAAAAAAGCGAGCGAGAGAACGTTAAACATCAGAGGTCTTAGCGATGAGGAAAGAAGTAGACTTGAAGATGATTACAGACACAAAAAGGCTTTAAAGCCTCTCCCCCCAAATTCTCTCTAAACGGGGAAAATAGAGTTTTTCAAATGAAAATATGGGAATAATAGGGGACAATTACAAAATTAATTTTTTACTGAATAGTTGAATTAATAGTAGTTTAGCTTTCAAACTGCCAACGACAGCTGCGTTTTCAACTCAAAAAGTTAAATTTTAAATAAAAAGAAGTTATTTTCAACCAATAAAGATGACTTTTCTACCAAAATGATGAATTTTCAATCAATAAAGAAAAATTATAAACCAAATGTTGAATTTTCAACTAAAATAGATGTTTTTGAACCTAAAATGGAATCGTCAAATATTTAGTTTAAAAAATTAATTTTCAACAAAAAAATTCAATTTTCAACCAGTTGAATTAAAACAAATAATACGAATTTTCAACCAACTAGTCGAATCCTCAACCAGAAAGATGAATTTTCAATAAACCAGAATAATTTTTTAGCCAAAAAAACGAATTTCCAACAAAATACATCAATTTTGAAGCCAAATAGAGGATTTATCTACAAATCAGTTGAATTTTCAAAACCTAAAATATGATTTTTCAACAAAAAAGTTAATTATCTACCAAATAGTTCAATTATCTACCAAATAATTCAATTTACATAAAAATAGTTTCATTTTGGACCAAGTAGTTTAATTTTCAAGAAAAAATACGCATTTTCAGCCAAATGGTTAAATTTTATACCAAATTGTTGAATTTTTAATCCAAAAACACGAATTTTCTACAAAACAGTTTAATTTTCATCCCGAAAATATGAATTTTCAACTAAAATGATGAATCTTAAAACAAAAAAATAATTTTTTCTAAAATAGCTTAAGTTTAAACAAAGTAGTTGATTTATTTAAAACAAAAGACGACGAATTTCCAACAAAAAATGTTGAATCCTCAACCAAAACATATTAATTTTTAACCAAACAGTTGCATTTTTAACAATAAAGGATGAATTTTCAGCCAAATAGTTGAATTATCAACTATAAAAGATCAATTTTCAATTAAAATGATCAGTTTTGAACTGAATATGGAATGGTTAAATTTTCAGTTAAAAAAATTAATTCTCCACAAAAAAAGACAACTAATTTATAACAAAACAGTTAAATTTTTAATCAAATGGTTGAATTTTCAAATAAAATTATGAATATTCAACCAAAAAAATTAATTTTCAACAAAGTAGTTCAACTTTCAACCAAGAAATTGAATTTTTACAAAAAGAAAAAAGGTTCAAAACTTTTCTTTCTTTGGTCTTACGGTCCAATAAATACAAACATAAAGAAACGATTATAGTTGTTAAAAAAATCCTTTTATTTTCTACGTTTCGGCTCTCACTGCGGGCCTTCATCAGGAAAGTTCCCATTTCTAAAATAAATGTTATTTTTATGATAAATTAAAACTAAAATACAACAACTTACTCAGTAACATAAACAATTTTTCGTTATTACCTGTCATTAAAAATTACGTAGTGTCAAATATAGTAAAACATGTAACAAGTGAAATGTTACATAAAGTGAGGATTTAATACTCATGTAATTGTTGTCAAAAATTTGAGCCTCACAAAAATTTTGTTTGAGAGGCTCCAAACCAATTCAATTACATTTTTAACGAAGAAAGTTCCAAATAATAAATAGGATGATGACAAAACAGACATTGAACTGACATTGACATTTATACTATAGATGATACTGAATGGACGATAAAGCACGGGTCAAATTTTTATTTAACCAAAAGATAAGAAAAGCGCGCCATAGCTCTTGGATTCAAAATTGCGAATTGAATTTAATTCAAGTATTAAGTTTAATGTATAATGCATTGATACATCTGGTTAATATTAAATATTTCAGTCTGAAGATTGATTGAAATTTCTGTACTTTTTTTTATCAAAATAGATTCAATGATGCGCCGTTTATAAGTGTTTTGTTCTCTTGCTTAAATTCTAATGTTATTAAAATTGAAATAAAAAAATAGTCAAAATTCCATGAAAGTTTAGACAAACCTATGTTTAAATTTCTTATTTCGCAATCTCTTTTATGTTCCGCAACTCTTGTTTTTAATCTTCTGCCAGTTTCCCCGATGTAGACTTGATGACAAACAGTGCATTCACTTAAGTATGTGACACCTGATTAATGACAGGTAATAACAAAAAATTGTTTATGTTACTTAGTAGGTTATTGTATTTTAGTTTTAATTTATTATATAAATAAAATTCATTTCAGAAATGGAAACTTTCCTGATCAAGGCCTGCAGTGAGAGCCAAAACGTTGAAAATAAAACGATTTGAAAACAACTATAATCGTTTTTTTATGTTTGTATTTATTGGGCCGTAAGACCGAAGAAAGAAAAGCCTTTGAACTTTTAATTTTGAAATTACATTAACGGTCGAAGAAAAAGAAGAAACAACTTGGAATCTCGCTTCAAAAAGTTGGTTTAGATAATTGTATCTGTAGAGGACTGTGTTTTTCATGCAATTGCGGAGAAGAATGTAACTTGCGTTATGTTAGAAAGATCTTCGAGCTGGTTCAATTCGCACTCAATGGATGCGGATGGAACTGCTTTAATTGCGACAGCGAAATGAGCTTATATAAAAGCAAAGAAAGGATTTTATCTGAAGGTAGCTTCTTCTTATGTTGAGAGTTTGAATAGCTTTCTCTCAAGACTAAGAGCGTTAGGACTTTTTTAACAGTGGCGTTATCCTTGCAATTGAAAGAGTTGCGAAGATCAAGAAAAGGACTCAGTAGCGTCTAGATAATAAATCACTTTTGGCGTCTCTGATAAACTTTGAATTATGTTTTGCAGTTTGTTATTACCAGAATCAAAGAGAACATTTTTAAGAATAAACCAAAAAGCTCTCTTCTATTTCATGCAGATTTAACAGATTGCGGATCAAATAAGACTTCAGATAAGACTTTTTGGCACTTGTTTGCATTATTATTCAGCAGCGTGTTTTTTGTATATGCTTGTTTTGTCATTATGTGAGTAATGCAGATAAAAGATGTAATTCGGCAAATGAAGTGATAATAAATTAAACTTCATACAAATATTGTCAGCACTTTCTTAGGGATATTTCATTTCCATTATTTTCAAAATTAAAGCAGACGCGAATAGTGATTGACTAATTTTATTGAGGAATAATTTATTAGGTTATGAAAGAATCTCAACAAGTCTGCAAGACTTTATATGTGCGATTTTTAAATAAATTGTAATTTGTCTATTCCTCCAAGGTTAATCCATGTTCCCAAACCACTTTTGATCATCTCAAAGGCTTGCAACACATATGATGGCCCATCTTATTAGTTCATGAAATTTTTTTTTCAAATTAGTTCAGCATACCTGTTTGTAATAAAGCAGTCAGATTGAATGTTTTTTAAGTATGCCTTCCTACATTCTGACATATTTGAAATGTAGCAGGAATGGAAAAATTTAATTAGGAATTTTTTTAGATGCATGATGCAATTTGTATTGTAACACCAAAGCCTTTCTAATTATAACGAGTTTCGTGTGAAAAAAGGAGTAAGCCTGAAAATATTTTTTTAGCAATTTGCATTCAATAATTTCTAAAATTATAATTGCAATCTAACACAGAGAAAACAAGATTATCCTATAAATAAATTGAGAGGTTTACGGAGTGACTTTGGCTTAAAGTGTCAACAAAAGCTCTCCGATTATGAATATCCGGATAATTTTTCGAAAAGGTTTTACTCACATATGCACATGCTAGATTAAAAACGTCTGTAGTAAAATCATAGTTCTTGAAATAATCTTTTTACAGAAAATGATGAAAATATTCATCATATCCATACCATTTATGATAGACTCTTCCAAGCTGGATCGCTTGTATATGGGAAACAGAGAAAAGGGTATTTTCTGGGAATTTAGATTAACTTGAAGAATTTTTACAATAAATATATTATATTCCGCTTGTGATACAAGTACATATAAGCACTTCAACGTCACTAAAAAAAGAACACTTTTCAAGACTGTGGAATGTAAATGAGTTGATATTTCCCAAAACAGATGAATGAGATGAAGAAATTAAAAAAGTTCTAAGGCGTTCACTAAATTACCAAAACAAATAAATTTTAAATTAGCTATGAAGTTAACAATCTGAAGTTATAAAATTCAGAAACTAATTCATATACTGAAGAAAGCCGCAATGAAAAACAAACAAGTGCAATCGGTTCAAAAGAAAAAAAAGGACCAATGTTACTGATTACCAAAGGGAACACATTAGTATGGTATGGAAGAATTTTAGCGAGTCTGCTAGCCTCTATATATTATTACTAGCATTAATGAAGTGAAACTTTTTTCCCAATTTGATTTATGCAACAAACTCCATACCTTCTACTTTCTTTAGCAGCATTGGCATTTCGCTTTCAGTAAAACCTTTCGTATCAGTTTTTTAAATTATAAAATAATTAGCGCTTTTTTGTAGCTCTTATCAATGCCGTGATCTAGTACAGTGAAGTACGTGATTGCTCTGGTTCTATACTTTCAACATCGTCAGCTATCGCAATAAGGTCGACAAGATTGCTAGTTGAGCTTGTCGCTTAGCAGAACATAGCAAAAACACAGCAAAGTTTCTCAGCTGAGAACCAAATACAAGAAGTCAGTGCTAAAATCCATAAATCTTCAAAATGTTCAGCAATTTGATTACTTCTTTGTTTATTTGCCTTTCAATGTGTCACTTTTCTGCCTGCAGGTGAAACACAAATCAACCAAATTGGTTGAAACAATTAGAAAATTACGTAGCAGAAGATACCTCTACATACCAAACGCCGCTGATTATTAATGAGGATTTATTTCTCCGACCAAAATGTTTAGTTCTTCAATTCTCTGATGCACAAAAATCGCTCAATCCCATAAAGAAGAAATTTCTTCGAAATGCTTGGAATAATCAATTCCTTGATGTCAGTATTCTTGAAACCGTTGGAAAAACATCCAACGTGCAGTACTTCGATCCGTTTGCGAAGATGTATTTGAAAAAAGCATACTCATCAGGAACAGCACTACTTCCGGACAAACTTCGAAATATGAATCGTTACCAGCTGGCAGTCTCCGTTTTGCACTATCCCCCGAATGTTTATATAGAATACAATGCATCTGGCTATCCAGTTAACTATCATGGAAGTGATGTACTTCTGATAAACGCTTTCGCGAAAAAGATGAACTTCATTGTTAAGTTTGAGGCAGGTGTCAATATAACGATGAAAATAGCTTTTTTCACCCGACAGTTAGTTATAAACAAAATGCAAATCTCTCTCTTCCGTACAACATTGAGTAAGGTTGGTGAACATTCGTATATGGAGAATTTAGTAACTGGATTAGGGAGTTTTAACGCTTTGATGCCAAAAATGCAGAATCAGGTAAATTTTGATGATTTGAGTTTCGTACATGCACTAGCTCCAATTGCAGCGTTTTCTGCAATGCTCTGGCTGCTGATGTATACTTTGAAACACTACAGTAATTACTGGAATTTGTCTTTTACGATGCAGGTTGTGTTGGGATTAACTGTTCCTCAAGAACCTTCAGATTGGAAGGCAAGGGTCATATTTGCCTATATGATCATTGTGAGTTTTGTATACTCTTCAAAGATTTATGCAATGCTTACCAGCACCAGCTTGCAACCAGTCTCAGAGCTGCAGCTTGTAACATTGGCTGAATTAAATAATTCAGATCTGGGACTTGAAGTGAATCCTGTGGTAATAGATCTGATGAGTGAGGACGTCCAAAATTTAAACATAGTAAAGAACTCTCATAGTCAATTTGTCACCTCGGAGAATTGCGTTCTTCATCTTATCGCAGAGAGGAATGTAAGTTGTGTCATGTTAAAAACACAATCAAATTGGTTTGCTTCTCGCTTCAAGGGTGGGGATGAAAGAGCTTTATCGGCGACAGTGAATGAACCTTTTGTTATATCAGCAGAAGGATTCTATCTGGAACGAGGATCTCCGTATGGTAAACGATTTCGTAGTCTCCTCTTGCAATTGATGGCGTTTGGAATTTTCGAAAAGTGGAATAAAGACGTTGTGCCAAGCATTTCGCCTACAGAGAAAAACAAAGAAAAGTTAGATGACTTGGCCATCAGCCACAACCAACTTTTCCCAATACTTGTAACTGAATTTCTCGTTGGAATTCTGATTTCTTGCATCGTCTTTGTTGTGGAAATTGTTGTTGCGAATATCAAAAGAAGAGGTAGAGTTTAAAATGGAGAATGAGCCACTGCACAGAAAGAATAAAGTTTTATTTTGAACAAAGAAATGGCATCAAATGTACTAAAGCAAAATTGAAGCAATATTGGTTGATTTCGTTGCATACTCATATATAGAGAACTTCAACTGATTTCGGGTTTTTTCATTTGTTCGAGAGTGCGGGTGTGACTGAAGTTCAAAATGAGTTTGGAAAAAAATCACCTTTAGAAAAATCTGATCTTTTGTTTTTTCTGTGTATAGGAATCTTTTGTAGAATGTGACGTAAGTTATGTAGTTTCTTCATACGGGAATCATACATACAAATTTTGAGGACAAACAGAGACTTCCGTGAGCCGGTTATCATTATTATTTAATAGCGTGCTTATTGTATGTGATAATTTTCTCTTTTCAATAATAAGTTTGAATTTCACATGAGAGGAGTGAGTAAATAAAACAAAAATTAAAAAATTGTATTTTTCGAAAAATAATTCTCGTTGCCAAAAAACTTATTCAGACTTAATGAAACTTATAGAATGTAACTTTCATGTAAGCACAAATAAAAAAAATTATGAGATAGAATAAACGAATGGGTTATTTTATCAAATCAATTTTCCATGTTTTCGAAATTCTGCTGCGATGATAAGTTTGAATTTAATAGGGAACAATAATCTCTTTATTTTATCAAACTTGTAAATTTGCAAAGCAATTAGCAAAATTACTACCTTCTCTGCCTAATAACCTATTACCAAGAGCTATTTGACGTAGAATTTCCTCAAAGAAATAATATCGATTTTGCTTACCATTCAGAATTAGACAAAAATAAATAAATTAATACTCCTCTCTATGAATTTAACGAGAATTGATATAAGATCGCTATATCGAAATATAAAGTTATAATACTATTTTCTTTATGACAACTAATATAAACTTTTATGAAAAGTCAATCTTTCATGAAAAAAATTAAATTCTCTGTCTCAATGTTAATCTAATTTGTTAACATTATGATAGCGGAATATATAATTGTTCCTGCACATACAGATACAAAATTATCTACTATGATAATAGAATGAACCTAAATTTCAATAAATGAATAAACATTAGTTATTGCCTACATTTCGAATGTACACCAGATATAAGGGTGTCAAAGATTTCTAAACACTTCACAAAATTTCAAAAGATTTCAAAAGATATCATTGGGTTGTAAAATATTCAAACCTTCAACTTTTCCCAGGTGTTTCAATTGGCTTCTGTTCATTGAAAATCATTTTTAGAGATTTTAAAAGATTTCGCAGAATTTCGCAGAATTTCATGGAAGTTCATACCTATTTCAGAGATTACAGAGAATGTTACGGGTTTCACATTCACAGTTATTGTTGTTGTGTGTGATATATCCCCACTGTGTTTCCTCTCGATCAGATATGAAATAAAAGACGGTAAAAGAAAGGATTTAAGAAAACTGATTAATTATTTATTAATTAGGAATCCCGTGGTGTGGCAGGTATTTTAATTTCGGTCTGATGACCCAATGTTCCATTTTTTCACAGATGATGAGTTTTCTTGCTTTGAGCTCATTTGATTTGTAGTGTAATAACCAATTTAGTTTGTAAAGAGTAATAATGAATCGGCAATTTGCTAAGTAAAGTATTTCAAATTGAATATTAGCTGTCGAACTCTCATATTCTAGGCTGATTTTTCATTTATCTTTGTATATTCTATTGAAATTAGCAGATCGATTTTGAGTGAGTTTATAAAGTACAATTATTAACTAAAACTTCTTTTAAACCACTAGCAGTAGAACTCTTATATTCTGGGCTTGTATTGTGACTGTTCGAAGACAATCCATGTATTTTGATTCGTTAGTCTAAACTGATTTTCCCGGGAAATTTCGGATGTAATTGCCATAAGAATATAAGTTAGGCCACGCTAAACAGGTTCTTCTTATGTTGAGCGATTCAATATGCTCCTCTCAAGACTGAAGGCATTTATACCCTTTTGAAAATAAAATAAAGACATTGTGTCAAGAATGTCGCATTCCAAAAACGACAAAGAACACACTCTCTTCTAGTTTAAAGAGAATTTGCAAACTGTATGGAGATGATATGATTTCATATGAAGTCTTGGAAACTAGATCACATTAATATTCGATAGCGTGTTTGTTGTATGTGATTTATTTTCATTATAATGCACATTTTCCTCGGCTTTATAGTCTTGAAATTTTCAAGCATCCAAAATGCCAACAAATTTCATAATTTCTCTTCTTCTTTTTCTTTCGTGTATCTATTTCCATCTGCAAAGGAGACATGAATCGACCAATTTGGTTTGAAGGTTTATCAAAGTACGTGGAACGACTTCTCCTTCTAAACGTCATTAATCGGTGCCGTATTCAGAAAGGAGACAATAGGAAATATTTTAAGTGCAATTCAAAATGAAAATATATATTGCCCCCAAAATAATTTGGTTACTTTTTATTTTGGAGTTCAAATTACTGAAATATAACTAACTCTGTTATTAGAAATAAATGAATCTGAGGTACTTGAATTCAAAAAATTATTTCAATAAAAATTCTTCAACATATATCCACTTCAATTTTCAGACCATGATATAAAAATAATTTTCAACTATTGAATACATTTTTTACAGCATAAGTTATATCCCATTCTTCACTTTTCTACTTTCCATGTTTTTGACCCAATGCACTATCGCAGTAACATCAGTAGAATTAGTAATTCAGCTCTCTGCGAAATGAAGCAAAGTAGATAGAAAAACTAGACACATCAAAGTTTTTCAGTCATAAAACAGACATGAGAAGTGACTCCTGCAAGTCTTGAGTCTTTAAAATGTTCATAAATTTGTTTATTTCTTTGTATATTTCCTCTGTAATATGTCCTTTCCTCAATTTAAAATAAGACAAATACCAACCAAATTGGTTAAAAGGTATAACAAAATAGGTGAAAAAAAATTCCTATTCATATCAAACGTTGCTGATTATTAATGAAGAACTATTTTAAAAGTTTGCAAAAATGGAGACAATTCTTCAAGAAATCAAGCATGTTGAGACGGTACAGTCTTTCCTCATATTCTTATTATATGAAAATAAGTATAAAATATGAAAACAACTATCGAATTTCATATTGAGAATATTAAAGGGTGGGCGACAAATGAAATAGGCACACCCGTGACTCAAAGAAGAATTTGCAATCTAGAAAATCAAATGAAGTGTAACGATGACTCTGCAAATTATACAATCGATAGATTGTGTGCGCAAACGCAGAAATACGTGAGGATGGCGTGGGTCCGATGTAGGTGCCCACCAGGTAATGTATTCATAAATCGAGGAGGACTGAATCACTACTTCCAAAAGGCTCTGGGTGGAGAGACATGTTTGGTATCTGCTCCAATAAGAAGAAAAACTGCCAATAAAGACAGAGTACTTCATTTATATACTTACTAAACTTTGAAAAGGAAAGCTCACTGTCTAAGATTCTCCTTTAAGTGTTGATAAATTATTTAAATTCATTATTTTTAAATTAAAATCGTAAATGTGTGTTTGTGGGGATTAAAAGAACGTAACTTTGTGTGTCATGCCTGTAACGACTCTGCACCTTATTTAATTATAAGGACCTCGTTGTGCATGCTTGCATATCAAATTTTAAATCAACTGTTGATTGGGAATTTCTTCTATTTTAGGTAAAAATCAAAATTATGTAGCTTCTTGTAACGACCCTGCACCTGATTTAAACATTGGGACCTCGCTGTGCGAGTAAGCTCAAAGATAAATAATAAAAGAGTAATCCCTCGTATCAACCCTGCATATCGTGTAACAATGAGGACCTCGTTGTGCGAGTGGAGCTTGGGATTCAAAATAAAAAACGTATTGATGGAGAAGAATCAAAGAATTTAGTTATTGCATTAAAATGAAATCTAAATTGTGCATATTTGTAACGACCCTGCAACCTCTTTTACTTGCAAGGATATCGTTGTGCGATGATACACAATAAAAAATTGAAAATATGATTATGTGCAATAATCCCTAATGGATCTTTTGAGAGAGATTCATAAAATAGCATTCAAATGATCACTAAAATACGCAGTCATCTTTCCCGTGAGTGAATCTACAATCTGTCGGTTTGTTTTAAAATAATTATTTAAAACCCAGTGGGATACTTGTTATTGTAAGAATTGATCTTACAAAATTGTGGTATGTTTTATTCTCAAATTTGGTCATAATATGTTCAGAGCTAGTTTTAACATCCTATCAGTATTGAGATCAACTTATATAGTTGGTTGCAATTTACTGGGCAGAAAAAAGGAAACGCAAATTGAATGAATATCTCAATAATAATAAATATTATTGAGATAAGTTCAAAATTCAACACTACCATTACTAAAAATTAATATAATTTTTAGTAAATTCACATCTTTCTATTTAAATTACCCCAATGCGCTAAGAAATAAATTGAGTATATTAGTGAACATAAGAAGGACCCCCGGTCAGAGAATTTGATAATGTTACAATGTGAAACCAAGTATGCACTTTCTTATGCGAAACCAAACTGTGGAAGAAGATATCAGTAATTTAAGGCAAATAAAACGTTTGGCTTTGCCAACGAAGACATTTTTTATGATAATCAACTCTGTCCAGAACAACTTAAACATTGCAACAGAAATAATAAAACTGATCATCATCTCGGTGAAAGGTCGTATTTGCCCAAAAAGACTAGTTCTTTTATTCTCTGATGGACACACGTCACTTAATCCCAGGATGAAGAAATTGCTTCGGAATGCTTGGAAAAATCAACTCCTTGAAATCAGTATCCTTGAAATCAGTGGATTGACATTCAAAGTTTAGTACTTGAATACATTTACGAGCATTCACTCAACGAAGAATGACTCATCAGAAACAGACTTTTACCATAGAAACTGTGAAACATGAGTCGTTACCAGCTGAAAGTCGCATTCTTACATGTGCCCCCAAATATGTATATCAAATACAACGCAACCGGTTATCCAGTCAACTTTTCCTGAGGTGATATACTTTTGCTGACTACGTTCGCGAAGAAGATGAACTTTCTTGTTCATTTGGAAAGAGCAACAAGAGTTTTTGACATCGAGAAGTTACTTAATTGCATTAGTCTTGATTGTAGTGTTTTCCGCAAGGCTCTGGATGATGATGTATGCGTTGAAGCAATACAGGAATGACTGAAATTTATCTTCCACGGTACAGGTCGTGTTAGGTTCAACAGTTTCTGACGAACCTGTGAATTGTAAGGCAAGGATCATATTTGCCTATATAGTACTTATGAGTTTCGTATACTCTTCTTAGATGTATGCTATGCTCACCAGCATCAATTTGCAATCGGAATCGGAAATAAAACTGATACATTAGCTGAAATGGACAGATCAGGTCTTACGCTAGAAGTATGTCCGGTGATAATCAATTGGAAGATTAAGGACGTCCGAAACTTGAACATCGTAATGAAATCTCGAAGTTTATTTTCCAACACAGAGGACAGTGTTCTTCATGCAATCGCAGAGGAGAATGTAAGTTGTGTAATGTTAAAAATGCATTCAAATTCTTTTGTTTCGCGCTTCAAAGGTGGGGATGAAAGAGCTTTATCTGCGACAGGGGATGAACCTTTTGTTATATCAGCATAAGGACTCTATCTAGAACCAGTATCACCATATGTTAAGCGATTTAGTAGTCTCCTCTTGCAATGAGAGGCATTTGGACTCTTTAAAACGGGGAACGAAGATTGCGAAAATCAAGAGAAGAGGATAAGTATGAAGTAGAGAATGAGCCACTACAGAGAAAAAAATAAAGTACGTCTTTGAAGAAAGAAACAGCGTTTTTAATATCCTAAAATCAATAACAAATTTCCTCTGGCTCGTGGTAGTTTAGAAAGAAAATTGCACGTGTAATTGCAATACTTTCCAGCAATATCATAGTCATAGTTCAGTCAGTGAAGTTAGTAATTGAGCTCGTTGCTAAGCAATGCAAAAAGAATTAAAGCAAATTTCTCAGTTAAAAAACAGACATCAGAAGTCAGTGTTACAAATTTTAAATTTTCTAAACGTTTTTCAATGTAATTTCTTTGGTGAAAATTACGTTGGATAAGATTCCTATGTACATCAAACGCTGCTGATTATTATTATTTTTGTTTTGTTTGAAACGGAGAATTGCAAATGCTCTATGCACTAACCATCTTCGAACTTTGAGGACGAATCCTTAAGGGCCAACGGTGAGTGTGGGACTGACATAAGCCTTACCCGCTCAACGAACTCCTTTATACTTGCCAACCCATGTTCCCGGAATCCGCTTTCGCATTACTTCAGGACCATGGGTTATAGGCATTTCACGCCGTGCTTCGGCGTCCCTCTGTTACGTCCAGCTTCGACTTCATCAAACACCAGACCCAGTCATGATGCACGCATCGTCCTCCGTATTACGAAAATATCGCACAACGGGCTCGTCGGCCTTTGACATCATGGCTGGGCTTGGCTGGTTTCCATTCTCATCAGGGTGACTTCCGTAACGGGGCTGCCTCCCTAAATGATGCACACCTTATAATCCCCGGCGAATTATCGGTCCGGGGATTGTCTTCTTGAAAGCTGAATCTTTAAATCAAAAGGAAACTTATTAAAAAAAGTTGATTTTTAATCGAAAAAAAATTTCAGTTGACTTTTACCCCAAAAAATAAATTTTAAACCAACAAAAATTTTCTACGAATTATTTGAATTCAAAGAAAAAGCTTTTTCACAAAACTGGTTATTTCCAACCAAATACTTGCATTTTTATCCGAAAACATGAACAGATGAGTCTTTAAATCAAAAGGCAAATTATACAAAAAAGTTGAATTTCAATCCAAAAAGTATTTCAGTTGACTTTTCCGCATCAAAATATGAATTTTAAACAGAAAGTGAATTTTGTACGGTAATAGTTGAATTGCCAACCAATCGTGACAAAATTAATTTTATTTTTATTTTAGTTACATTTTCGATGACTATGACTTTTTTCAAACTTAAACTATTTTTGAAATCTTAGCAATTGAGAATATGATTTCATCCTGGGCTAATTATTTTTGAAGAAAAAATTACAATTTTAATTAATCTTTTGGCTCTATTTTTTTCTTTAAAATTATATAGTCTCACATTTTTTGGAGAATAATTATTTTTATTAGAATAATAAACAATACAAATTATGAACATTCAGAAATTTATTTTATTTTGCTTTCAGTTACATTTTCAAAGATAATTACATCCTTCTAATTTTAACTAACAATACAAAATTATGAACCTTCACAATTTTATTTTATCTAGCATTCAGTTACATTTTCAAAGAACTTTCGGCTATTTTTCGGCGAATAGGCTTTTGGCTATTTTTTAACGAATATGCTCAATTTTTTACAGAACTAACTAAAAATATCTTTCCGATCATTTTTTTGTATGATGCTTTGCAAATTTACAAGCACTAGTAATATTTTAAAGAATTTTCAAAAAAAAATTCAGAGTTTGGCTATTTTTTAACGAATAGGCTCAAATTTTTTATAGAGTCAATTAAAAATATCGTTCCTATGACTTTTTTCTATGTTGCTTTGTAAATTTACTATAATTATTATTTATTTAAAATTTTATGATAAATATTTTCAGAGTTTGGCTACTTTTCAAGGAATAGGCAAAATTTGTTCAGAGAGTCAATTAAAAATATCTTTCCGATGACTCTCTTCTATGTTGCTGTACAAATTCAGATTTCGGCTATTTTCAACGAGTAGGCTAAATTTTGTTATAGAATTAACAAAGAATATCTTTCGGATTACTTTTTTTTATGTTGCTGACAAAATTCTTTTTAATTACTCTTTTTGTGTTGCTTCTGTGAATTTACATGAATGAAAAATTATTTAAACAATTTCCATAAAACATTCAGAGTTTGGCTATTTTTCGAAGAAGAGGCTCAATTTGTTTACGGAATCAATAAAGAATGTATTTTCAATTCAGCCTTTCCTATTTAGTTTCGCAAATTTCCAATAGTTATTAATTATATAAAGATATTTCACAAACATTCAGAGTTTGGTTATTATCCCAGGAAAAGGCACAATTTGTTCATAGAGCCAGCTAAAAATATCTTTCCAATGACTCTTTTCTGTGTTGCTGTAGAAATTCAGATTTTGGCTATTTTGAATGAGTAGGCTAAATTTAGTTATAGAATTAACAAAGTATATCTTTCCGTTTACTTTTTTTTATGCTTCTAAGAAAAGAATTTATGATGACTTTTTTTGTTTGTCTTCTGTAAATTTACAAGAATTCTTTAAGAAATTTCCATGAAAAAATTCAGAGTTCGGCTATTTTTTGAAGGAGAGGCTCAATTTGTTTACGGAATCAATAAAGAATGTATTTTCAATTCAGCCTTTCCTATTTAGATTCGCAAATTCATAATAGTTATTAATTATTTAAAGATATTTTATAAACATTCAGAGTTTGGCTATTTTTCCAGGAATAGGCACAATTTGTTTACAGAGCCAACTGGAAATATCTTTTCGATGACTCTTATCTATGTTGCTGTAGAAATTCAGATTTTGGCTATTTTGAATGAGTAGGCTAAATTTTTTTATAAAATTAACAAAGAATGTCTCTCCGATTACTTTTTTTTATGTTGCTAAGAAAAGTCTTTATGATGATTTTTTTTGTTTGTCTTCTGTAAATTTACAAAAATGATTAATTATTCAAACAACTTCCATGAAAAATTTAGAGTTTGGCTATTTTTCGAAGAATAGGCTCAATTTGTTCACGGAAGCAACAAAGTATGTATTTCCAATAAGTTTTTTTTACATTACCTTGCACATTTGAAGTAATTATTAATTATTTAAACAATTTTCATAAAAATATTCAAAGTTTGGCTATTTTTTTTGTTCAAAATTTAACTATTTTGTTAATTTTTTTTTATGAAAATTTAACTATTCCTTCTTTCCTTAAACATTTATCTTCTTCAGATAAAAATTAAAATATTTAATTGAAAATTCATGTATAATGATCAAAATTATTCTTTTTTGGTAGAAAATTAATTTTTATTGTTGAAATATTATTTGTTTGATTGAAAATTAGTGTTTTTATTGAAAATTAATTATTTTATTTACAAATCAATCCATTCCGTTTTTCTTCGGATTTTTTTTTATTGTTATTTAATCTTTTTGGTTAAAATTTATCTGTTTGGTTGAAAATTGAACTATTTCATTCAAAACTTACTTTATTTGGTTTCAAAATTAGTTATCTAACTTAAAATAAAATTATTTTATTTTTTGTTGAAGAATTATTTTTTTTTCAGTTGAAAATTCATCTATTTTGTTGAAAATTTATCTTTTTTTGTAGCAAATCAATATTTTCTGTTGTAAATTCAACTAATAGGTTGAAACTTCCATTAAAAATTAAAATATTTGGATAAAAATTTCTTTTAGTTTCTTAAAAGTCATCCTTTTTTTGTACAAAATTAACTTTTTGGATTGAAATTTCATTTCTTTGGCTGAAAATTAGTTTTATTTATTGAAAATTAATTTTATAACTACAAATCCAACTGTTCCATTTTTTCGATTTTTTTTTTTAATAGACATTTAATCTTTTTAGTTAAAAATTCATCTGTTGGTTAAAAATTTAAGTATTTTGTTGAAAATTTGACTATTTTGTTAAAAATTATTTTGAGCAAAATAGTTGAATTTTCAAAGAAAAATATTAATTTTCTACATTAAAATTCGATTTTTCAATACAATATATAATTTTCAACTAAAGAGTTCAGTTTTCAACTGAAAAAAAATAATTTTTTAACAAAATAGTGGAACTTTCGACTAAAAAAGTTAAATTTTCAACAACGAAAAATTGAAATAGTAATATTTTCAGTGAAAAAAATTTATTTCTAACAACAAAACATATTTTCAAAAAAATAGTTGGATTTTTCGACCAAAAGTAAGAGGTAAATTTTCAAACCAAAATGAAGAATTTTGAAACAAAAAAGATTTTTTAGTCAAGTGAAAAATTTTAATTGAACTCTTGAACTTTTAAGTCTAAAAGAAGAATTTTCAATTTCAGAATACGAGCTTTGAAAAGAAAAGTACAATTTTAACCAAAAAGTTAATTTTCAAATAAATGGTAGAATTTCAAACCAAATATGATGACTTTTTTAAAAATTGTTAAATTTTTATGACAAAAAGAGGATTTTTTACAGAGTAGATGAATTTTCAACTAAAAAATATCAATATTCAACCAGAAATGGAATATAGTTACAACTTCAATTTAAAAAGTTAATTTTCAATTTACAAAAAAAAAAACTAATTTTTGTCCAGATGGTTAGATCCAGCTAAATGATATAAATTTTCTACCAAAAATGGAATAAGAAAATTTTCAGTTGAAAAAGTTGATTTTCGAAAAAAAATTTATTTTCAACAAAAAAGTTGCATTTTTCTACAAAAATTAGGATGTAAATTTTCAAACCAAACTGAAGAAGTTTGAATCAAAAAAGATTTTTGATTCAAGTAAGAAAAAATTTGAACCAAATTCTTAAATTTTTAAGTCTAAAAGACAAACTTTTAACCTGAAAATGTGAATTTTGACAAAAAAGTACAATTTTAACTAAAAAGTTAATTTTCACAGAAAAAATTGAATTTCAAACCAAAAAGGATGATTTTTTTCAAAATCGTAAAAGTTTCAAACCAAAAAGACGAATTTCTTACAGAATACATGAATTTTTAATGAAAAATTCAATTTTCACTCACCAAAAAAAAAAAAATAGTTTTTAACAGCACAATTGAATTTTTAATCAAAGAGATAAATTTTCAACAAAAAAGAATTAATTTTGAAAAAAATAGTTAAATTTTCTACCAGAATTAAGAAGTGAATTTTCAAATGGAAATTAGGAATTTTGAGAGAAAAAAGATTTTTCAGTCAAGTAGGAAAAAAAAATTCAAATAAATTATGGAATTTTTCAGTGAAAAGACGTATTTTTAAACCAAAAATATGAATTTTTTTTCGAAATTATTTTTTGATAGGATGAGTAGTTTTTGTTTTAATCGTGAAAAATAACATCAAAAATAGAAAAATTAAATGTGTGGAATAACGACAGAAGCTACTAAAAAAAATTGTATACCTTAAGCAAATCTACAAATTTTTATTTATCACTATTCAATGGGACGCGTAGTTTTGGTTTGAATTTGAAAAATAAAACTAAAAGTAAACACGAGAAATTCGTGGAAAAACGATACAAGCTACGAAAAAAAAATGAATGAACAAAAGTGGTTTAGCCAAAAAAGAGCTACAAATTTGTTATCAATCATTTTTTCATGGAACGCGTAGTTTTTGTTTGAATCGTAGTAAAATAAAGTTAAAAACAAAAAAAAATTAAAATTTTTTGGAAACAACACAAACTATAAAAAGCGACACAAAGTGTAATAAAATGTTAATTACCAAAATTGTTTTTTCATAGGATGCGCATTTTTTCAATTATAAAAACAAGACAATGAAAATGCATCTGTTTTAATATCAATGCATCTCATGAATTGTTATAATATAAATTTTCCAACAGATAGCGCCACTGTCGCAAGTTACCGACAACAAAAGATGGCGCCACCGACCAAGGGAAGGTTCTGTTCCGTGCTAAGTTGCCAGCAGCCGGTAAAACAGTGAGGCCGATAAGGCAGATTCCTTTTGAGACAGCATTGCACCAAAGGTCGGTAAAACAGGTAAGCCGGTAATTTCTATATTTTCATTTTACCATCGGTCGGTCTATTTTTTTTTCTTACCTTGTGTCATTTTTCCACTATTTTTTTATATTTTCAATGTTATGTTTTACAAATAAATAAAAACTACGCGTACTATCAAAAAGTGATCAACAAAAAATGTATAGATCCTTTTAGGGCGGATAACTTTTTTTTATTTTATTTTTTTCGTATGTTATTTTACAAAATTAAAAAAAAACTACGCATCCTTTCAAAAAACAATTCATAACAAATTTGTAGCTCTTTTTTGAGTGGAAAAATTTTGTTTATTTTTTTTTTGTATCTTGTGTCGTTTTGTCCAAAAATAGAATTTTTTATTTTTAATGTTGTTTTTCAACGAATTCAACAAAAATACGCCTCCTATCAAAAAATAATTAATGACAAATTAGTAGAACTTTTTTGGGTGCACAAGTTTTGCTTTCTCATTTTCTTCCGCATCTTGCATAGTTTGACCGCAAAATGAAATTTTTGAGACTTCATTATTTTTCGCGCTATCCAAATTTGAATTCTCGATTTTTCAAGAGCATTCAAAAAGTTATTAGGATAATCTTGTAGGGCTTTCAAAAATCAAAGTTTTTTTTCTCTCGACATTTTCCGTTCAAAAAACTAATTCTCAACTAATGAAATTAAATTTTTAACAAACTGGTTACATCTTGAACAGAAGATATTAATTTTCAACTAAAATGAGGAGTTCTCAAAAATAAGAAGTAGATTTTTAACAAAGTACTTCAACTCTTGACCAAGTAATCAAATTTTCGAACAAAAGAGATGAATTCTTAATCAAAAATGTTATTGTTCATAACTAAATTATTTCGGAAATGTGGGGTAAATTCGGACGTTTCTAAATCGATAGTTCAAATTACTGAAGGTGGTTTTAACCAGAATCTGGATTTAATTTAAGTCTTACGTGGTTATTGATTCTGGTTAAAACCACCTTAAGTAATTAAAGTTAATTATCATACCATCATATCATGTCCTAATTTACCCCACATGTCCGAAATTACTCTATGTGTCAGTATTTGTTTATATGAGTCCAAGGATCTGAACGGGCATGAAATTCAGAATGAAGAAATATTTTTAGATGTCAGGGGTTTTTTCATAGTGGTATGCTTTTCCAAGTTGAAAATTTTTCCGGGTACTGAGGTAAACATTATGTAATCAGATAATGATGAGTATACACGTAGCGCATACGTTCCAAATTGATCAGTCACCGTTAACGTAACATGTGTGGCGAAGATGGAGATTCTAATCAGTACACTTTTTACAATCGTGATCTTCCTTATTTTTGAAGGTATTCAAATCCAAATTCAAAACTAGTGATTCTGACAAGCTTTCTTTTCAAGTGTAAATTTGAAGAAATCAAAATATGAATTGCAGGATTCACTGTTTTGGGAATGCAACCATCAGGTGGACCAGTCTGGCCCATAATAGATCCACGTCATTGTTCAGTAGTTTATGCTGCGAACCTTCCATTCAATGTTTGGAGGAGGGATGATGGAACAGTGAGCGCAGTTAGCCTTAGACGTTTTGGGGATGAAATTCCAGACCTCAATTATCGAATCGAAAATAATATTAAAGTCCGGTTGTTGCATGCAGGTGGCGTCAAATTTTATGTCTTTGTGGAACCTAACGGAAGATTTATGGCAGCTGAACTTCCTTATCAGGGTTTCTCGACCCCAGAAGGTGAGCCAAATGAAAAGGTGCCAACTCCAGGAGACAAATTGAAAAGGTGTCAACTCGTGGAGACAAATTGAAAAGGTGCTCACTCGTGTGGCAAACTCTCCAAGCTTCAAAATCCCATACAGATTGTATTGGAATCATCAGCGTCCTTAACTCTGTAGCACACTTTCATTTTGTTTCTCCGAAATAGAACTTTGTCATTTTGAAACGTTTGATTTTTACTCTTTTTACAATCGCACATATTTATTTTCTTTTACAGATGTAAATTTGGAGGGACTGACACGTGTTAGGAGTTTCCGGTATGAAGATGTAAGAATTGGGGTGTATCGTAATAGTGCTGGAATAGTGTGCGCAGTTAGCATTCGTAAACCTCGTAAAAATATAATTCCAACTATTAGAGAACAAATACAAAACGTAATTCATCATAAAATTGAATTTGACTTAACTTCGGCATTTTTCTATGTTGTGTACATACTACCTAGTGGATACATTTTGGGAGCCGTGATTTCACCACATGCTCATTCTGGACATGTTCCTCAGTTACAAGCAGCTGAATAATAATATAAATCAAAATGAACCATAAAAATATATTAAAATTACGTATTTTTATGATGTATATTCATGAATAAAGACATACTTATCTGAAAATTACGCTTTTTTACAATATTTCCATGATGTTAAGTAGCAAAAGTAAATTTTCACCGATTAGTCGTGAACAATGTGAAGGATGATTCGAGTAACAAGGAGAATATTTTTGACACGGTTAACGAGATTTTCGAGGAAGCTACAATTATCATTCCTATTGACTGTTTCGGAAAGGTTATTAGAATTGGAAGAAAACAGGAAGCAAGGCCTGTTCAACTTACTTTTGCGAACTCAAGATTCAAAGATGAAATATTCAAGAAGGCTAAAAATCTCCGCTCTTTGAAGGTATCTTTCGCAAATGACTGTACTCATGAACAAAGAGAAATACGCAAAAATCTTCGAGATTATCAACAAAAGCTTTATGGTCATGGGAAGCCTTCAGCAATCAAAGGAACCCGACTATTCATGGACAATCAGTATTTTGATGTATCCTTAGCCGCGAAGATTGTGGCGATATTTATCAGTCAGATGGGGGAATCTCAACATCTTCTTTCAGCTCTACTGCTAGCAGAAAAAGGACAAAAGGTCGCCCTGCAAATTCAGATTATTCCAACAAAGATTTAAATAAAAAATCAAACACACTAAAAAAGGGAATTCGATCAAACTATCGATCCCTAGTTCATAAACGGTTTGACAACAGTACCAGCATCTCGAATTATATTTTGGAATGCAAGGGGATTTAATAATCTAGAGTCTGGACGATATCTATAACTATACTACTACTTACTTCTTCACCTCAAATTACGTATCCTCAATGTAATATCGACTGTGAAGTTGTCCACAGTACGGCTACTAGAGAATCCTGGAAAGGAGTCTACTCATCATCAACAATGCAAACAAATATAACATGGAAACGATATGTGCGGCAGAGGATTACATTTTTGTTAAACTCGAGGGTAATAGTTTTAATATAGTTATTGGATCAATATAGTCTAGCCCTAATTCTAATTTTCAAAATCTTCTGTTCAATATAAACGGAATAATCTCTGACCTGTCATTGAAATATCCGGAATACTCGATAATTGTGGGAGGCGATTTTTAAGGTAAAATTGGAGAAATGGATCAATTAGAGGAGGAGACTCTCTGTAACAATTTAAATTTGTACGACATAAGAACAATTCTGTTCGCTGATCTAGACAAAAGGGGAAAACAGATGATAGAAAACTTTGAAAAAATGGGTTCCTTGTCCTGAATGGGAGAACTAAAAGCGACTGTCCAACTCAATGCACATTCCTAAGAGAAGAATGTTCTTCAATTATAGATTTTGTCTGGTCTAATAGTGTGGGAATTCAGTCAATCGAGGATTTCCAAGTGCTAAGAGTTCCAACTCGATCGGATCACTTTCCTATAGCTTTGAAGTTATCAGATCACTCGACTTTAAATTATGCGAACCATTCGACCACCCCTTTTTTTAAGTGCACTAATGACTTTGCTGATAAATTTGAAGAAATTATCTAGTACCCACCGAATGTTAACTCTGCAATGTTGTCGATTGACCTTTCAAAAAATTGAATTAATGTTATTAAAGAAACAGCGACAGAACTTAACATGACCGTAAAACCATCTAAAAAACTGAGTCGTTCGAAGCCATGGTTTGATAAACAACGCAGAAAAAGTAAAAGACAGCTCAAACAAGTTCTTAAGAAATGCGAAGAACAAAAATTCAATCCTGATATTGTGTCGAATTATACGAATTGTAAAAAAGTACATGCAAAATTATTAGATGCCAAGGAGGAAGATTACAAAAATTCCTTAATAGATTCTCTCGCGAATGCAATCGACTCCAAACAATTCTGGACATCAGTAAATAGCTATAATTTAAAACCTTCGTATGAAGATGATATAGACTTGAACATATGGAAACAGTACTTGAAATCTCTCTACCCAATCCGGGATCCAAATCCTTACTTAATACCGATTAATGATATTCGAAATCCTTATCTTAACTCACATATAACTCTGGATAAAACTATTTCAAGCTTGAAACAGTCAACAAATGGTAAGGTCCCTGGTCCGGATGGCATTAGCTATGACTTTTTGAAAAATTTGCCCTGCAATCTGATTCTTCACTTAATCTCGTTATTAAATAAAATAATTGATGAAGAAAACATCCCAATATGATGGTCTCAAACATTTCTCAGAATGATACACAAGAAAGGGGATGTCACTGATCCTGCAAACTACCGCCCTATTGCCTTAATTAACTGTGTCACAAATATATTTAGGCAGATTCTTTCCAAAAGGCTGACAGCTTGGGCTGAATATTCTAGATAACACAGAAAAAGATTCGATGAAACAAATTATGTTTGTTAGTAAGTTTCATGAAGGAGCATCATAATTAATTATATAGTTCAAGGTTTTTTGATCTGCTTTTCTTGTAAGTATGGTTTATCTCCTCTGGGGTAATGTTTACCATCGACCTTTAATTTCAGATTTTGCTTTTATTTATTAGAATAACAGTTTTAGAATTGAACTGTAACCTATATTTATAAATCAGATGATTCTCAAACAAATAAAACACTACTACTACTTACAATAAGATCAATGATTTACTAATTACTGCTTCACAATAGCAACCGATCTTACAGCGTGGTGAAGATTTACGGAAAAACTAGAATTATAGACATAAGAAATCAATGTTACCTTGCTTTATGAGAAACACCACGAAATTCGAGCAAACACAAACATCTGAAGCATGCCGTGACATTCATTTCAAGACCACCATTTTCTGTAGAAAACAATTAACAACAAAATTGGAAGCTCGTTTTTAAAAATGTATTATAATTAGCATTTAAAAAAATTATTAATATAGAATAATATAGAATGAGAAAAAAGAACATCAAATTGTTGAAAGAACACTATCAAAAAGATTTTGCTAATGAACCTAAATCATAGGTACAATTTGTACATAGTATAATATTATACTATGTAAAAATTGAACATAAGTAATAAATGAAAAATGAATAGTGAATAATAAATACTGGTAGAAAATTCATATTGCTAAAGATTTCACAAAGATTTCAATAATTACTATAACATTTCACAGATTTCGGATAGATTTAAAAGATTTTACAAAAATTTTATAAAGATTGAAGTAATTTTCTCAAGATTTCAAACATTTCGCAAAGATTTCAGATGGATTTGAAAGATTTCACGAGGACTTCTACTATTGCACAAAGATTCAAGATCGATTTCAAAGATTCAATACAGATTTCAATGATTTCAAAGGTTTTGGATAGATTAAAAAAATTTCATGAAAACTTCAATCATTTCTCCAAGATTTCACAAAGATTTCAATAATTCCACAAATATTACTGAATATTTAAAAAATATTTTGCAAAGATTTTTAAAGAATTCATGAAGATTTCACGAAGATTTTACAAATAATTTACGTAGATTGCAATAATTTTCTAAAGATTTCAAATATTTTGCAAATATTACTGAATATTTCAAAAATATTAGGCAAAGATTTTTAAAGAATTCATGAGAATTTCACAAAGATTTCAATAATTTCACAAATATTACTGAATATTTCAATATTTCTCAAAGATTTTACAAAGATTTCAATAATTTCACAAATATTACGGAATATTTCAAAAATGTTTTGCAAAGGTTCTTAAAGAATTCATGAATATTTCAAAAAGATTTTACAAAGATTTTACAAAGATTGCAATAATTTTCTATACAGATTTCACAAAGATTTTAATAATTTCACAAATATTACTGAATATTTCAAAAATATTTTGCCAAGATTTTAAAAGAATTCATGAAGATTTCACAAAGATTTTACGAAGATTTCAATAATTTCACAAATATCATTGAATACTTCAATATTTCTCAAAGATTTCACAAAGATTTCATGAAGATCTTAATAATGTCACAAATATTACTGAATATCTCAAAAATGTTTTGCAAATATTTTTAAAGAATTCATGAAGATTTCAAAAACATCTCACATAGATTTCCAAAATTTCCAAAATATTACTGAATATTTCTCAAAGATTTCACGAAGATTTTACAAAGATTTCAATAATTTCACAAATATTACTGAATATTTCAATATTTCTCAAAGATTTCACAAAGATTTTAATAATTTCACATTGCTAAACATTTCAAAAATATTAGGCAAAGAATTGTAAAGAATTCATGAGAATTTCGCAAATATTATTGAATATTTCAAAAATATTTTGCAAAGATATTTAAAGAATTCATGAAGATTTTACAAAGATTTGACAAAGATTTCAATAATTTCCAAAAAATATCACTGAATATTTTAATATTTCTCAAAGATTTCACAAAGTATCTCACAGAGATTTTACAAAGATTGCAATAATTTTCTAAAGATTTCAAATATTTCGCAAATATTGCTGAATATTAAAAAAATATTAGGCAAAGATTTTTAAAGAATCCATGAAGATTTCACAAAGATTTGACAAAGATTTAAATAATTTCACAAATATTACTGAATATTTCAAAAATATTTTGCAAAGATTTTTAAAGAATTCATGAAGATTTCTCAAAGATTTTACAAAGATTTGACAAATATAGCAATAATTTTCTAAGGATATAACAAAGATTTCAAATATTTCGCAAAGATTTCGGATAGATTTGAAAGATTTTACAAAGTCTTCTACTATGTCACAAGGATACAAGATAGATTCAAAAGATTTCAATGATTTTAAAGGTTTTGCAAAGATTTTACAAAAATTTGACAAAGATTGCAATAGTTTACTATATATTTCATAAAGATTTGACGAAGATTCCAAATTTTGCAAAGATTTTTAAAGAATTCATGAAGATTTCAAAAAGATTTAACGAAGATGTTACAAATATTTTACGTAGATGGCAATAATTTTCTAGGGTTTTCAAATATTTCGCAAATATTGCTGAATATTTCAAAAATATTTTGCCAAGATTTTTATAGAATTCATGACGATTTCACAAAGATTTCACAAATATTTCAATAATTTCATAAATATCATTGAATATTTCAATATTTCTCAAAGATTTCACGAAGATTTTTATAATTTCACAAATATTACTGAATATCTCAAAAATGTTTTGCAAATATTTTTAAAGAATTCATGAAGATTTCAAAAACATTTTACATAGATTTCAAAAATTTCCAAAATATTACTGAATATTTCTCAAAGATTTCACGAAGATTTTACAAAGATTTCAATAATTTCACAAATATTACTGAATATTTCAATATTTCTCAAAGATTTCACAAAGATTTTAATAATTTCACATTGCTAAACATTTCAAAAATATTAGGCAAAGAATTGTAAAGAATTCATGAGAATTTCGCAAATATTATTGAATATTTCAAAAATATTTTGAATTTGATTTGTACCATCTAGCATAATAATGCGTATATTTTCTGAAATGAAGTTTCTTCTCTCGATCTCTCTAGTAGATTAGTGGGAAAAGCACCTGATCAGAAATCAGAAGTTCTGTGGTTCGAATCCCAGCGGAGTGAAAGGAGAAGATCTTTTCTTCACAACAAAAATTAATTAAATATTTATTTTTAATTCATAACTCCATCTAATCTGAAAAAGACGTTAAAAATTTTCTGTTATTCTCTAATGATGATACAGGTTCCTTTAAAAATCTAATATTCTTCTAAATATATAAAATTAATTTTAATTTTCAGGAGCACGCATTTGAGTCAAGTCAAAAATACAAAGAAGGCAAATTCATCATCGAGCTTGCCCACATGATCAAGGAAAATGGATGGGAATGAACCACGTTGGGGCTCTAATTCCCTTTATCCTCTCCGAAATCATTACCCATGATCTTGTAATTGACCCCCCCCCCTCCCCCTCTGTCAAACCACCAACGAAAGTCTGTGATTTCATTTGTGATTTATAATCTTAGTAACGTTTGTCTTTTGGACATTTTGAAACCGATTTCTGTTTCTCCGATCGATCCAACTATGCCGTTCGCCCAATGCGAAATAAGAGTCACCGAGTATTGTACAAAAATTATTTTTCAAAAGAAACCAAAAGAGGAAGAGAAAAGAAGAATTTGATAGATTAAGGCGACATATACTAGAAAGATGGTGAAGATTAAGGCGACATATTTAATAAAGATGGTGAACATGATGAAGGTGCCATGGTGGGGATAAAAAAGCGATTTAGTTCGTCCATACGAGCTCTGGGGTGCCTCCCTGATTTTAATCTTTTAGCGAGGAACCCTGCGATAAATGTTAAAAATTCTAGTGAGGGGCACCCCGAAAATACGACTTTACATGTTATTCATCGGAGCAGTGCAAGTGCTACAGACTTTCCTGAACTTGCCTGCCTGCCGCGTCTATCATTGGAATTTCACTGCCGATATTCCTAATATTAAGGTTGCATCGTGTCTAGATGGTGTGACGGTAGTCTTAGTTTAGCCTACATTACAGCCTACACTACGGTCGGGAAATATCTGAAATTTACAGAACGTAATCCAGGAAATCTTAGCTGTAATTTCAGCCAAGAAAACTTAAAAAGTCTTCACGGGTTCCCAAGTTATGACTAAAAATGTCCGAGCGTTTAGCAGCGAAAGCGGCAATCACCGAGAATTTCTCAGATTTTGTACCTCAGCTTCAACTCGTGATAAGATTTGGGAAAGATGTCGCAAGAATCTGAAATTTAGGTCACGTAATGTCTAAAATCTTACCTTTAATGTGAGACAAGGAAACTTGAAAAATCTTCCCGGGTTCCTGAGTTATGACTAAAAATGTTCGAACGTTTAGCAGCACAAGCTGCGATCACCGAGAATTCATCGGATTTTCTACCTCAGCTTCAACTCGTGATAGAATTTGAGAAAGATGTCGCAAGAATCTGAAAGTTGGGGGACCTAATCTTCAAAATATTATCTTTACTTTGAGACAAGAAAACTTGAAAAATTTCCCCGGGTTCCTGAGATATGACTAAAAATATCCAAGCGTTAAGACGACTGAAATTCGACGCGCCGGGACATTTTCAGTCATAACTCAAGAACCCGTGAATATTTTTCAAGTTTTTTTGTCTCAAATTAAAGATAAGATTTTGAAGATTAGGTCCTCTAAATTTTAGTTTTTGGTTACAACTTCCCTAGGTCATGAGACGAGTTGAAGTCGATGTACAAAATTTGAAAAATTCTTGAATAAAAAAAAACTTAACATGTGGTATTTCATGTTTAAAAAGTCAGAAAAATCTCTTCAAAAATCAGTTTTCTAACTCATAATTTTCGACGGTAGTGTAATAAAACCTGTACTATAATATTATAAGATTCGTATAGAACTAGGTATAAGGAAGAAAAAAGGAGAGAGAGAGAGAGCAGGTACGGGAAAGGTCTGGATTACGCGCGAATGTGAGAGAATTTGTTGGAGCTACTGTGAAAAAAGGACATTTTTTGGACAAAAATCGCTCAACTAAATTTTTATAATATTAACATGAAATTTTTTCATCGAAAAGTAATAAAATTCTTCGTCTCATAAACCCAAGCTAAAGGCAAAAGGTCAATTTCATGACAAAAAACGGTTAATTTCGATATTTTCGAAAAGTTGGATTATATTTTGTTTAAAAATATAACTAAAATTTACTAAGATATGATAAATATTAATTTATTAAACTTACTATTATATAAACAATTTTGTTTATATATTATATTTGTACTCAAAGTTTGTGAAAAATTACATTTTTCAGCATAATTCTTGAAAAAATGGGACATTTGTTCATTGGTTTGTTTATAACATTATACCAATTTTTTCGTACTAAAACCCACTAAAAATTATTTTTATTTATTACATTAATTTATGGCCTATGGGGCAATTTTTATGATTTAAGAAATTCAGATTTTTTCTTATGAATTTTGTCCAAAAAAGTTCTCTTTTTCTCCCTGTGCGTGTGTTCGGTCTTATTTTACGTTCACCATGCCTGCCAAACTGTCTGATTGTCTGCCAGTTGCCACTAATAATAGTTATGTCATTAAGCCTAACGTTAACGTTTTAACGTTATCTTAAGGCCATGTAATACTTATCCGATTCCTACCTTACCGACACTTTTTTAACACCTCGCATCCACACGAATTGAAATATCGAGTTCAAAAGTAGGAAAATTATATAAAAGGTACTGGGGAACACATGTGCAGAAACATGTCCAGGATCCTCAGAGGTTCATGGGCAGAAACATGTCCAGGATCCTCCGTGGTTCGTGGGCAGTAACATGCCCAGGATCCTCCGAGGTTCGTGTTAGAAACATGTCCAGGATCCTCTGAGGTTCGTGGGCAGTAACATGCCCAGGATCCTCCGAAGTTCGTGTCCAGAAACATGTCCAGGATCCTCTGAGGTTCGTGCATAGGAACATGTCCAGGATCCTCCGAGGTTCGTGGGAAGAAACATGTCCTGGCTTCTCCGAGATTCGTGTGCAGAAACATGTCCAGGATCCTCCGAGGTTCATGGACAGAAACATGTCCAGGATCCTCTGAGGTTCGTGCCTAGAAACATGTCCAGGGTCCTCTGAGGTTCGTGTCCAAAAACATGTCCAGGATCCTCGGAGGTTCGTGTCCAGAAACATTTCCAGGATCCTCTGAGGTTCGTGTTCAGAAACATGTCCAGGTTCCTCTGTGATTCGTGCCTAGGAACATGTCCGGGATCCTCCGAGGTTCGTGGGCAGCAACATGACTAGGATCCTCAGAGGTTCATGGACAGAAACATGTCCAGGATCCTCCAAGGCTCATGTCGAGCAACATATCCAGGATCCTCCGAGGTTCCAGTACAGGAAATTGAAGCTGGACTAAGTGCCTTCTATTTATTTCCCCAAATTTTCAACCCGCATGTACGTAATTTCCGAAAAAAAAATTCGGTAAGATAAGAATCGGATGAATGGCCTTAACGTCTTTCATCGGCTCTCCAGGGTGTCACGTGACTGAGTCTTGTCATCCAGCCATTAGACTAATGCGCCTTCCTGTCCACGCATCACATCCAAAAATTAATGGCAATTGCTCACAACTTATCTCGATCTCATTTGTACATAATTAAGGAGATTCTCTTTTCCAAGACTTTTCTCCACCTGTCGATAGAGTTCTAAAGAAAATGACAATGAGAATCAGAAATCGGCAGCTACTGTCATACAAATTGCACATGCGCAGTAACTTGCGAGGTATCGATAATTTTCGAGGCCCGCGAATTTTCAAAATTTTGAAAACTAAACTTTAGAACTCTAGTTCTTACGAGACACTGTGATTCGAGAAACTTCCAGTAGTTAATTAATAATCAGCTTTAGTAAAGAAAAGCAAATATGACGTCAAAAATTTCGGTTTGTTGACGAGAAAAATCGGAATATTTGAATCTCCCTATTTTCTTAACTCTCAAGACTCTAGTCTCATCTGATAAAGGACCCTGCGTTGTGCAAAACTGAAGAAAAATTAACACCAATAGCACGCAATATTGCTGCAATGTTGCTTTGCAACGTTGCTACAAGGTTGCGTGCTGTTGTGAAAGAGATTGAAAAAATTGATCAGCTTAGGTATTTTTGCGTGTCATGGATTGCAGGCAGTAAATGACTTTTTTATACTCTGAATTAAAATACTTAAATCTCCAGTTTGACTTTTTCGATACTGAATAGATGTGAATTAACTGATGTAGTTCCTTACTGTTTGAACTTATTAGTGAAACTTGTCTTTGTTTATGCGAAACTTCGCAATTTTAAAGACATAACTTTTGTGCGGATTGAAATTTGAATAGCACTACGAAATTATGTTATAGTCTGAAAGAACTGTTGTTAGGTAGATAAATGAATTAATCGTTTTTTTATATTATTGTTTTGGTTAAGAGTAAGACCTTTCCACGAAAGTGCAAATTAGTTTGCAATTTTATTGTTCTGATACTGAGATTGAAAATAATTTTACATTTCGATTGTGTGGGAGACTCCAACAACAGCATGCAATATTGCTACAATGTTACTTTCAACTTTTGAAACTTTGCTGCAATGTCACTTTCAAAATTTGCAACGTTGTTTCAATGTTACTTTCAAAACTTTCAACGTGGCTGCAATGTCACTTTCAAAATTTGCAACGTTGCTGCAATGTTACTTTCAACATTTACGATGTTGCTGCAATGTCATTTTCAAAATTTCCAACGTTGCTGCAATGTCACCTTCAAAATTTCCAACGTTGCTGCAATTTTACTTTCAACATTTACGATTTTGCTACAATGACACTTTGCAACGTTGTTAGAATGTTACTTTGCAACGTTGCTACATTGTTGCTTTTTAGTGGTGTTGTAGTGTTACTTAGAAACGTCGCTGAAATGTTATCGCAATTTTGCTTTGTAATTTGTCTACATTGATACTCTGCAACTTTGCTAAAATTTTACTCTCTAATATTTCTGCAATGTTACAATTTTACTTTGTATCATTGCTACAACGTTACTTTGCAACAGGGTTACAATGTTACTTAGCAGCAGGGTTACAATGTTACTTCGCAACAGTGTTACAATGTTACTTTACAATAGTGTTACAATGTTGCTCTGCGCTATTGTTACAATGTTCCTTTACATTCTCTCTAAAATGTTACTTTGCAGCATTGATACAAAGTTACTCTACAGTCTTTCTACAATGTTGCCTTGTAATGTTGTTGCAATTTAACTGTTTAAGGTTGCTTTGTAATAGTGTTGGAATGTTCCTTTGGAACGTTTCTGAAATGTTATTTCAATATTGCTTCACAATGTTTCTTTGTAGTGTTGCTACAATGTTAGCCTGAAGCTTTGTTGCAATGTTACTTTGTAATTTTACTTTACAACTGTGCTTTCAATATCGTTAGATACTGCTTGGCATAATTACTACAATGTTACCTTGCAACTTTGCTACAATCTTGCTTTTTAATGTTGTTGCAACCTTACTTTGCATCCTTGCTACAATGTTATCTTGCAACGCTGCTACAATCTTGCTTTGTAACATAGTTGTAATGTTACTTTGTAAGGTAGCTACCATGTTACTTTGAAACGTTTCTGAAATGTTATTTCAATGTTGCTACAATGTTACTCTGTAACTTTTCTACAATTTCACTCTGTAATGTTGCTACAACGTTACTTTACAACGTTATTGCAATGTTTCTACAATTTTACCTTGCAACATTGTTGCAAATATCTTTGTAAAGTTGTTCTGCAACGTTGTTGCAATGTTACTTTGTCATTTTGTTGCAATGTTACTTTGCAAGATTTGTACAGTCTGGCTTTGTAATTTGACTATAATGATAACTTGCACAGTTGTTTCAATGTTTCTACAAAGTTACTTTGAAACGTCGCTGAAATGATTTTGCAATGTTGCTTTGCAAGTTTGCTATGATGATACTCTGCAAAGTTGCTGCAATGTTGCTGAAATCTTGCTTTAAATGTTGCCGCAATGTTACTTTGCAGCGTTGCTGCAATGTTACTTAGCAAAGTTTCTGCAATGTTACCTTGCAAGGTTGTGACAACGTTGTTGCAATGTTACTTTGCAACGTTGCTGCGATGTTAATTTGCAACGTTGCTGCGATGTTAATTTGCAAAGCTGCTGCAATTAAACTTTGAAACTTAGTCGCAATGTTACTTTGCAACGTTGCTGCAGTGTTACTTTGCAACGCTGCTGCAATTAAACTTTGAAACTTCGGCGCAATGTTACTTCGCAACGTTGCTGCAATGTTACTTTACAACGTTGCTGCAAAGTTTTTTGAATGTTACCTTGAAACGTTGTTGCAATTTTACCTTGCAACGTTGCTGCAATGTTACTTTGCAACGTTGATGCAATGTTACTTTGCAACGTTGCTGTAATGTTACTTTGTAACGTCGCTGCAATGTTACTTTGCAACGTGGCTGCAATATTACCTTGCAACGCTACTGCTGTTTTACCTTGAAACGTTGCTGCAATGTTACTTTGCAAAGTTGCTGCAACGTTACTTTGCAACGTTGCTGCAATATTGCGTGCTGTTGGAGTAATTTTGGTTTTGTCGATGAAATGGAAAGTTTGAAAAGAAAAGTCTTATGCATTTGAGGATGATAGTTGATGTTGCACAATTTTGAAGTGAAATACGTACATTACACCAAGTACGATTGTACGATTGTACGATTGTACGATTGTAAATGAAGAGAAAAATAGTATGAATGAAAGTGCCGGCCTAATCCTCGCGCTGTCTGTCAAGGAGTACTTTTTATATTAATGTGCTGATACTCCCATTTCTCAATCATCTTGACGTTCATCTTATCCATACATCAATTTTCCCCCTGATTATCATTAACACTAACATTATCATTATCATTCATTATCAACGTTCGCGAACATCGCCACACGATTTTGCTTTGTAAAATATGTTCGTAATAAAACAATACAAAATATTTACTCGAAAGGGTCGATTCATTGTGTTACAAATTTTTTTTTTCTTTATGGAAATAAGGGGATTTACTGGACAGGATTTGCTCAGGACAATACAATTTTTCTAAGAAAGAAATATCAATATTTGAGAAAAATAAAAAAAAATCGGCCCACTTTTTTTGTAACTCGCATCGTTTGACCCAAAATTGTAATTTTCTATTTTTGAATATAATTGTTATGTTTAAAACCAAAACGAGTACTATCAAAAAATGGTTCAATGAAAATTCGTAATTTTTTTCAAATTTTTCCTAAAATTGTTCAAAAATTTTTATTTTTGGAGACCAATTATTGTTTATCAAAAGTACCGATTTCCACTATAAGACTTGAACATAACCTAAAATGGTTCCAATTTAATGTTGATTCTTTTTTATAAATGCTCATTTCCGGTGAAAAAAATTAACAAAACCTAAATTTTTTTGAAAATTCAAATCTGGTCTTCGAAACTATGATTTTGTATTAAAATACACTAACGTAATTCAAAATTGTTAAAATATTCTAAATTTTATTCAAATTAGAATTATTTTCTCTCAAAATGCCAATTTTTGATGTAAAACACCAAAGTTACCTAATATTGTTAAAAATTAATAATTTTCTTTGAAAAATATTAACATAACAGAAAATATTTTAGAATTTTCAACCTTTTTTTTAAATTAAATGCTTTTTCACTAAAAATACCGATTTCCGCGGTGTAAACACCAACATAACCTAAAATTGTTTTAAAATTGTGAATCTTCTTTGGGGGAAAAAAATTTAAAATACCAATTTCCGACAAAGATTACTAACATTATCCAGAATTATTAAAAGATTTAAAATCTTGTTTCAATTTTTAATGATTTTTGTTTAAAAATACCGATAACGCCAACTTAACCTAATATTTAGAAAATTATGAAGCTTGTTTGAAAAACATTAATTTTTGACTTAAACCTTAAAATTTTACCGAAAAACGTTAATACAATCCGCAATTTTTGAAGCTTGTAAATTTTATTATTTTAAACAAAATGAATCATTGGATTTAAATCTAATTATTTTGATTTAAAAATACCGATTTACGATGTAAAACGCCAACATAACCTAAAATTGTTGAAAAGTTGTAAATCTTCTTTGAAATCTAATTGAAAAAAATGTTAAATACTGATTTCCGGTGTGAAACGCCAACAACCTAAAATTGTCAAAAAGTTGTAAATTTTCTATGCAATCTGATTTTAAAAAAAGGACCAACTTTCGACGAAAAAAACTAACATAATCCAGAATCGTTAAAATATTTTAAATCTTGTTCAAATTATAATGATTTTTGTTTAAAAATACAAATTTTCGGTGTAAAATGCCAACGTAACCTATAATATTAAAAAAATTATGAAGCTTTTTTGAAATATTAAAATTTTTGAATTAAAAATTAAATTTCCGCCGAAAAATTCTAACACAATCCGAAATTTTTGAAGCTTGTAAATTTTATTATTTTAAACAAAATAAAACTTCGGATTTAAATCTAATTATTTTTATTTAAAAATAGCGATTTCCGGTGTAAAACGCCAACATAACCTAAAATTGTTGAAAGGTTGTAAATCTTCTTTGATATCTAATTTTTAAAAAAAATTATTACCCATTTCCGGTGTGAAACACCAACATAACCTAAAATTGTTGCAAAGTTGTAAATTTTCTTTGCAATTTGATTTTAAACAAAGTACCAATTTTCGACGAAAAATACTAACATAATCCAGAATCGTTAAAATATTTTAAATCTTGTTCAAATTATAATGAATTTGGTTTGAAAATACAAATTTTCGATGTAAAATGCCAACGTAACCTATAAAAAATATTTTAAAAAATATGAAACTTATTTTAAATATTTTAATTTTTGAAGAAAAATTTTAATTTCCGCCGAAAAGCTTTAACACAATCCGAAATTATTTTATATTTTACTATTTATTATTATAAACAAAATAAATAATTGGATTTAAATCTAATGATTTTTATTTAAAAATACCGATTTTCGGTGTAAAACGCCAACATAACCTAAAATTGTTGAAAAGTTGTAAATCTTTTTCAATATCGAATTTAAACAAAATTTAATACCGATTTCCGGTGTGAATCGCCAACATAACCTAAAATTGTTTGAAGTTGTAAATTTTCTTTAATATATTTAAAAAATTGTGAATCTTATTTGAAATATTTTAATTTTTGAATAAAAACTTAAATTTCCGCCGAAAAGCCTCAACACAATCCGAAATTATTTTTTATTTTATTTATTATTATTCATTATTTTAAACAAAATAAATCATTGGATTTAAATCTAATGATTTTTATTTAAAAATACCGATTTCCGGTTAAAACGCCAACATAACCTAAAATTGTTGCAAAATTGTGAATCTTCTTTAAAATCTAATTTTAAAAAAAATTTAATACTCATTTCCGGTTTGAATCATCAACATAACCTAAAATTGTTAAAAGTTGTAAATTTTATTTAGTATATTAAAAAAATTGTGAAGCTTATTTGAAATATTTTAATTTTTGCATAAAAGCTTAATTTTCAGCCGAAAAACCTTAACACAATTCGAAATTGTTGAAGCTTGTAAATTTGATTATTTTAAACAAAATAAATCATTGGATTCAAACCTAATGATTTTCATTTAAAAATACCGATGTCCGGTGTACAACACCAAAATAACCTAAAAATTTTGAAAGTTTTAAATTTGCTTTGAAATCTAATTAAAAAAAATTACACCTTTCGACAAAAAATACTAACCTAATCAAAAATTGTTTAAACATTTTAAATTTCGTTCAAATTATAGTTATTTCAGGTGTAAAACTCTAACGTAACCTACATTTTTTTTTAAATTATGAACCTTTAAAATTGATTAATTTTCTTTAAAAATGTCAATTTCCAGTTGAAAGATTTTCAATCTTTGAAATCTAGTAATTTTCCATGAAAAATACCCAGTTTGACAATTTTTCGAAATTTTAAGTCTCTTTCGAAACTTTATGATTTTACGTTAAAATTATTTTTCAAAAATACTAATTTCAAGCGGAAAGCACTAATATCAAACAATTCTCATTAGGTTTTCTATAATTCCTTTTGTCAAATGGCATAATTTGTTGATTTTATTTTCAAAATTCAAATACAGGAAAGTGTCTACATTACCGACAGAAATTAAGGTCATCGATGTCAGTGCCAGATGATAGGCCACCCGACTCACTGAGTTTCAAAATAAAGAAAACATATTTTGTAAATTTATTACATCAGTGACAGAAAAAATATAAAGAAAAATTGCGAAAGTTATTTTAAACTATTAATAAAGTTTATAAGACGCAAAAGATGACAGAAACAAAATTGCCAAGCGACAGGTAAGAGTTTTAATACGAGAGACATAACCTCTTTACGTAAATAATTTCCTTCATAAATAAAATTGTTTATCGAATTGCAAATGGGTTATTTAACTATTAGGAACTTGTTTCCAGTCTCTTATTTTTATCAATTTTTAATAAATAATTTTTTTAATAATGTTTTATTTCAGCAAATGAAATTTGAGAATAAGATGTTTTTCGAAGGGTCTATAAATAGTTTGAGTCAAATCAACTCGTTTTTGGATCACAAAAACTTTTTAGCTTTTGCTTCTAAAATTGAAAGCAATTTGACTAATACAAAAAAAGGATTTTCAAAAGAAGAGGATGATTCATTCCTTGGATGTGCGGTATTGTTGTGGTCAGTTTCGTATTTGATTTACGAGAAATGGCTTCATGTGAGTGTTTGAAAAAAAAAATCAACATTTCTTAAAGTATGCTTTTAGTAAAATGTTTAAACAAATTGTTTGAACAATTTATTATTGTTTATAACAGTTTTCTATTATAATATAGAGTTAGAAAGTCGCGGTTTTTTCCAAATTTTTCAACTTGTTAAAATTTTTTGAGTAAGAGCGAGGCAATAATCAATTGAATTTAACAGAAATAATTGTTTAAACCAGTTATTATTTATAACAATATTCTCTCAGAATAATGCTAAATATTTACAGTTTTTTCTGAAATGTTCAACTTTTTTTATCAGTTGAAAAATAATAATATATAATAATAATTTTGATTAATATAATTTAACAATAATTAATTGTTCAAACAATTTAGTATTAATAATAACAATCTTTTTAAATAGTGGTACAGAAAGTCGCGGTTTCTTGTAAAATTTCCAACCATTTTTTTCAACTTTTCATTTGGAAATGGGTAATAATTAATAAAAGTTAACAAAAATAATTGTTTAAATAATTGATTATTATTTATAACAATATTCTTTTAGAATAGAGTTAGAAAGTCGCGGTTTTTCCAAATTTTTCAACTTGTTTTAAATTTTCCACTTAGAAAAACGTAATAATTAATCAAAGTTAACGAAATTATTGTTTAAATAATCTATTATCATTCATAACAATATTCTCTTAGAATAATGCTAGAAAGTTGCAGTTTTTTCTGAAATGTTCCACTTTTTTTAACAGTTGAAAAATAACAAAATATGATAATAATTATAATTAATCAAATTTAACAAAAATTAATTGTTCAAACAATTTATTATTATTAAAAACAATCTTTTAATATAATGGTATAGAAAGTCACGGTTTCTTGTAAAATTTCCAACCATTTTTTTCAACTTTTCATTTAAAAATAGGTAATAATTAATAAAATTTAACAAAAATAATTGTTTAAATAATTTATTATTATTTATAACAATATTATTTTAGAATAGAGTTGGACACTCGCGGGATTTTCCAAATTTTGAACTTGTTTTAAACTCTTCACTTAGAAATAGGTAATAATTAATCAAAGTCAAGAACATTATTGTTTAAATAATTTATTATTCTTTATAACAATATTCTCTTAGAATAATGCTAGCAAGATGCAGTTTTTTCTGAAATGTTCCACTTTTTATATTAATTAATAAATAATAATAATTAATGGTGATTATTAATTAATGAAATTCAACAATAATTAATTGTTCAAAGAATTTATTATTATTAATAATTATCTTCTTTTAAAATAGTGATAGAAAGCCGCGGTTTCTTGTACAAATTTAAACCATTTTTCAACTTTTCATTTAGAAAGAGATAATTAATAATCAAAGTTAACAAAAATCATTGTTGAAATTATTTATCATCATTTATTACAATATTATTTTTAAATAGAGTTAGAAAGTCGCGGTTTTTTTCACATTTTTCAACTTTTTAAAAAAATTTTCACTTAGAAATTGGTAATAATTAATAAAAGTTTAGAAAATAATTGTTTAAATAATCTATTATTATTTATAACAATATTCTCTTAGAAAAATTCTAGAAAGTTGAAGTTTTTTCTTAAATGTTCCACTTTTTTATCAGTTGAAAAATAACAGTATATAATAATAATGATAATTAATCAAATTTAACAAAAATTTATTGTTTAAACAATTTATTATTATTAATAACAATCTTTTAAAATAGTCGTATAGAAAGTCGCGGTTTTTTGTAAAATTCCCAACCATTTTTTTCAACTTTTTATTTAGAAATAGGTAATAACTAATAAAATTTTTAAAAAAATTGTTCAAATAATTAATTATAATTTATAAAAATATTCTTTTAAAATAGTTAGAATGTCGCGGCTTTCGCGGCTTTTTCAAATTTTTCAACTGGGTTTAAACTTTTCACTTAGAAATAGGTAATAATTAATCAAAGTTAAGGAAATTATTGTTTTAATAATCTATTATTATTTATAACAATATTCTCTTAGAATAATGCTAGCAAGATGCAGTTTTTTCTGAAATGTTCCACTTCTTTGGACAAAAATAAAAAAGAGGAAAGAAAAATGAGAAGGCAACCAACCAAATCCCCTTCCTTCTCTTTTTTATTTGATGATGATTCTTTCCGTATTTCTGGAATACCATCAATATTATCATTGTCATCAATATCATCATTATCATCAAACGCCTTTGTTGGATCAAGAGTGAATAAATCCATTTTCATTTTCTTAATAACTTCAAAATAGTCTGAAATTAAAAAGTTTCTTTTTTATCAGTAGATTTCAAGCTACAATTATTCGCTTACACCTCAAGTAATCAAATAATTCTACTATTAAAATCGGGGCTAAAAACAATGTTCTTCTGAAATGAATGAGAAAATATTTGCTACCTAATTTTCTCATTTATCATAAGAAACACTCTTATCTCTACTGATAAAGCGTCCTCACATGTGTTTATAAAGTTGCAAAAACATCTGATCCACCTTCGCTATCACTTGCTTTATAGATGAAGATTATTACAATTTTTAACATCCCATTTTTTGATATTTTATCTTGCCTCCCTCAATTTTAAATAATTTAAGAAAGTACTGATTTGAGATTAAGAATGAGTAGGATACAGCCCTGGAGATTGTAGTGGACTTGGAAAGATTTACGAAAAGACCATGTTCATAAAACTTAAGATTTACCTGACTGCGTAGGCAAGAGGTATTTAGTTTTAGTGCGGGGGGGGGGGGCAAAATTAGAGAGAACTGACCATTATTACCTGAACGAACCATTCTTATTGGCGAGGTTAAACAGTAATCTGGCCAAATTCTTATTGACCAGGTATGCCATCTACTGCAGAAGCAACATGCTGTACAAAGTGTGCCTAAATTCTAAATCTAAAAGGTCGACAGATTTGTCCATTGTCTCTTTACCATTGCCATAAACAACACAAGAGACCCGACTGGGAAAGTTTTGCCAGAATTTTGCATTTTTTTCAAACACCTGATTTTAAACAGAGGTCTTTCTAGGACGGTTTGTTTTACAACTTTTTTTTCTCACTGAATTTTAACCACCTGCAAATTTTTTTCTGATCGGACAATATCTCCGATTCATTCATTAAATTTGAAACATTTAATTTTCGAAAAAAAGAATTTTCCTATTGGTTCAAGAATGATGGCGAATTGGTTGTATTTCTAGTTTTGGTCTTTACAGCCCAAAATAGGGAAAATATTATCATTTTTCACGAAAATAGAGGCATATTCTCTTTTAAGTACAATTTATGCAGGTACATCTTCCTGATATTAAAAGGCAACATACATTGCATTTTCAACAACAACCAAAATTAATTTTCTACAAGAAAAAATGAATTTTCAACCTAAAAAACGGATTTTTCAAAAGTTTGAAGAAAGAAAAAAAAGTCAACAAAAATGTTGAATTTTCATATTAAAAAGACGAATTTTTTACAAAAAAGTTGTATTTGCAAACCAAAAATACGAATTTGGAATCCTAAAAACTTCATTTTCAAGCAAATACTTAAATTTTCAAGCCAAAAAGATGAATTTTGTACAAAACGCTTACTTTTTCAACCCGAACAGTTGCATTTTCGATAAAAAAAGATGAAATTTTTACAAAAACAGTTTCTAAAATAGATCAATTTTCAAAGAAAAATGTAATAGTTACATTTTCACTTTAAAAAATTACTTTTCAACAACAAAAAAACTAGTTTTCTACCAAAATATTAACATTTTAAAACCCAAAAACATAAGTTTGTAACCAGAAAGATTGATTTTCTCCCAAAAAATACGATTTTTAAACAAACTGCATACATTTTCAACAAAATAGTCGAGTTTGCATTTAAGATATATCAATTTTCAACAAAAAATGTAATAGTAAAAATTTCACCTTAAAAAATTACTTTTCAGCAAATAAAACTGGTTTTCTACCAAAATTATTAAATTTTCATCCCAGAAAGATAATTTTTGACAAGGGAAATAAATTTCGACGCAAAAATATGAATTTTCAATCAAATACTTGCATTTTCAACCCAATACTTGAATTTTCACTTAAAAAAGATCAATTTTTAACCAGAACTGTTATAGTCAAGTTTTCAGTTACAAAAATGTATTAAAGAAAAAAAAATTTTCTTCCAAAATAGTAGACTTTGACAACCAAAAAACATAATTTTTTAAGCAGGAAGATTAATTTTCTACCAAAAAATATGAATTTTCAATAAAGTGCATGCATTTAACCAAATAGTTGAATTTTCACTTAAAATAGATCAATTTAAAAAAAAAAGTGTAATAGTAAAAACTTCACTTTAAAAAATTACTTTTCAGCAAATAAAACAGGTTTTCTACCAAAATTATTGAATTTTCATCCCAGAAAGATAATTTTTTAACAAATAAAATAAATTTCCTGTCTAAAAATATGAATTTTCAATAAAATACATGCATTTTCAACCCAATAGTTGAATTTTCCCTTAAAAAGGATCAATTTTAAACCAAAAATGTACTAGTTAAATCTTCACTTTAAAAAATTAATTTTCAGCAAAAAAAAAACGATTTTTCTACCAAAATAATTAAATTTTCAATCCAGAATGACGAAATTTAATTTTAATTAAATGTAATCACGAAAATTATTTTTCTCACCAAAAATAAAAAATACGAATTTTCAACAAAATAAATAAATTTTAAACCAAGTGGCTGAATTTTCAGTTAAAAAAAAAATATATAATTTTTAACTGAGTAGTTTAACTTTCATCGAGGCCAATGAATTTTCAACCAATAAAAATGAATATTGAACGAATAATTTAATAGTTGAATTCAACAGATTAATTTTCAATCAATAAGTAGATTTTTTAATCAAAGGAGATGAATTTTGAACAAAAAATATAATAGTAGACATTTCCATTAAAAAATAATTAACTCTCAACACAAAATTAGTTTAAAAAGTTAATTTTCATACAAAAAAAAATCATTTTCAATAAAACATTTTAATTTTTAACCAAAAACGTGAATTTTCAACTAAAATGATCTATTTTCAAAAGAAAAAATGTATTTTCAAAAAAATGTTTTAATTTCAACCAAAAGAGGGGAATTTCCAAACCGACCAGATAATAAGAAGTTTCAATAACAAAGTTAATTTTCCACCAAATAGTTGAATTTACAAATCAAAAAGGGTGACTTTTTTACAAAATTGTTCAATTTTCAAGTCAAAGGGACGAATCTTGTTCAGAATACATCAATTCACAACCAAAAATTATCAATAGTCAGCCAAAAATGGAATATATTAACATTTTCAATTTAAAAAGTTAATTTTCAATTTAAAAACAGATTTTTCATCAAAATACCTAGATTTTTCACCAAATAGTTGTATTTTCAAACAGTGTAATGAATTTTTTAAATGAAGTGATCAATCTTCAACTAATAAAGTTAAAATTGAAACCAAAAAGATGAATTTTCTACATAAAAAATACGATTTTTTAACTCAAAAATATAAATTTTTAACCAAACATTGAATATTTAAATTTTAAGTCCAAAAAAATATATTTCCAGACAGAGGAAAAAGGAGTAATTTTACAAAGTGGTTGAATCTACAACCAAAACAGATTATTTTTTAAGAAATGAGGGAAATTAAAAAAAAGAAGATTTTTCAGTAAAAAAAGAAAAAACATTTCAACCAAATTGTTGAATTTTTAAGTAGAAACGTCGAATTTTCTACAAAATAGTTCAATTTTCAAAACTAAAATATGAATTTTGATTTAAAAACTTCATTTCCAACAAATAGTTGCATTTTCAACAAAATGATTAAATTTTCAAACCAATAATTTAAATGTTGACTAGAACATATGAATTCTTAACTAAAAATAAAGTAATATACTTTTGAAATTAAAAAAATAAACATTTTTAACCAAAAATAGTAGGATTTTCTGATTTTCTTCTATTAATTCAGTTCATATTAAAGTGGGAATAGGGGATAGTCTGTGAAGCCTGCGATAAAGAAATGTTAATATTTTTTAAATATTGGTTTAGAAAACTGAAAATTTTTCTCAGAGAATACATTAAAAAGGTTTAAGAAACATATAATTATGAATTCGGATAGTGCGCGCGCGTATATCAATAATTACTGATTGAATCAGTATATTTGTATTAATTATCAGATCTATATTCTAGATATAGCAATTAGTAGAATTTAACTGACAATCAGTTATATGTTACTGATTCAAGTTTAGAGATCAGCCTGAAAATTCTCCGGTTATTAGCCTAATTCAGGATTAATAAATATAAATAATAAATAAATGATAAATAAATGGCTCGGGGAAGACTCGTTTGCTTTTATTACTTCGCATAATTAAGAACTGATCATCTGTGAGAAATTATTTGCAGGAAACGTACGGTACTTATTTTACGAGTTGATGATCTTCTGGAACACAGGAGTGAAAACTGCGACTAGTTGTTCTTCCATGCTCGTATTCGCGTTTTAATTACTTGACAATAAGCTCATCAATGCAAATTAAGGTGATATGTTAAAGCGAAGAAACGGGGGAGTAAAAGAGAGTAACAAGAAAAAAAGATAACATAATAGTACCATCACAATTAGTTTCCTTTGTTAAGTTATCTATTCATTAGATGCAATTAGGCTTTCAAAACAAACTCTCGTAGATTGTTTTAAATTTAAATAAATAAATTTATGAACAAAATTCAAAGAAAATCACATTATAGGCGAGATTCTACACAATTGAAACTTTACAATGCAAAATGATATCATTTTAAAGGATTTATATTGCAAGGTACTTGTAAAAACCGTAAAACCATGTCATGAGAGTTTGGCACAATTTAGCGGAAGCGGATCTTGGTGAAAGCGAATAATTTTATTATCCTCACTTGCATTATTTTTTTATTTGAAATCCTATTTACGAAGTAGAATAATTTTTTAGAGTTTATATTATTAATTAATGAAATCGTTTTAGTATTAATAATCAGTGGAAAATTATACTGACCAACAACTATTTTATATTTTAGTATTGAACTCAAATAGAGAAACCAGACTGGCCGCAAAAGTTCCAGGATTTTTTGCTATATTTCCCTGACCAATTTTTCATTTTCCTTGACTATTAATATTCTAAGACCAGCATTTTGTTCTTGTAACATTTTTCACATAGAATCTTTTATAAAACATGACTTTTCTACCACAAAAGATGAATTTTCAACTTCAAAGGCCGAATTTTCAACAAAATACCCGAATTTTCGGCCGAAAGGCTGACTTCTTGACGAAAAGGCTTAAATTTGCAATCAAATAATTAAATTATTAACGAAGTAGTCGAATTATTAACCAAACTGTTGAATTTTAAACCTACAAAGATGAATTATCAACGAAAAATGTAATAATTTCAGCATAGAGTTGAATTTTCAAGAAAATAGTTGAATTTTTAACCAACAATTTAAAAAAAATTAACCTAAGATAACGAATTATCAACATAAAATGTAATAGTGTAATAGTTGAACTTGAATGCAAATAACCGACAATTTTGTAAAAAACACGAGCTGTTTAGAAAATGGTTGATTTTTTAACGAAAAGATGAATTCTCAACGAAAAATTAAATAGTTGATATTTCAACGACAAAAAAACTAATTTTGAAGAAGATTTCAATTTTCAACAAAATAGTTGAATTTTCATCGAAATAGATAAATTTTCAACCTACAAAGAAGAATTCTCAACAAAAAACGTAATTGTTGAAGTTTCACCCAAAAAAGATGGGAAAAAATTAAAAAAAAAAGACAAATTTTCAACAAGAAGATTAATTTTCTACCAAAAAGACGAACTTTTGACAAAATAATTAAATTTTCTACGAAGTAGTTCAATTTTTACCAAATAGTTGAATTTTCTACGAAATGGTGAAATTTTTAATAAAAAAAGATTAAACTTCAACAAACAAAAAAAAACAATTTTATTTTCAATATTTAGATTTTCAAGCCAAAAAGATGAATTTTTTATAAGACAGTTGAATTTTCAGCAATAATACGAATTTTCAACCAAGAAGATTAATTTTCTACCAAAAAGGACGAATTTTCAATAAAATACTTGAATTTTCAACAAAATAGTTAAATCTGCTACAAAATAATTAAATTTTACCAAAAAATTGAAATTTGAAGCAAAAAAGAGAGATGTTTCAACAAAATAGTTGAACATTTAACCAAATAGTGCAATTTTCTACGAAATGGTCGAATTTTTAATAGTAAAAGATTAAACTTCAACAAAAAACAATTTTATTTTCCATATTTACATTTAAAAGCCAAAAAGATTAATTTTTTAGAAGACAGTTGAATTTTCAGAAAAAAGATGAATTCTCAAGGAAAAATGAAATAGTTAATTATTCAAACAAAAAAAAAACACAATTTTCAACTAAAGAGTTAAATTTAAAACCTATAAAGATAAATTCTAAATAAAAAATGAAATGGTTGATATTTAAACCAAGAAGATTAATTTATTACTAAAAGAGACAAATTTTTAACAAAATACTTGAATTTCGAACAAAATAGTTGAATTTTTAATAAAAATAGATTAAACTTTAAAAAAACGGTCATATTTTTAATATTTGCAAGTTCAAGTCGAAAAAACGAATTTTGGTAGAAAACAGTTCAATTTTCAACAAAAATATGAATTTTCAACAAAATATGTGATAGTTGATATTTCAACAACAACAAAAAAACAATTGTTAACAAAAGTGTTTAATTTTCAACAATATAGTTAAATTTCTAACCAAGTAATTGAATTTTCATCTTAAACAAAAAATGTAATATTTAATATTCAACGAAAAAAGATGAAATTTCTACTAAAAGAGATGAATTTTATAACCAAAAAGATGAATTTTCAATAAAATACTTGAATTTTCAACAAAATGGTTGAATTTTCTACAAAAGCGTTGAATTTTGGCCAAATAGTTGAACTTGAATGCAAATAAGCGAGAATTTTCAACAAAATAGTTGAATTTTTAATCAAATTTGTTGAATTTTCAACCTACAAAGATGAATTATCCCTAAATGATCAAACCTTTAACCCTTAAAGCTATCCCCTCGCTATGATACATAATATCAAGAATCAAGGGGGTCGCCGAAGACCCCAGCAGAAATTTATTTATTGCAACAAGGATTTTAAATATTTTTGCACGAGAATTTTTTTCTATATACTTTTTTATATTCTTTATAAGATAAAACTAGTTAATATATATTTTTATTTTTAACATATAAAAAAAATTAAAAACAAAATGGAAAAAATGACTCACGATTAAAAAAAGGCTGGGTATAAAAGACCCCAGGGATAACTTTAAGGGTTAAGTATGTGTTGCAAAAGCATTGGCAAAGCCTTGATAACAAAACTTATGGACTGTTCATCAACTCCTCTGGTCTCTGTCTTTATGTTTTCTACGCTATCAATTAGTGAAAGTGGAGTTATATCTTGAAAATAGAAATGTGTCTCATCAAAATTAAAATTTATGAACTCAAAGAGCACCAAATATGGTATATTATGTGTAGAATCACTACAAATAGAGATAAAGTAAGCATTAATTTCATATATGAAACACATAAGCCACAGCTCTTAATTCCTTTCAAAGACTTTTAGAATCATGGACACCATGTACTCTTGCAGCATTATAGAAATTCGTTCCCTCTTCAAGCTTTCGCGTGACACCATTTCTCAAAGTCTTATTATTATTATTATATATATCCAGATCTCCCAATCTTTTCCAAACCTTATACGCACGGTTCCGCTCTTTCATCATATTCTTCATTTCACCCGCCATCCAGGGACAGAATCTTCTTCGTGGGATGAATGAGTTCAAGGGTGCAAACTCATCCATGGTCGCATTTAAGGCATTACTAATAAACATTTGTTATTCATTAACAGAAAGGTAGCCACAAAATTCACACCAATCCACAGACTGCAATCTAGTCAGAAAGGGATCCTCATCCATATCACGAAATGATTTTATAACTTGAGAAGAGATACGAAATTTCCAAACATATTGAATCCCGATGAGTTCATGTCCAGCTAAAAAAGACACTGATGGTTGATGGGTTAAGAGAACCTTTCTCTCACCATCTATGCCACAGAAATTCAATCACGTGTCAGAGATCGGAGTATGATGCGTTGCAACATACGGCACTATAAATAAGTCAAGTGGCTTAAATAATGCTTTTATATACAAAGATATTTAAATCAAAATTGAAATTACCCATAACTATGGTATTTTCATATGCATGATTGAATCTTAAAAGAGAAGATTCAAAACTATTTAGGTATTCTCCATGAGGTCTTCTATAAACAACAGACAGTGGCAGCGGTGACATTTCTTGACAAGAGATTTTAATTATCATGAATCCAGGTTCACTAAAAACATCATTTGATGTCTGCAATAATTTGATGTTTAGAGCATTTATGAAATACACAGAAACCCCTCCCCCACCTTTCCTATCATGTCTATCCCTTTGCACAAACGCATAACCATCAAGAGCACCAATATTATCACTAATAGCTTCAGTAAGTCATGTTTCACTTATCGCTGTGACCTGACCGAAGTCTTCGCATCGAGGTAAGATTTGAAGAAGAACTTGCCCAGACCATACCCTGCCTTGTTTACCCTGAATATGACAACGGTTTGTAAATATCCGCATTCAGATATGTTATTGTTGACTTTGGCGACCAAGATCTAATGTACGTTTATCAAAACCTGTGATCCTAAATCATTTTACTTTCTGAAATACGTGTGTAAACGAGCAGCCTCAGACATAAGCAAACACGCGAGTTGTTATCACTACTCATTTCATCAGAAACTGTCACGTTGATTAGTTATCTCGTACCGGTCTCTTGTTTGTCGTCAACCCTAAACTCTTGGACACCAACTCTTCCATCAAATATAATTTCTTATCAAGAAGTGCAGACTGTACATTGGATATCGGCACAACCACAACCCTTTCTAGACCTGTCTAACTCAAATGTCAGAGAATTCGCCAAAACAGCAGATCATATATACACACATCGGCGGGAAAAGGCTAAACTTTTGAAAAATATTATGAGTATACAAATTTTCAATTTGGAGAAATTAACTTGTCCTGCTTTCAAAAAGTCAAGTATTACTAACAAGTACTGTTTCCGCCATGGTGTAAAAAAGGAACAAATCTTAAAATGTGACCTGAATAATGCTTTTCAATTAAAAAATTGGTTTCAGGATCAGAGAATAGAAGAACTAATGCTTCGCAATATACCCAACGATAATCAAATCTTGTCTTCAATCAACAAAATCAAAAGTTTGATAATCAGTGAACCTCCAGCAGAGTCGGTGACATTGAGTAGCTCGCTTTCAAAATTGAGAGATCCGCGGAAAAAGTCAATTTACTACCACTTGTCAATTCAGCAAAAAAGGTTAGACAGTTTGGAGTATCATCAAGTAATTCGGATTATACGAGCGTGTACGACTAAAGTGATTCCAGCGGATTGAATGCTGAAAACTTGTACGAGACCGGCCTATATAGTTGCCAACCTTAACGGGGCAAAGAAATCGTGATCGTACTGGATTCCATTGCTTGTTAGTAAAAATGGTCAAGAACCGTACTTTGGCAGCTATAGAGTACCGCCTCTTATCCCTCAATATCTTTATAGTCTGCAACGAAATTGCACCTTAATCAGATGGAACACAACTCAATTACAAAGTGCGTCCCTGGATGTGTGTGGTCAGTTTTGTGTTATGTTTCTTGATCATATGTGTAATGATTATTCTTTGTAAGAATTTACAAAACACACAAAAGACTATTAAATAAATATAAAATTAAGTCTACGGTTTTGAAGCAATCAGAAGACGTACTTCAATGTGGGTATTATGATTGTGGCGTGATTAATACGCATCTAGCATCTTGCGTTCAATCTTCTTCGACATAACGCGCTACATTATGTCTTTTATAAATATCCATCCTATTAATGTTTGCCTTATCTATTTGAATCTCATTGTAATATTTGATACTTTTTTAGCAGTATCGCGTGTTAATATTTTCGATAATTATTTTTATAAGTTTATTTTACTCATAAATGAACAATAAATCTTTCTGAGTCAGAAGACTCAGAACTTTCCATCTAGGAATTCCCTTTTACCCCTCACCAACTACGTCACTGTCGGTTAGACGTGAATATTCACTCCGACGCGTGGGCACCAGTGGCGGGGTGCGGGGAGAGGGGGAAACAGACCACGCCCATAACGACGCCCCATAGTTAAACATTACTGCTTACGTTTATTCATTCGCTATTCTAAAAAAAAACACACAGCAAGAAGTTGCCAAGTCCTAATTTTATTTTGTTTATAGCACCAACAGAAACTTCGGTTTGGTCTGTTTCACTGAAGAATTATATTTAATAAAAGTCTAAAATTATGTCAGAGAAAATCCAATACATACAAAACCTCAGTTACCGAGATTTCGAAATGAATTTTGGGACAAAAGGAAAGTGATATCAATTCTATACGGGGGTTTCACGTGCAGTACGGAATTCAAAACAAAAATAATACATCTCGTCAAGCTGTTTTCAAGAAAAACGGGGTCAAAAAACGTGAACAAGGACAAATAATAATTTGTATTTTCTTTTCTTGGAAAAGTTGTTAAACACCAATGACAAGGCGAAATATTTTAGGAGTTAGCTCAAATGAAAGCTTGAATCTTAATCTAGGACCTATTCTAAAAGAAAATAATGGGCCACGGTACTCTAGTAAAGAAGAAAAGGAATAATATACATTTAATTATCATTGACTTAAAAAAAAATTATTTATATTTTTTTACATAAATAAAACTTGAACAGGCTCGAAAAAATTCCCTGTCTTAAATAAAAACTCCCTGTCATTTCCACGTTTTTAAAGGTGTTTTAGGTTATGTGTCTATTAATTACAATGTTTCAATTCGAATTATATGAAATTGTTTGCATCTGCTAATGATAGATAATAATTTCAAATGTAAAATACTTTTGTTTGATAAAATTAAAAAATACATTTTCTAATTACACAGGCACACGAGAAAAGTAAAAGGTATTGTCCACCAGATGAGACAGACACTTCCATGCGTTTTTGGGGTCGTTGAATTCAAATCCGGCTTTGGTTTGATTCGTCCAGATTGCATCTCGCTCCTAACCTCAAAAAAGTAAAAGAAAAGTTTCAACTTTCATCACTTCTCTGAGATTGGGAATGATCGCGATCTGAGCGAGTCCAACCAACCCCGAATTCGGATTCAGCGACCCCAAAAACATACAGAAATATTTGTATATATATAAAAATTACTTACATGGGACTCCATAATCGGCCAAGGGAAGAGACGCGATGCGTTTTCCACGTCTTTACCATGTACCGGTGCCAGGAATGTTAATTTATTAACTTTTTACCTTTACGTGTTAAACCGTCGTTTAAGGAATTTACCCATATCTTCTATACCCCCATATCCTTTATATCCCTCTACTCCTAAAATACAATTATTTGTCTACAACATATGAAAAAAAAATCAATAAACTTGAAGAAGAGGTGTGAAAATACACCTATCCCCTTTCCAGTAGTCTTTTCTTTATCTAGACCCAGGGAGAAGAGGACGGGTTTGTTAAATTCGCGATTCTGTAACAGAGGTTGAGGTAAGTAGGAACACAATCTCTTCTTTACCCAGCCAGATAAGAAGATCTCGCCAATGCTATGATATCGGCCATAAGCTGAGATAATATATACAGGATGAAATCTTGCATCCTTTAGAATCGACCTTTTCTCACTCATCGGCTCTCCATCAAACTTTCCTCAAATCCCACTTTTACTTCCGACTTCTCTTCTTCTCTCTCCCACCAACACCTTTCTCTTCCCTCTCACTCGTTCCCCTTGATATACCTATACTCAACTTAGCCTGACAAGGACTCACTTTTCCATCCTCAACCTCGGTTCGTGAGGCTTTTCCACAAGCTTTTCCCCTCGCCTCTCTCAACCCGCGCTCGTTTACTCTCTCAACTTGTTAGACTCGGCTTCGCTCGAGTTCGCTTTTCCAACAGCCAACAACTTGGCCGTCCGGTTCAAAACCGGTATCTGCTCTTCTCAACTCTCCTCTCTTTTTCACTCTCACGTCCGCCTTTTCGCTCTACTCGTTTCTCTTTTCTTTCCGCTTTTCCACAAGCAACCCCCCTCGCCTCTCTTTCTCCGAGTCCGCTTTCTCTCTCAACTCTGCCGACTTGGTTTGACTCAAGTGAGCTTTCCCATCAACCGAGTTCCAATGTACGGCTTTCAAGCCATTTTTCTCTACTCTCTTTTATTTACCTTTCGCTCTACTCTCTTCTCGCTCCTCTGCCTTCATCTCTCCTCCTTCCCACTCACTTTTGTATACACTTATCTCGCACTCCTCGTCGATATAGATTCTTCTAACTTTAATTATCTTTTTAAATAAGAGGGTCCGCTTATTTTTAAATATAATTTAGGGAAGGAAGATCTATAAGTAATCGAGTGTTGAGATTTTATTCAATCCGAATTTATAATCTATTTAGCTAAATCCTTCCGTTAAAAATATCGAGATTAATAATGTTAAGGTATTTTAGGGAATTTGAGTTGGACTTATATTCTTTGCTACTCAACTCTTCAAATAAGTAAATCGCACATATTAAAAATTTAAATTCACTGTTTAAAAATACCACATACCCAAACTCCTTAATATTATCAATAAGTTTTAGAAAATAATATAGGGACCTCGACCTACCCGAAGAATATTAATAATGAAGTAAATAGCCATATATGCTCCTTCCGAATACAACATCACTGCCAAGGAGAAAGAAAAGGAGGAAAGGTATCAAGACCTTAGAAGAGAGCTGCATCGAGCGCGAAGCGCGAGAACCAACAGTCGCGCGCCCTAGGCGCGCTCAAACTTGCGAGCGAAGCGAGCCGCGCGCCCAGCGCGCAATGACAATGTGCCCGCGCAGCGGTCATGTTTTTTAAATTAAATTAATAATTAATTCATTAATTAAAAATTGGATTAATTAATCGCACTTATCTTATTTAGAAAAAAAACATGAAATACCAACTAAAACATTTGCGACGTAAAAAATCTGCCAAGTACAGCTAGATGAATATTTGAAATCAAAGTTTACCAAGTAATTTGGAAAGAAATATTCAAAATAAAATATATAAAGAAACTTTTTTTATACATTGCTCTATATACATTTTTAAATAAGTTTTAAAATGCTATTTTGATAATTATAAAACTTAGCGGGATCGAATTTATAAGCAAAATGATTTTTTTTTTATTTCTGGGTATGGAAAATTGATGGTATAATATAATCCCAACAAGTTTTAGAATGTCTGAAATTACTTTTAAAAATTTATTTAAAAATATTCAGTTTTGTTGTTTTGATGTTTTGTGTACAGAGAAAAGCCTAAAAGCATAATATGTATTTGTATTTCTTTGAGGATTCTAAATGCTTACTTTTACAAACTATTGTAGAATTATTCTAAATTATTCTAACGTACGGACTTGAAATCGTAAATATGAATTTCACTAAAATTAATTAACAAAAAACCAAACAAACAAATATAAATAAATGGTGAAATTACTATTTTTATTGTACAAGCATAAATTCACATTATAGTTCCGAAATTGTTAAAAAGTGTATCTAGAGTATACATATGTATCTTGGTTTACAAATTTGTTCTTGAAATATTAAATATATTCAGAATAACAAAAATCGTATTAATTTCAGAGTTTCTTAAATAACTATTTTAAATGTCAACATTACTAAGTTTCTTTAAATTGGCTGTGCGACCATTTTAAGAATTTTGCTGATGATTTTGTCCCTAATAATAGGTGCCAAAACGGCTAAAAAGAAAGTATTCTATTCGTTACATAATAATTTTGCGAGAACTTTGAAATTAGATTTTTTGGTAAATTTTTGTTATTTTTCAAACCTGCATAACAACTTGAATTTAATAACCGCTTTTAAAATGGCTGATAAATTTACTTACGAAGTCAAAATAGATATGTCATTTTAGAAAATTTTTCTAATTTCGTGAATCGTTGAATCTTCAATGCTTTAGGTTTAAATATTGAAGTATTTTTGTATCCAATTTAAACTTGTGTAATTTGAACCCCTACTATTCGAGATTCTTATATTTAAACTTTGACAATTGAAAAATGTTCAAGGCTTTTGTTTTAAAACTACTTTATTTTGAAAATTTCAATTTAAAGCCATATTTGTATAACGTTCCGGTTAAAAAAAGGGAAACTTCCATTTTTAATGCGAAATATTTTTTATCGTTCAGTTTGGGAGTTAAAAGTTTTTAAAAGCAAATATCGGAAAATAATTCTAAACCTGGTAAGAAAGCAGGAAAAGACCAAAATCGTTTTCCCCAAGATTCGAGACCATCCGCTGTAATTATTATATATTGTAAACTACGGATGAAGTACGGATTTTGTTTAAGGATTCTATAGTTATTAGCTTGTTATTTTGTTGATTAGAGAGGATTATTTGCATTATTTCATGTGTGACCTTTCAGATATTACGCTGATCAGCCGGATTACCATAAAGGTGATGCTTACTACCCTGAGGCTAGGCGCCACTACGATGAAGCTGGTGACACCTGGGCAGATTATTATAGGGATGGTTATTCCACCGGATATCAAAAGGGATATCTACCACATGGTGCTCGTCATCAAGAGTATTATAGGAGTTATTAAAGTTAATTTCACTCTAGAGCAAATCATAACAATTTCAAACTTAACAATTTCAATCAATTTAATGAGTTAAATAAAGTACAATTACTCATTATAAATTATTATATTACTAATCACTGATTGTAAGTGCAATATAATTACTCAACTTTTTAAAAATGTATGTGATTTTTTCCTAAAACTATTTTTAATACCTACTTATTACACTTAAAATAAATATTTTTAATTTTAAGAAATAGTTTTTTATTTGAATTTAATTAAATTTTTTTTACTTTGTTAAAATTATTAAATAACGAAGGTATGCAATTTTTTTTCAAGACAATGTTGTTAACAGGGTGTCTACTAATTTTCACCCATCCAATTATCGGTTATTTCCCGGCTCTAAACATCAAATCTCTTCTTACTAGAAGCACGAATGAAATGCATTTAACATAAAGTTTTCGTATGTGTTTAATTATTCTCAACGATTTTTTACACATAATATGTGCAATATAATACAATTTCGATGTCATACTCATCTACGCAGATTATTATAACATGACAGTTGTTATTTTTTATAACCATATCTTTGGTTAATTATTTTTTCTATTCGTTATAATTTTAATATATTTAATATAATTTTTAATATCTTTGGTATTAGCGATCAATTATTGATGAATTATTCAAGAATAATTGAAAAAAACTATTTTTAATCTTTCAATATGACATTTTAATTATAATTACAGTCGAATCTGGATTTAGCGCCGGTTTTGGGGCTGACCTTGACGTTAAATCCAGAGACTCGGAACTATTTTGTCTCTCTCCTGTTTCTCTCTTTGTTTTGTCACGCCTGAGTGCCCATCGCAAATCCCCCCGCAAACGCCTCTCACGTATCCCCACGAAGCGGCGACAATTCTTGGAAGGGCACAATCCAGGGGAGCTAAGTCCGGGTTTCACTGTATATTGACCTAACATAGATATACCTTATCCTATGCATCCTTTCCCGACCCTTATTACATGAATTCTAGAATCCCCAATAGTGTAAGGGCGCTAGAACCGAACGAGTTTACGCTTATCCGGAATGTCATTTGGCTAAGGGATACAAATAACACTGCGCTGCAAATTTTAATTTCTTTGATGCGAATAAGATGACACCTAGTGTTTCCGATTGGATGTTTCGTGCTAAACACGAATCTGTCTCATCACGTCACGTTCTTGAGAAAATAGGGGTTGAAACCCCTAAAACGGTGTTTTTAGCCTTTTTTTTTAAATTGTAGAACTGAACCATGACGTGCTACGAACTTCGCTAATATCAGAAATTAAATGCTGAAACAAGCCCTTTCAAATGAGCCGTATGAAAAATTAATCTCATGTGCCCTTAGAGCGGGGGGTGCGTTTTTGTCTAGAATTATGTTAAAATCCTTTCTGTTTTCATTTTCTTCCTCCACCCCTAGCCATAAAAATACCCCCCGCTCTAAGGGCGTATGCGATTAATTTGGCATAGTGCTCATTTGAAAGGGCTTGTTTCAGCCTTTAATTGCTGATATTAGCGAAGTTTGTAGCACGTCATGGTTCAGCTCAAAAAAGGTTGAAAAATGGCTAAAAACGCCGTTTTTAGGGGTTTCAACCCCTATTTTCTCAAGAACGTGACGTGATGGGAAGTTTTTGAACCCAGATTGGTGTTCAGCACGAAAAATTCATTTGGAAACACTAGGTGCCATCTTATTCGAAAAACTCATGTAGGGCAGTTTAATAATAGGGTGCTAGCTGCAGTCCAAATAGCAGTTTTACTGAAAACCTGCCGCATAGTCTGTAACTTTTTTGACTACTAAGCAGAAAGCGGCTACGTACCTTTTCGAGTTTGGACTGTTATGGAAGACCATTCCCATAATAAATTTGACTAAAGAATACTTTTTTTTTTTAATCTGACTGTATAGAATTTTAAAGTATTTTATATATGTATAATTGTATTATTCAAGCCACCCACGTTTACCATGTACGAGAGGTATTATGTGTGCAGGTACGTATGACGGTAGAACATCCACGTGTCATCGTTCGATAATAATCCACGTGCTGCAACTTATTCACTAACACTTCCCGGAAATTCATCTGAGTGCAGTTTTACTTAAATGAAAGAAAGATAGAGCGGAGGATACTTTAAGAAAGTAGGCGTCAAATCTATTCATTTTTGAGAACTTTTACATAATGCTGACCATTTGAAAAATGTAATTCTAGAATAAATAAGGGATCGTCCATGTTCGAGAGGAACTGTTATAGTCCTGTTACGATGGGGAGGGTTCGAGAAATATTAAGTAACATTTAAAAAAATGTAATAATTACAAAAATAGTAAAATAATATAAGAGGGTAGGGAGGAAGAAGTGCACACATTTTTTTAAAAATTTTGTCTCGAGGTATATGTAAAATTTCAGGTATCCTATCATGATATACTGTGATTAGGAAAAAAATGTACACAGAAAAAATTGGGTTTTCCATTAGAACCAATTTTTGGCTCCAAAGGAGCTTCAAGAAAAAGGAACCCCACTTGCTGAAAAGGAACCCTAAACGATGAATTAGTTCTAAAGAAGACCTTACTTGGAGCTCTAAGGGAACCCAATTGTAATAGAGCCTATTTTCAAAGAAACTTTTTTTTTGCTTTGCCAACTTCGACATTTTATCTAATTAATAACACAACTTTTACCTTAAAGCACACATGTATCGGAATTAGAATAGATATAATAACTTGATAAATATCATTTGCAGGTTATGTATCCAACTTATAAACATGAAGGCGTATTCATATGTAAGAAACTTTTCGTCTTAAGTCATCGGTCGATAACTGTAAATCGATCCCTAACTTACCAAGCCCACTTTGCAAGCGGTTTGTTTGTGGATCCGCCTTCATGTTGTTCTGTTCAAGGTTTCTGAAGGAACCCTTTTGGGTCTCTAGAGGTTTCTATTGAAGCTCAAGTTCTAAAGGATACCAAATTTTATTTAAGCCGCAATTTTAGTGAATTCCCAGTTTTGTCTGTGTAGTTGTCACTTTTGACCACTACAGAGGCGTTAAAAGTTTTTAAAGTTTGAAAAACTGAAAAAAAACTTATGGGTTCAAAAACATTACGAATTTTTTATGTGTACAGTTTTCGATAACAAATAATAATATACAGTGATCACAGTACTTATTCTCTTTAAAAAAGGTGAATTTTTTTCAAAAATAGGTTACAAATAGGTGACAAAAAAATGTTTATAAGTTAAATAAACATGAAATCAATACTTATTAACATATTTTTATTCGTTGAACTCGTTACACTATAATGATCAAATATGAAAAATTTCCATCAAATAATTTCAAAGGAAATGAAACGATATGTATTTTACCGGATTTATATAAAAATAACAACTTTTAGTCTTCTTTCTGAATCCAGCGGAAGTTTCATTTTGACAAAGTTATGAGTATTTTAACTCGAACTAAGGCTAAGTAGATTAATATAAAAAAAATTTCGAAAATTTTCTTTAAAATATCATATTATTTTGTAATTAATGCAGGTACTTAACTTTTTGTTCTTTATTCTAATTTGATTTTTCTACATTAAAACGTTTTATCTAAAACAAGAAAATCCACTTTTTGACCAAAACGACACAAGATCTCGTTTATTTAACAAATTTTGTAATCAAATGTGAATATTACAGGATAAAATTGCATTTTTTCAAAATAATACGATTTTACGATACCATTATATGGCTGATAAAATATTTTTGTGAAAGAATAATGAAAAAAGCAAACAATTAAAGTGCTTTTGATTATCTTAAAAAATAGACTTCTTCTTATCGAAAAAAAGACAGGGGAAAAATGTAAGTAGGGTAGGGCGGGGTCTAATGGTATTTCTTGCCCCACACGTGGGGCTAAAAGTTCATAGCGGTGGGGTAAAAAGAACCAACATAAATAAAACATAATTTTTTATTTCAAATTGCACAGAAGGAACTCACAGTACATAGAAACAAAATAATAAAAGTGTTTAGAAAACTGATATGCTTAGAGACTTATTCGTCGTTACACAGAAAAACGCCGATCCTCAAAAGTACGCCGATTCGGTGCAGTTTTGAGTTGCAACAAAAATGTGACGCCTGCGAATGAGAATGCAGCTATCTTCATGTTATAGTTTCAAACTTGAAGTATTCTCACTTTGAGAAAAAAATATCTTATTTCGAGAACATATCAAATGAGCTGCAACAAAAATGATCCTACTGTTTTTCTGTGCACTTTCGCAGTTAATACAGACGAAAATTTTCAATTGCCAGTTTACAACATACTTTTCATGGGCCCAGATTTTTCATGCGTGACACTGGATCCATTGCTCGTCTGGAATGCTTTCAGAATGAGCTTCACAACAAGCAGACGATGATCAATTTTTTCAACAGCTAGTGATTGTGAAATAGCCTGATGTAATACAGACTCTGGGGTAGAATATTTTGAACGGTAAGCTATCTGCACTAGAAGAATACATAATTACGCATCAAATTACACCTACTTCATGACAATGCCACGTAAGAATAAATGTTGATACAAAAAAGAAACGGTGACGATAGAACTACTTTCTGCACAAAAAAACAACTTAACCTAAGCCACGTTCTCAAAAAGAGCCTTTAGCGGCTGAAAACGTCTATCAAGAGCTTATGGTGATTCGACCGATCGACGGAAAATGTCAGGTCGAGTAACGAATTATTTCTTTTTGTGTTATCATATGTGGCACTTTTTCCCCGCGGCACTTTTGACCCCGCCTCTACCCTACAAGTTTTTTTATGACAGCATACAAATTACCATTTTGAAAAAATACTATCTTAACACATTTTGTTTATATTTTAGTAAACATTGAGAACAAAACGCGTTAGAAAAAAGTGTCAAGAGTCTTATTTCCAGCACCGTAAATTACAAATTAAGAATTGAAAACTGCTAGGATTTTTTAATAAACTGCCTTCCAACATTTTCTGGAAAACCGCCACCATTTTATTAATTTGGAAAATTTTTATAGAATTTTCCGCCCTATTTTGAAAGAAAATTAAAAGTTTTTTCAGATGCACGACGAAAAAGTTAAATTCCTGCTTTAGTTCAAATAATACCACACTTTAAAAATCGACAACTATTTTTGATAATTTTGCGTCATCATTCATGAAATTTAAGTATTCATAACTTAGGCAAAAAATTTGTTTATCAATAAGTAAAATTCATGTTGTTTTCCTTTTCTTTAAAAAACAACATATTTTGTTGGCGACTGATTCTGTGACACAAGCATGAACCGCGAACTGAATTAAAATAGATACGGTCTCACAAGGTTTTGTAAATTAAAATTTTAAATAAACTTTTACTTTGTCAATTGAAAAAATTTATAACGGTGAAATTTCCAAAATAGGTGAAAAAGGTGACATATGTCAAAAGTATGTGAAATATCATATTTACACACATATAAGCTGTACACGATTATAAGCCTCACCCCGATTTTCAAGCTCCAAAAAACCAAAGAAAGGTGCGGATTATATGCGTGTAAATACGGTAGGTGGGCACATTTCAAAACAGGCGAAAAAAGGTGTATAGGTGACAAGCTGTGATGACTAAATGAATCATATTTTAGAAAAAATAATTTTTGTTCAAGTTAGAATTTTTTTAAATATCAACCAAAATGAAGTTTTATTTTGTGTGTGGTTAATGGAATACTCACTTACAATTTTTTTAATAGTACTTTTCATATATTATGTTTTCATATCATATTATATATATAATTTTTTTCAAACATATTCTCGGGTGAAAATGGTTTTTCATCACAGCCGCGGACTAAGTCAAGTGATTGATGAGATAAGGATATTATCAGTTAATTTAATACGATGTTTGAAATCTTTTGCGATGATGTTGTAGTTGTAGGTACAAAATTAGGAGCATGTTGTAGTTTGGAGTTCGTCTTTTATCGCTGTTATCCTTACACAGCGGCCGCGAGCGTTTTGAGGTGACAACAGTTTAATTAACAGTTTAATTATATTATTCATATTATTTATAATACTATAATATTATATATTATACTATATATTATATAATATATTATATTATAGATATTTCATATTATTTTTTTCATATATTACGTAAAGCTTTTTTCATCATACCTTCATCGAAAGATCGATTTTCAATGCCTGTAGAGCGAAGCGAAAGTGACCAAATGCAGCCAAGTTTTCTTTTCCTCCCTAGGGAGGAAAAGTGATGACGAAGCGGGATGAAAACAAAATAAAACGGCTCGTGATTGGTCGAAAGCAGAATCTCTCTATTGTCACGCGATCGTCCCCTCTCTCTTTCCATCGCCGTCATAATCGCACGAGCGCTGCAGCCCAGTTCAAGACATTTACGATCGACAGAGAACAATATCGATTTATATATTATTCTCATCTGCCTCTTTCACACGCGAACTTCTTTCCATTTCCGTCATAATCGCCAGAGCGCTGCAGCCAACTTCAAGTGACTATGCTAACCTCTTGTCTACTGTCAAAATATTATAGTCGATTATTCTGAAAAAAATGAATTCGGTTCGCGAACAAAGGAAAATCGATCTCCGATAAAGGTATTATGAAAAATAGCTTTGCTCGGGCAGTAAACTTCACACTCGTTGCAATCATAGCCTTTCAACCCTAGTTGTGCAATATAATATTTTGACGATTTGTTTATCTTATATCCCCCTTGTAATGCTACTGTAACAATAGATCCCCGGCTGTTACGTGACTTTCAGTAATCTGAGGTTTTCACTATAAATATGGGTAGTATCCACTTGATCACCGTCTACCTGCTCCGTTGTGTCGAACTTTGCTAGCGGGGGGTCCTTTGTACTATTGAGGAATAAAATACAAAACATACAAACAATTTAATTTTGCAATTAGCAATTTTAAAATGCTATATTCGAAAACTGCATTTCTTGGCGATGCCAAGATGTCAATTGCAATCAGAAGATTAAAATTACAATAAGTACCAAAAGTTATTTTTGCCTTCATAAGTCAAAATTAAAAGTGTTTTTCAGGCTATGCATAGGTTCGCCGAAATTCAACTACTATAATTGTAAATTGCCCATATTATTCAAAATTTTAACCTGTCATAGAGCAATAAATTGTCTGTCATTACTTAAATAGCAATTATCGCTAGTTGACGCAGATTTTAGTTTATGCGTTGACATTTAGTAATATATATATATCGGGAAACTGTAATTCGGCTTCCGATTGGGATCGCGAGCAGATAGCACGCGCGCGAGATCGGGCGACAAAAAAATTGAGTTTCGTCAGGTTTTTTCAAAACGTACGGTTTAGAGTGCATTGGAACTGGATTGCGTGTATGTGATTATATATGAGAGAGTGTTATCAGCCAGTAAGCTGAGTTTGGAGATTGCATTTTGGAAGGAAACATGAAGTGATGGGGGACAGTGAGGTTAGGGAAATTGTTGGGGAAGTTGGCGGCCAGGACGGTTTGTTACCGGAAGTAGGGGAACCTGCAACGCCACCTTTGTCTGAACACGTGCAGATTGGGGAAGGAGTACAGAGAAAGGAAGCTACTGCCGTGGAAGAGGCTCGAAGGAGGAGAGGTCCTTAGGTCTCCTAGTAAGGCAGATATACTGGCCAGAGAAAGCGCTAAGAGCGCAAAAATACTAGATGGCTTCCGGGTTCAGAAGGTAGCCGAGGGGTTAAGTAGTAACGAACAGGCAGTATTCAGGGCTTTACACCGATTACAAAGATCGAGGAGGAGGTGAATTCTTAACGAATCGTGGGATTCAAGAGTGCAGAAGGAAATTAATAACTTTAAAATACAGATTGTAAAACTGAAGAGAGAAATAGAGAGCCGAAGAGCTGTCAGCGGTGAAAGAAGAGTTAGCGAGAGTACACGGAGAATATTTGTGTGTTAAATTTTACATAACTTAGTTCGGTAAACAGAGGACATTACGGCAATGTATTAAAATTTTACTTTCAGTCATGTAAAATGAAGTAGGGTAATATTTGATGTGAAAATATGAATTATTAATATAATTTCATTATAATTTAATTCGCGATTCAGTAAGAAATAAAACAACTAGATAATAAAGATTACCTCACAGTTGGGTAAAGTGAGTTGAACTGTTAGGTACAGTTGAAATCAAAGAAACCAAAGTCTACCTCTAAATATGTGAATTCTACATTCTAGTCATGTAAAATTTCGTGCGCCAGCAAAAAAAAAACATTCTTGCTACAAACAGATTATGTGGGAGGTCATCCCACTACACACACATACTTACACATATCATACAATTCATAAGTATATTGTTGGTACAGATACTCAATTTAACTTAAACAATTACATTAAATTACAATACGTTACAAACGATACAGTCGCACGCTTTTAACGATATTAACGCTATTAAAAATCGAAAATGCTGTGACGGGTTTCGAACCACCTCAGCTACGTTTAACGCGTTCTATCGCTAACAACTAAACCTCACGACTAACCTAACAGTTGGAATGCCGAGAAAAAAAATCGCGTCTATAAAGTTAAAGTACGAGTACGTCAGGGCCGTACAAAAAAATATCTGGTCCCCGTTTCATCGAAATTTCTTATTGTAACATTTTAGTAATAAGCGGGCTTATAAATTTGTATGGAGTAAATAAAAACATTTAATGATTTTTTTATTTAAAATTTTGTAACCTTAAAACTTTAAATTATGTAATTTTCAATATTTTAAACTTTTGCATGGTCTACTATTTTAAAATACTGGAGCATTGTGCGTGCTATGCGCGCACAATACGCAGGTGATAAATGACGTGACCTCCGAATCAACTGATAAGGACTCACAGAGAACGAAGGATACTGAGGAAGAGGAAAACGACGAAAAACAGAAGGATAAGGAACGAGCAAAATTTACCAAAAAAACTTAGAGCGGGTGAGCTGGACGTAAAAAATGTAATAGACGTAAAAAATGTAATAAACGTAAAAAATGGCGGACTTGAAATTTTGGTGGCGGTGGCGGGTGAGGGAAAAGAGCATAATATAACCTCACTTATTCCGGAATGCATTAAGTATTGAGTGCAAGATTAAATGAATTATTTTTTATAAAATTTAAAAAATGAGTCAATGAAAAGATTGCACCCGGGGCAAAAAGATTTTTTTTTGCCATTTTCCCTCTTTAAAATAAAATTTAACTCCTCCCAAAAGGAATATCTGGGTCTGCCACATTTAGACATTTTATAATAAATTAAGAAGCTATAAAGCAAGTCAGTCAGCGTCTTCGGTGTTTTAAAGAATGAGGTTATGTTTATTTTGTATATAAGCGCAGTCGCCATCTTAAAAATGTAAATTACATATCAAGATACGAAGGTAATTTACATGTAAAAAAACTACGTAAATTACCTAAGGTATATTACGGTATGCAACCCTGGAGAGAAGGAAGAGAAGAAACAACATAATAGTGCGAGGATTCAGATCTAGAGGAAGAGATCTGGGAGAAAAAAGAAGAGCACTTTACTGGGTTTGACGGAAGTTAATATTCTGATTAAAAGTCTAAGATAGATAGCAGGTGGAGTCTTGATCAAACTGGATGCATGGGGGACAAAAAGGCGATTACTGGCCAATAAGCATAAAATTGGTAGGGCAAAAATCTTTGTCGACGACGACATGACATGTAGAGAGCAGGAGATTCAGGACTCGATACGAAGCAAGGTGGGGGCAGCCAGGAGGACTGGAGGAAAAGCTAGTGCGAGCTATATGAGTTGGACAAGAGACATGAGTTGAGAAGGAAAAAGAGGGCGTTCTTTTAGACTCCCTTGACAAGGATTTTATTTGGACGACCAACGCTGCGGGAAGAAAGAAACAAAATGTGTGTAGGAATGTGAAAATGGTTGAGTGGGAGTTTGGAATTGTGATTAGTGCATATGGACTAGGCAACTGTGACAATAAAGTGAATATTGTGTCCATTTATAATAATGCAGGGGTTTCAAGAGTGACGGAAAAAATAGGAGAAGTTGTAGAAAATATGCAAAAATGGGCTTAAAATCGATACCGATGCCTTCCAAGGGTGACTTTACGATGAAAAGTCATCAGAGGGTATTTAGAGGTCCGTATCGAGTCGCCAAAGTCACCCCATGCCAATCGCCATTGAGAGGGAAATGGCTCAAAATTGCGTATTTTTGAGTAAAACGCTTAAATACTTGTGCAGCTCCTAGCTCTTATTCAGTATTCAACTAATGCTTGCAGTTTCTTTGTGGGTCTTTTTGTTGATATGTTTAATCTCAGAATTCTATTTGCAGTTGTTAGCCAGCGAGCCATGTTAATGGGGCCTATCTTCCGGGAGGCCAGTTCAGGAGAGCACGCTCCGGACCGTATGGCATTTGATATCTCATAAAGATACCTTTTATCTGAGCTGAGATCAGTGGGCTCAATCTCAGGTAAGTCACACTCAACTTGTTTTAACTTTACAACATCGAGAGTCTCACAAGTTGGAAGTGGTCCCCCTATTGGCGCTGAGTATTTGTTCGGACCAGAGGTAGGTCCGTCAATAAATACGATAAAACTTCTGAACGGTAGCTCATTGCAATGTAATAGACAGACAACCCATTGCAAGGGACGATCAAGTCGTTCCTCTAGTAGACGAATAATGCCTCCCTTCCAGCCCGTATTCGTATTTGTACCGTCACAGCCCACGACTACCACTGCATCGAAACCTTCATTCAGTTCTGTTGTTACGTAATTATAAATAGAATCACACTCGTCTTGGACATGGCTCGATGGTGTGACGACATGGCCTGCGTATTTAGAACCTGGTTCGGCCACCAAAGATATGTGTTCCTCCTTAATAAATCCAGAGGCTGTCAATGTTTCGTCTTTCCGACTATCAAAGTATAAGCCACGAATAGAATCCTCATAGCGTGATTCCTCCTTCAACTTGGAGCCTATTTTAATTTTCTCGCGCCTTATCTTACTTTTATCTATGACTAGACACTTTGATTTTCAATCACTTCCCCTCTCCTAATGCCCCTATAGTAATTTTCCCTTCACTTCCCCTACTTTGCCCTAGTTCCCCTCCCCTAATTTTCCTTCGCTTTTAAATATTTCCCCTCTCATCACTCCCTCTACTTTCCCGTCTCTTCTTTCGTTACCTCACTTCTACTAACCAAAAATGGAATAGTTACATTTTCCTTTTTAAAAAATAATTTTTTACCAAAAAACAAGAATTTTAAAAAATGTGCATGCATTTTAAACCAAATATTTCAATTTTCAACTGAAAAAAAAATTCGACCAGACACTTTTTCATAAAAAAATGGACTTTTAGCCTAAAATAGTTGGATTTTCATATTGGGTTCTAAATAAAGCTATTAGGCTAAAAATCAACACATTTGTTGACAATTAATATTTTTATCGAAAATTCAACTATTCTGAGGAAAATTTAAACTATTTATTTGAAAATTATACTATTCATTTAAAAATTTTAACATTTTGTCAAAAATTAACTTATTTATTGGAAATTCATATTTGATGTTAAACAATCAACTATTTTAGTAGCAAATTGAACTATCTGACTAAAAATTTAACTATTTATTTAAAAGTTTAACTAATATGTCAAAAATTAACTTTTTTTGATAAAAATTCATATTTTTTGATGAAAATTCAACTATTTCCGTAGGAAATAAAACTATTTGGTTGAAAATTAAACTTTTTGTTTGAAAATTGAAATTTTTTGTCAAAAATTAATCTCTTTGTTGAAAAATCTCATTTTTGAGAAATTTGATGAAAATTCGTTTTGTTTAATGAAAATTAATTTTTTTATTTGAAAATTTAACTATTTTGTCTTCAGATTAAAATTGACTCATTATAAATTAAATATAAAACTATTTAGTCAAAAAATCATGTATTTTGTTGAAAATTTGTATTTTTCTTAGAACAATAATCTTGTTGATTAACAAATCATCTGATTGGTTGAAAATTCATTTTTGGTAAAAAATTGACATCTTTGGCAGAAAATTTCTTAATCTTGATGAAAATTCATGATTCTTGATTGAATATTAATTTTAATTAATTGATATTTTTAATTGAAAATTGAAATTGAAAACAAAATGATTAAAAATTCAACTATTCGGCAGAAAATTAATTATTTTGTTGAAAATTCGTCTTTTTGGTTATAAATTTACCTTGTTTGTTGAAAATTTATCTTTCTGGTTGAGAATTATATTATTTTGTGACAAATTTATAAACTAATTTGTTGAAAGTTCATTTTTTTGGTAAAAAATTAATTATTTTGTTGATTTTTTTTCAATACAAAATTAATCTTGTTTGTTAACAAATAATCTTTTTGGTTGAGGATTCTATTTTTTTTTTCAAATCGCCTTTTTTCGTGTAATTCAGATGGTTGAAATAACCTTTTTCTTAGTTAAAAAGTCCATTGGTAAATAATCCATTTTCTGTGTTGAAAATTATACTAATTTGTTTAAAGCTTAAAATAATTCGTTTAAAATTAATTTTTTTATCTTGAAATTTAAAGATTTCATTTTGAGTTGAAAATTTATCCTTGATAAGTAGAAAATTCAAGTGTTTGTGAGACAAATAATTATTTTGTTGAAAATTCGTCTTTTTGGGTAACAAATTATTATTGATCGTTAACAATTAATCTTTTTGGTTGAGGATTCTATTATTCTGTAAAAAAATTATCTTTTATGGTTGAAAATTAATTTTTTAGGCTCAAAATTTAATGTTTATATTTTTTGTTGACAATTAATCCTTTACAGGCTGAAAATTTAACTATTGGGTAGCAAAGTAATCATTTTGTTGAAAATTCGTCTTTTTGGGTAGAAAATTAATATTTTCCGTTAAAAATGATTTTTTTTGGTTGAGGATTCCATTATTCTGTAAAATTCTTTAGCTTTTTTGATTGAAAATTCGTTTTTTCGTTGAAAATTAATTTTTGAAACTGTGTATGTAACTAGTCCATTTTTGGTTGAAATCTCATCTTTTTATTAAAAAATTCGGGTATTTGTTTGAAAATTCATTTATTTTGTGGAACATTTCTCTTTAGGTAGAAAATTAATCTTTTAATTTGAAAATTATACAACTTTGTTGAAAGTAGAACTAATTTGTAAAAAATTAATTTTTTTTATTTGAAAATTTAAATATTGCATTTTTAGTAGAAAATTTATTCTTGATGAGTAGAAAATTCAAGTATTTGTCAGACAATGAACTATTTTGTTGAAAATTTGTATTTTTTGGTAGAAACTTAATATTGTTCGTTAAAATGATTTTTTTTTTTTTGGTTGAGAATTCCATTGTTCTGTAAAAAATTTATCTTTTTTGATTGAAAATTCTTTTTTTTCAAATTAATTTTTTAAACTCAAAATTTAATGTTTCTATTTTTGGTCGAAAAATGGTCTTTTTTGTTATTTCAAAATTCAACTAGTCAACTGAAAATCCACATTCTTTTTGGGGTAAAAAATTAATCCTCTCTGTTAAAAATTATACTAATTTGTTTAAAAATTAAACTGATTTGTTCAAAGTTTATTTTTTTACCTGAAAATTTAATTATTTCATTTTTCGTTGAAAATTTATCCTCGATAAGTTGAAAATTCAACTATTGATAGAAAGTTATTTCATTGAAAAATCGTCTTTTTAGGTAGAAAAATAATTGAAAAAAAATTGGCTTTTTAAAATCGAAATTCAATCTTTGGTTGAACTAAGTTGTAAAAAATTAATTTTTTGGTCTGAAAATTTAATTATTTGATTTTCAGTTGAAAATTTATTCTTGATAAGTTGAAAATTCAACTATTTTGTAGTAAATGAATTATTTTGTTGAAAATTTGTCTTTTTGGGCAGAAAATTAATCTTGCTCGTTTAAAATCAGTCTTTCTGGTGAAAGATTCTCTTATTTTGTGAAAAATTGATCTTTTTTGGTTGAACATTAGTTTTTTTGTTAAAAATCAATTTAAAACATTTTTATCCCTTAGTGGAAAGGTATTAGATTTGTTGGAAATTATTCGTTTTGATTAATTATTCATCATTTTAGTTGAAAATCTTCTTTTTTAATTTAACTATTTTGTTCAAATTATTGCTTGCAAAAATTAATTTGTTTGACTGAAAATTTTATTATTCCATGTTTTGGTTAAAACTTATCTCCTTCATTCCAAACATTAATTATTTAGTTGGAAATTCTTTCATTATGATAAAAATTAAACTCTTTTGCTATAAAATTAATATTATTATTCGAAAATTCATTTCTTCGGTTGAAAATTCAACTATTAGGTTGGAAATTTCTTCGAAATTAAAAATATTTGTTTGATTAATTTGAAAATTTCATTAGAATCTAATCTTTGATTGAAAATTAGTAAATTAAAATCAACATTAAGAATTTAAATAATTATTTTTTTAAAAAACGACACAGACTATGAAAAAAAATTGACAAAAGCTGCTCATTCAAAAAACAGCTACAAAGTCCTAAATAATTTTTTGATGGGACGAGTAATTTTTGTTTCAATCGTGAAAAATAACATTAAGAATAAACAAATTGAATTTCTTGAAAAACAGCATAAGTTACGACAACAAACAAAAGTTGTTCACTCAAGAAGGATCTAATAATTTGTTTATGATAATTTTTAGATAGAAGAAGTAAATTTTCTTTTAATCGTAAAAAACGAGATGAAAAATAACAAAAAAATTAAACTTTTGGAGAAGGGACACAAATTATAATAAAATTTTATTTTACAAAATCTTTTGCCTAATTGATTGAGGATTCAACCTTTTTTTGAATCGTGAAATTATCTTTGTTAGTTAGAAAATTGTCTTTGTTATTGGAAAATTCAACTATTTAATTGAAAATCCAGATTTTTTTGGTAAAAAAATCATCTTCTTTGAGTACAATTCATATATTTGATTGAGCATTCACATTTTTTTTAAATATTCTTTTTGTTTTAATTCACCTGCTTGAAAATCCGTTTTTTTTTCAAAGTCATTTTTGAAACTGAAAATGTAACTATAACAATTTTGGTTGGAAAAATTACCGTTTTTATTTAAAAATTCGGGTACTTTTTTTTTAAATTAACCTTCCAAATTGAAACTTATACATTTTAGGTAGTTTTTTTGTTGTTGTTGAAAATTCATCCTTTGGTAGAAAATTAATCTTCTAAATTGAAAATTATACTAATTACTTCAAAGTTAAAATAATTTGTTAAAAATTCATTTTTTCAATGCGTAAATTTGATTATGTCATTTTCAGTTGAAAATTTATCCTTGATGAGTTGCAAATTCAACTATTTGGTAAAGAATTAATTATTTTGTTAAAAATTAATCTTTTTGGGCAGAAAATTAATCTCGTTGGTTAAAAATTAATTTTCTTGGTAGAGGATTCTATTATTCTGTAAAAAGTTTATATTTTTTGGCTAAAACTTCGTTTTTTTTAAAATTAATTTCTTACACTCAAAATTTAACGTTTTTATTTCTGGTTGGAAAATTATCTTTGATGTTTGAAAATTAATTAATTTAATTAAAAATCCAAATTCTGTTGGTAAAAAATTAATATCCTTTGTTAAAAGTTCATCCATTTGACTAAGGATTCAAACTTTTTTTTTCATGTTCTTTTTTCGTTGAACTCAGCTGGTTAAAAATATTTTTTTCAATTAAAAAGTCATTTTTGAAACTTAACCTTATTATTCGAAAATTCGGTTGTTTGTTTGAAAATTCATTCATTTCGTTGCAAATTTTTCTTTCGGTAGAAAATTAATCTTTTGAGTTGGAAACTATACTAATTTGTTTAAAAGTTAGAATAATTTGTTAAAAATTCATTTTTTTATCTTGAAATTTAATTATTGCATTTTTGTTGAAAATTTATCCTTGATAAGTAGGAAATTCAAGCGTTTGTGAGACAATTAATTATTTTGTTGAAAAGTCGTCTTTTTGAGTAGAAAATCAATATCGTTCGTTTAAAATTATTCTTGTTGGTTAAGGATTCCATTTTCTTGTCAAAAATTTATCTTTTTCGATTGAAAATACGTTCTTTTGTTGAAAATTAATTTTTCAAACTAAAAAATTTAACGTTTCTATTTTTTGTTGAAAAATTATCTTTGTTAGTTGAAAATTTACCTATTGAAAAATTCATTAGAATCTAATCTTTGATTGAAAATTAGAAAATTGAAAACAATATTAAAAATAAACAAATTAAATTTTTTGGAAGACAGCACAAGTTACGACAAAAAATTTATAAGCATAAAATGTTCACCCAAAAAGGATTTAATAATTTGTTAATGATCATTTTTAGATAGAACAAGTAAATTTTTTTCTTTCGTAAAAAACAAGATTAAGAAATAAAAAAATAAAACTTTTGGAAAAGGGACTCAAGCCACAATAACATTCTATTTAACAAATTTTCTTGCCTATTTGATTAAGGATTCAACCTTTTTTTTTAAATCGTCTTTTTTCGTTGAATATAGCTGAATGAAAATAGTTTGTTTATTTAAAAAATTATTTTTTAAACTGAAAATCTAACTATTCCATTTTAATTGAAAAAGTTATCTTTTTTATTTAAAAATTTGAGTATTTGGTTGAAAATTCATCTATTCAAAACATATTCTTAATTGAGAATTATACTACTTTCTTAAAAGTTCAACTAATTTGTTCCAAATTCATTTTTTTAATGTGGAAATTTCATTATGTCATTTTTAGTTGAAAAATCCATGATAAGTTGAAAATTCAACTATTGGGTAGACAATTAATTATTTTGTGGAAAATTTGTCTTTTTGGGTAGAAAATTAATATGGTTGGTTGAAAATTATTCTTTTTGGTTGAGAATTCCAATATTCTGTACAAAATTCATGTTTTTTTATTGAAATTTTTGGGTGTTGTTGAAAATTGATTGTTCCAAGTAAAAAAGTAATCTATTTTATTGAGGAATGAAAATTTTGTTTTAAATCATTTTTTTTTCATTGAATTCAAATATTTGAAAATTTTTGTTGTTTTCGAGTCAAAAGTCATTTTTGAATCTAAAAATGTGACTATTCTATTTTCGGTTGAGAACTTTTTCTTTTAGTTCAAAATTCAGGTGATTTTTTGAAAATTCATTTGTTTTGTTATAAATTCTTTCTTTGGTAGAAAATTAATCTTGCAAGTTGAAAATTGTTGAAGATTGTTGAGGATTCTATTATTCAATAAAAAATGTATCTTTTTTGGTTGAAAATTCGTGTTTTAATTAAAAATCCGTTGAAAATTCAACTATTGAATTGAAAATCCAGATTTTTTGGTGACAAATTAACCTTCTTTGTTGAAAGTTCATCGATTTTATTGAGGAATCAGAATTTTGTTTCAAATCTCCTTTTTTCGTTGAATTCAGATATTTGAAAAATTTGTTTGTTTGAAATTCAAAAGCCATTTTCGAAACTGAAAACGTAACTATTCTATTTTCAGTTGAAAACTTATTTTTTTAGTGGAAATTTAATTATGTCATTTTTAGTTGAAAATTTATCCTTGTTAAGATAAAAATTTAACTATTTGGTAGGAAATTAATTATTTTTTTGGAAATTCGTATTTTTGTGTAGAAAATTAATCTTCTAAGTTGAAAATTCATTTTTCAATCTGAAAATTGATTTATTTTATTTTTAATTGAAAATTTATCCTGGATAAGTTGAAAATTCCACTTTTTGGTAGAAAATCAATTATTTTGTTTGACCTCTTTTGTTTTAATAGAAAATTATTCTTGTTTGTTAAAAATTAGTCTTGTTGGTGTAAGATTCTATTATTCTGTGAAAAATTGATCGTTTTAAATTAAAAATTCTTTTTAAATTAATTTTTTTTTTTCGTTGAATACAGCTACTGGAGAAAACATTTTGTTTAGTCAAAAAGTCCATTGGTAAATATGTAATTTTCTTTGTTGAAAATTATACTAATTTGTTTTAAAGTTAAAATAATTAGTTGAAAATTCATTTTTTTATCTTTAAATTTAATGATTTAATTTTTAGTTGAAAATTTATCCTTGATGAGTAGAAAACTCAAGTATTTGTGAGACAATTAATTATTTTGTTGAAAAGTCGTCTTTTTGGGTAGAAAATTAATCTTGTCCATTAAAAATTAATATTTTTGGTTGAGAATTATATTATTCTGTAAAAAATGTATCATTTTTGGTTAAAAATCCATTTTTTTGTTAAAAGTTAATTTTTTAAACTCAAAATTTAACGTTTTTATTCTTGCTTAAAAAATCATCTTTGTTATTTGAAAATTCAACTATTTACTTGAAAATCCAGATTTTTTTAAGTGAAAGATTAATCTTCTGTATTGAAAATCATACTAATTTATTTAAAAGTTAAGCTAATTTGTTGAAACTTAATTTTTTTACATGAAAATACAAGTATTTCATTTTTTGTTGCAAATTTATCCTCGATAAGTTAAAAATTCAACTACTGATAGACAATTTTTTAATTGAAAAATCGTATTTTTAAATAGAAAATTAATTGAAACAGTTTGATTTTTTGATATCAGAATTTAAGGTTTCTATCTTTGGTTGAAAAATTATCTTTGTTAGTCAGAAAATTATTTTTGTTATTTGAAAATTGAACTATTTAATTGAAAATCCAGATTTTTTGGTAGAAAATTTATCTTCTTTGTTGAAAGTTCATACATTTGATTGAGGATTCAAATTTTTCTTTTAAATCGTCTTTCTTTGTTCAATTAAACTGGTTGAAAATTGTTCTTTTTTCAGTTGAAAATTCAATTTTGAAACTGAAAATGTAACTGTTCCATTTTTGGTTGAAAACTCACCTTCTTCTTTCGAAAATTCGGGTATTGGTTTGAAAATTCATTTATTTTGTTGAAAATTCGTCCTTTGGTAGAAAATTAATTTCCTGAGTTGAAAGTTATACTACTTTCTTGAAAGTTAAACAATTTTGTTTAAAATTCAATTTTTTATTTTGAAATTTAATTTTTGTTGTAGTTGAAAATTTAGCCTTGATAAGTAGAAAATTCAAGTATTTGTCAGACAATTTATTATTTTGCTGAAAATTCGTCTTTTTCAGTAAAATATTAATTTTGTTCGTTGAAAATTAATCTTTTTGATTGAGGATTCTATTATTCAGTTACAATTTTTTGTTGTTGTTGAAAAATCATTTTCTCGATGAAAGTTAATTTTTTAAGTTCAAAATTTAATGTGAAAAATCAATCTTTTTTGTTGAAAGTTCATCTATTTGATTGAGAAATATATTTTTTTCGAACAGCTTTTTTCTTGTTGAATTCAGGTGGTTAAAAATATTTTTTTTTGGGGTTTAAAAGTTATTTTTGAAACTGAAAATGTAAATATTCCATTTTTGGTTGAAAACATATCCTTGTTATTAGAAAATTCGGGTATTTGTTTAACAATTCATTTATTTTGTTGAAATTTCGTCCTTTTGTAGAAAATTATTCTTCTAAGTTGAAAATTATACGACTTTGTTGAAAGTAAAACCATTTTGTAAAAAATGCATTTTTTCAATCTGAAAATGCAATTTTTTTTATTTGAAAATTTATTCTTGATAAGTTGAAAATTCAAATATTTGACAGAAAATTAATTATCTTGTAGAAAATTCGTCTTTTTGGTAAAAATTAATATTATTCGTTAAATATTAATCTTTTTGGGTTGAGGTTTTTATTATTCTGTTGAAAATTTATCTTTGTTGGTTGTAAATTATTTTTTCTTAAAATTAACTTTTTAAACTCACAATTTAATGTTTCTATTTTTGGCCGACAAATTATATTTTTTATTTCAAAATTCAACTATTTATTTGAAAATCCAAATTTTTTTGGGTAGGAAATTAATCTTCTGTGTTAAGAATTATACTAATTTGTTTGAAAGGTTAACTCATTTGTTAAAAGTTAATTTTTTTATCCGAAAATTCAACTATTTCATTTTTTGTTGAAAATTTATCCTCGATAAGTTGAAAATTCATCTATTTGATAGAAAATTATTTAATTGGAAAATCGTTAATTTAAAATTCATATCTTTTTTGTAGAACATTAATCTTCTTTGTTGAAAGTTTGTTGATGATTCCAATTTTTATTTCAAACCGTCTTTCTTTGTTGAATTCAAATGGCTGAAAATGTTGTTTTTTTTCAGTTAAAAAGTCAATTTTGAAACTAAAACTGTAACTATTCCATTTTTGGTTGAAAACTTCCCGTCTTCATTAAAAAATTCGGGTATTGGTTTCAAAATTCATTTATTTTCTTAAAAATTCGTTCTTTGGTAGAAAATTAATTTTCTGCGTTGAAAATTATACTAGTCTCTTGAAAGTTGAAGGAATTTGTTTAAAATTCAATTTTTTATTCCGAAATTTAATTTTTGTTGTAGTTGAAAATTTAGCGTTGATAAGTAGAAAATTCAAGTATTTGTCAGACAATTAATTATTTTGCTGAAAATTCTTCTTTTTCGACAGAAAATTAAACTTGTTTGTTAAAAATTAATCCTTTTGGTTAAGAATTCTATTATTCTGTAAAAAATGTATTTTTTTCGATTGCAAATTAGTTTTTTTGTTGAAAATTGATTTTTAAACTCAAAATTTGGCGGTTCTATTTTGGTTGAAAAATTATCTTTTTTATTTCAAAATTCAACTATATAATTTAAAATCCAGGTTTTGAGACCCTCTGAACCAAAAAAAAAAAGTTTTGTAGAAAATGTCTGTCTGTTTGTCTGTCTGTTAGTCTGTGAATTTTTAGTTTGCTAGATGAACAATTTATCCTCATGACTTTTTTTATCGAAAAAAAAATTGACGGGCGTCATAGCATTTACAAAATTCCAAAAAATTAACGAAAATGATAATTTCAAGCAAAATAACGCATGATTGAAATTTTGAACGAACAAAAAATATAGAAAAATAAAAAATTCAATTTTGCGTTCAAACTATACAAGATGCGAAAAAAGATGAATCGACAAAAGTTGTGTATTTAAAAAAGATCTACAAATTTGTCAGATATCACTTTCCAGTAGGACGCGTAGTTTTTCGTTCATTCGTAAAAAACTGCATTGAAAATAGAAAAATTTAATTCTTAGACAAACGATACAAGATACGAAAAATATAAATATAAAACATTTTTTCACCCAAAAAAGAGCTACAAATTTTCTCATGAATTATTTTGTTGAAAATTCCCCTTTAGTAGAAAATTAATCCTCTGGGTTGAAAATTCATCTTTTTGGGTTGAAAATTCAACTATTTGGTTAAAAAACAACTATTTTCCTAAAAATGTCATTGAATTCGAGTATCTGAATTAGATTGAAACCATACAATTTTAATAGGCATTTTTAAACTTTTCAGAATTTTTAATAATAATTTGTATCACTTACTTGTATAATAATCTGATAGAGCCCCAATTTCTTGAGCCAAAATGAAATACCCAATGAAAAGACTCAAATAAAGTTTCACCATTTTCGAAAAAAAAAAAATCAAATTCTGATAATAATTAACGAGGGTTCCTTCTTTTATAATTGAATTTTGTTTGCTCAGCCGAATGATTTGGGCATTGTAAAAAAGAATTACTTTTTATAGGCAGGCTGGTTAAATGCTTACGAAAAGCAAATATTCTGTTTGTTAAAGTGATTAAAAGTCGATAAAAATATTTCGTCAGAAGAATTGTAAATTATACTGATAATGTTTCCACTGGTTCTAACCATATGACGCAATGTTTTAATTTATATGAGGAAAACTTTTTTTATAGAAGGTAATTTTTGTTCAAGGAATTCACTTATTTATAAAACTGAATCTTCGAGTCAAAATAAAAATTTTTAATTAAAAAACAAATTTACAAACAAAAAAGATACATTTTTCACTGAATAATTGAATCCTCAACAATTTTCAAATTCGAAGATTAATTTTCTACCAAAGGACGAATTTTGAACAAATTAAATAAATTTTCAAAAAAATACCTGCATTTTCAACTTTAAAAAAAGTTACCAAACAAAATTAGAATAGGTGAACTTTCAACAAAGAAGATTAATTTTTTAACAAAAAAACCCGGATTTTCAATTAAATAGTTGAATTTTCAATGAATTTTTAATTAAATACCGAATTTTCAATCCAAAAAGATACATTTTTACTGAATAATAGAATCCTCAACAATTTTCAACAAAATAAATGAATTTTCAACAACAAAAAAAACACCTGAATTTTCAACTAATAAAAAGTTCTCATCAAAAACAGAATAGTTACATTTTCAGTTTCAAAAATGACTTTTCAATTAAAATCAGAAAAAATCTTCGAATATTTGAATTCAACGAAAAAAGAAGATTCAGAAATTTTTTTTGATTTTCCAATGAAATAGATAAACTTTCAAAAAGGAAGATTAATTTGTTACAAAAAAATCTGGATTTTCAATGAATTAGTTGAATTTTCAACGAATTTTTAATTAAGAAACGAATTTTCAATCAAAAAAGATACATTTTTTACTGAATAATAGAATTCTCAACAATTTTCAACAATTTTGAACTTGGAAGATTAATTTTCTACCAAGGACGAATTTAAAAAAAAAAAAAAATTGTCAAAAAACACCTGAATTTTCAACTCAAAAAATAAGTTTTCAACCGAAAACAGAATAGTGAAATTTTCAGTTTCAAAGATGACTTCTGAATTGATAACAAAAAAAAATTTCAAATATTTGAATTCAACGAAAAAAGAAGGTTCAAAACAAAAGTTGGATTCCTCAATAAAATAGATGAACTTTCAACAAAGAAGATTAATTTTTTACCAGAAAATCTGGATTTTCAATCAAATAATTGAATTTTCAACGAATTTTCAATTAAAAAACGAATTTTCAACCAAAAAAGATACATTTTTTACTGGATAATTGAATCTTCAACAATTTTCAACTTGGAAGATTCATTTTCTACCAATGGAAGAATTTTCAACAAAATAAATAAATTTTCAAACAAATTCCTGAATTTGCAACTAAAAAAATAAGTTTCCACGCGAAAATAGAATAGTTACATTTTCAGTTTCAAAAATGACTTTTGAATTAAAAACAAAAAAGAATTTCAAATATTTCAATTCCACGAAAAAAGAAGATTTGAAACAAAATTTTCATTCCTCAATGAAATAGATGAACTTTCAACAACGAAGATTAATTTTTTACCAAAAAATCTGGATTTTCAATTAAATAGTTGAATTTTCAACGAATTTCCAATTATAAAACGCCTTTTCAACCAAAAAAGATACATTTTTTATTGAATAATAGAATCCTCAACAATTTTCAACAATTTGCAACTTGGAAGATTAATTTTCTGCCAAAGGACAAATTTTTAACAAAACAAATGAATTTTCAAAAAAATACTTGCATTTTCAACTAAAAAAAATAAGATTTCAGCCGAAAATAGAATAGTTACATTTTTAATTTCAAAAATTACTTTTGAATTGAAAACAAAAAAAAATTTCAAATATTTCAATTCTACGAAAAAAGAAGATTTAAAACAAAATTTTTATTCTGCAATAAAATAGGTGATCTTTCAACAAAGAAGATTAATTTTTTACCAAAAAATCTGGATTTTCAATTGAATAGTTGAATTTTCAACGAATTTCCAATTATAAAACGCCTTTCCAACCAAAAAAGATACATTCTTTATTAAATAATAGAATCCTCAACAATTTCCAACAATTTGCAACTTGGAAGATTAATTTTCTGCCAAAGGACAAATTTTTAACAAAATAAATAAATCTTCAAAAAAATACTTGCATTTTCAACTAAAAAAATAAGTTTTCAGCGGAAAATATAATAGTTACATTTTTACTTTCAAAAATTACTTTTGAATTAAAAACAAGAAAAAAATTTCAAATATTTCAATGGTAAATTTCATTTGTTTTTTGGCTGAAAATTCAACTGCTCTAGTTGAAGATTGATAATGTTAGTTGAAAATAATGATTTTTTTCGTTTAAAATTCAACGATTCCAGTTGAAGATTCATCATTTTAGTTAGAAATTCATCAGTTTGGTGAAGCATTAATTTTTTCAACTGAAAATTGAACTATTCCATTTTTTGTTAAAAATTTATCTTTTAAAGTTCAAAACTCAACTGTTTGATTGAAAATTGGTCTCTTTCAGTTAAAAATTCAACTATTTCGTTGAAAATTTATTTATTTTCTTGGAAGTTGCCTTTTTTGGTAAATTTAGTTTTGTTTTTTGGTTGAAAATTCAACTACTCTAGTTAAAGATTGATAATTTTAGTTGAAAATTATTATTTTTTGGTTTTGAATTCAACGATTCCAGTTGAAGATTAATAATTTTAATTGAAAATTCATCAGTTTGCTGAAAAATTAATTTTTTTAACTGAAAATTTAACTATTTCATTTTTTATTGAAAATTGATCTTTTTAGATTCAAAACTCAACTGCTTGATTGAAAATTTGCTTTTTTCAGTTGAAAATGAAACTATTCCATTTTTCTGAAAATTCATCTTTTTAAGTTAAAAACTCAACTGTTTGATTGAAAATTGGTCTTTTCCATTCAAAAATTCAACTATTTCGTTGAAAATTTATTTATTTTCTTGGAAGTTGCCTTTTTTGGTAAATTCTGTTTGCTTTTTGGTTGAAAATTCAACTACTCTAGACAAAGATTGATAATTTCAGTTGAAAATTATTATTTTTTTGGTTTAACATTCAACGATTCCTTTTGAAGATTCATCATTTTAGTTGAAAATTCAACAGTTTGGTAAAAAATTAATTTTTTCAACTGAAAATTCAACTATTCTATTTTTGGTTGAAAGCTGATCTTTTTTATATCACTCTGAATGAATTTCCAACGAACTAAGTATATCCAAATTTTTGAAATAAATACTTGTTCTTTTCGACTTGTGAAAATAAAGGTTTAATCTTTCCCCTATTTTCCCCTTTTTCTTGAGAAAATTACCCTATTTCCCCTTTTTTGAGCTCCATTCGCGCTGCGATTCCTGAGATTAACTTTCAACCAAATATTTGAATTTTCAAAACAGAAAGAAATTAATCATCAAGCAAACCAAATAGTTGCTTAACGAAATGGTTCGATTTTTAACAAAATGGTTGATCTTTGAAAAAATAATTAGGTTTTCAAGAAAATAGTCGAATTTTTGATAAAATAGTGGAATTTTCAATAAAAGACGACAAATTTTTAAATTTTTGATTGAAAAAACAATACGAAAACAAGATTTTTAGTACAAGAGCAATAATTGAAGACAACCTATTATGTACAATTGTGAATTAAAAAAAAAAACTTACATTGAGAATTTTCTTCAATTACTGTTATTTTAAATTTGAATAGTAATTTTAGAAAACACATTGAAAATTTAGAAAATTTCAGCGATCAAAATATTCGATTAGCGTATTTTTAATAAATATTATTTATTGAAAAACAATTTTTTTTTAAATTCGGGAATTTTGTACTGTCGGTTTGACGGTGTCGAATATTTTAGAATTCAGCGATTTTCTGTCTCAAATTTTATTATTCGAAAATTGTCAAATTCGGTAATATTATGAACTGGCGGAAATGTTATACGGAAATTTTCAAATAAGGTTATATTATAAACTGTTTGAAAATTTTACCATCAGGACAATTTCCAATTTGGGATTTGTGTATTTCAGAAATTTCATCTACCACCAGAAAATTATCGTATTTATACAATAAAAAACAGTTTTTCAATAAAAATATATTTATTCATTAAAAATAAAATAATAAAATATTTTTATTTTATTTTCAGTCGCCCCGTTATGAAATTTGACAAAAAAGTAAATGTAATTTTTCAAGATTTTTAAATTTGTCACTTTTGACTGTATATATTTTTTTAATTCGATAGCGCTGTTTGTTCAAAATACTTCCAAAATTATATTGAAAAATTGATAATTAATTTCGATCATTTCTATCAAAGTTTTTCCGTTCTGAAATTTATAATTGTTATCAGATTTATCTATCACAAAATAAAAATATTTTTTAATGCAACTTAGGAAACGTTTTTCAAATCTAAATCACTTTGAAAATAAATAGAAATTCCTGTACTATAAGCTTTTTTTTAAATTTTGAATTTCAAACGATACACATATAAAAAATGCATACCTTTTTATAAAATAATTTACAGTTTCGAAAGCACGTTTAATGCTGCAAAAACATCGAAATCTGTTAAACAACGAATGTGCCAGGAGAGACTTTTTCTTGTCTTGTATCGCTTGAATGCATCACTAGTATGCATAATATTGCGCAATAAACTCGACTGAGTATTCGCGCACTGCGGCTCTTCCGAGGCGAGAGTCGCAAGCCTCTCTCGCTCTGCCCGCTGTTGAATTGCCAAAATGAGAAGACGAATTTTCCAGAAAAAAATTGAATTTTTCATTTTTCAACCAAAAAAATATGAATTCTCAGACAAAAAATATGAATTTTCAACCAAATAGTTGAATTTTCTATGAAAATAATAGAATTTTAAACAAAAAAGTTACATTTTTTATTTTTTTATGAAAAATAATAATTTTTAACTAAAAATCACGATATTACAACAAAATAGTTCAATTCCAAATTTAAATGCTGAATCTTCAAACCAAAAAACGTAAACTTGCATTTTCAGCATAAAATAGTAAATTTTCAACCAAATAATTCAATCCTCAACCAAAGCAAATTATTTTCCAATAAAAAAGTTTAATTTTTAACAAACAAAAAATGACGAAATTCTAACCAAATGAGATGAATTTATAATCTGAAAAGTAAAATTGTCAACAAAAAATTTGAATTTTCAACCAAGAAAGATGTTTCAATCAATAAGGAAAAAACACGTAAGCCGAAATGTAAAAATTTCCAGCCAAAGATAAATTTTCTACAAAACAGTTGAATTTTCAACTAAAAGGTATAATTTTTTGTAGAAATTGTTGAATTTTCAATAAAATAATTAAATTTTTAACCAAATGCTAAAATTTTCAACCAAAAAAGATAAATTCATAACTAAAAATACTTGGATTTTTTGCGAGAATGTGGGGAAAAGAAAAGTTGAGAATTAATTTGTTTAACTCAATTCAAACTATTTTGATGGAAATTCGTGCATTTGAAAAAAAATTGTCTGCTTTGGTATAAAATTAAGCTTATTTGTTGAAAATTTATATTTTTGTTACAAGTTTAACTATATGGGTAAAAATGAATTTTTTTTCTGACAATGAGATATTTTTAATCATAACGTTAGGAATTTAATTCGTTTCAAATTTAATTTAATATAATTAATACCCACATTAATTTTATTTAAAAAAATGAATTTCCTGTTTTCATTGAAAGTTTCCTTATTCCTTTGGCTTTTAGAGAATTAAATATGATAAATACGAATTTTGATAATCTGCAGATAGACTATAGAATAATAGTTTACATATAAAATTAAAGTTTATTTTCAATACTACTGAATATTATGTTAAGAGACAGTAACTTCTGCTCAGAAAATAAAGTTAATTTTCCACTGCAATTTTTTTCTATTTCAATAAAAAAAATTAAAGTGTATTGAATTCTAAAGAACCTCCAATTCGAAACTTATGTCTCCTCCATTTATAAATTTATAACTTTTTCAATTATGCATTGTAATTCAGAGAATATAAAGACATTGCTTATTGATCTATTTAATTGTTGTTAACCATTTTTACAAATAAATCGGCAAATATTGCTTCCGAATGATGTAGGAATGATAATAATTATCACAAAAATAATTAAAAATTTAACAATATACATTCTTATGAATAGTTTCTGGAAAAAAATATTGGAATTTAAGGTTTTTTCCGATTTGGCTTTGTTAAGATTTCACAAAATATGCAAATATATGAAAATTATTGAATGTTTTTTGATTATTTCATTCACTGCATACTTCTTATCTTCTTATCTGACGCACACTTATATCTAGACTAAAATAGACTTTAATTTGAGATTGACGTCATACCTTACATTTTCGAATTTTCAAACTTGAAATTGAAATGATTTTTGATTTCCTGTTTCTTAAATTTCAAATTTTTCAGTTATAAATGCTTAGAAATTAAAATAAGTCAAGCTTATAAATTTAATCGAGGATTAAGCGAACAAGACGTGATAAATCTATTGTTTAAAAAAAATGACTTTCTGATTACAGATTCGTTATGTAAATTGATCGAACTTGTTAAACATGTGAAGAATTTGCTAAATTTATAAATACTTTTTAATATTACTTTTGTAAGGTATAATTTCACACAACATTACAATTTTAATTGAAAAATAAATAATATCGTACTAATGTAACAGATTATATCTATTAATTTTATGCACAAAGAAAAAATGTTTTTAGATCATTAGAATATGTCTTAGTAAAATATTATATATATTGAGCTATTTATTCCCTATTATGTATATTTATTTATTAATAATTTTTATTTATTTATTTTCTAACTATAACTCTTTCAAACAAGATTTTTTACCGTCTTTGTCTAAAATTTCGCAGTTTTAAACAAATTTGAACTTTTTTTCTTATTTCAAAATTTGTAAACGTTTTCTGTTTGAGATTATGTGTAAACTTTTATGTAAACATTTATTTTGGACATTGTCAAATAAAATTAAAATTTTGAGTACTTCTAAAGTGTTCATCGATTTTCAAGAGATTTAAAAATATTTTCTTGGATTTAAGAGAATTTCAAAGATTTCAAAAAATTTCCGGAAATTTTAAGGGATTTTGAAGGATTACAAGATATCACCAATATTTCAAGGCGTTTCAAATAAATTTCGGTTTTTACGAGATTTAAAAATATTTCCTTGAATTTAGGATTTTTTTTTTAAATTTCCACAAATTTTCTGAAATTTTAAGGAACGACGAAGGATTTCAATATTTAAAAAGTTGCAAGGTTTTTTGAAGAATTTCTTAAGATTTCCAAAGATTTCAAGGGCGCAAGACATTTTCATTGTTATACAAATTGAAATAAGAGCATCAGATCAAGAGACCATTTTTCAGGAAGAAATATCTGATTCCTCAATTTTAATTATGAAGGAAATGTAACTTTTATAATTGATCAAAATTAAAAAATTCTAGAAATTTCGAGATTGTATTCAAAGGCGAAAAATCGTGAAAGCCTGGCGCAACCTTGGCAAATTTTTATTTCACAACCTAGGTTGATTGTACTGATAATACTTTTTTTTTTAAGTTTTTTGGCATCCTTATAATGAGTAGTCTACATACCTTATAAATTTTCATAATTCAGAAATTTTTTTTGGGTAATAATGTGCTTGAGGAATCTAACAGTGATTACTATAAATAGCAGTGTATCTTTTCAAAATTTATCAGCCTCGTTTTAGAAAGAAATCTATCTAAAAAATGAATATCCTTATCAGCACTCTGCTCCTTACAATCGCGTTTTTTCTCAATTTGGGTGGTAAGCTTATTCAATATAATATGAATCTCAATTTAAATATGAAATATTGCATATTTGAAGAATAATTTTTTTTTAAATATAATTATAAAATAATATTCAAAATACGCAATTATTGAGCCATTTCAAATTAACATCTATCAGGCTAAACACCACTTTGATTTGCGATTTGACAAATTTTCCTTTATTTTATTTCCAAGCTCAAACATGTTTATTTTCTTAATTTAATGCACTTTAAATTTCTGACAAATGATATTATTTTAATCCTAAGGCTTTTGTTGATTAATTATTTAATTTCAAACATTTGTAATTTTAAGTTGCTTAATTTCAACCACACCGAAACTAAAATTATTTAGTATTCCAAATCGAGCAATTTTAATACCTTTAGACTTTAATATTATCGATTTTTCTCTCAAGTTGTTACATTTTGAGACAATAAAGTTGCAAATTATTCGTTCCTTGAAAAAAATTTGAATTCATGTTTGTTATTCCCGAACGCTAAGAAATAATAATAATTAATACTTATCACTATCTAGCTGGTTTATTGTAATTATTTTGAATTATTTTGAATTCACAATCCATTCCTTTGTATTATTTGTATTCTTTCGAATTTTTGTAACTTTTTTTTATTCTTTTAACTTCTTTCAAGCCTTTTAAATTTTTCCGAATTCTCGGAATTTTTCCAAGTTTCCTGATGTCTTCAAAATTCCCGGAATTTTCTGATTTTCGTCAATTATCTCGAATTCTTGAATTCGCGAAAATCATTGATTTCTCTGGAATTCCTGAAATACTGAAATATTCTGAATTTTCTGATTCATTTAAATATTCTCAATTCTTGAAATTTTTTGCATTCTCTGAATTCTTAGGAATTCCTCAATTCTTTAAAGTCTCCGAAATCCTTGAATTCCATAAAATCTTTGAATGCTCTGAATTTCCTTGATTGCCCTAATTTAATTTTCATTCTCTGAATTTTTCAAATTCCCTGAAATTGTTGCGTTTCTTGAAATGCTTGATTTTTTTGGAATTCTCTGAAATTTTTGAATATAGTGAATTTCATGAATTATTTAAATATTTCCAAATCCTGAAATTCGTTGAATTCTCTGAATTCCTTGAATATTCGGAATTCTTGGAATGTTTGGAATTTTCTGAATTATGTGAATTCATGAAATTCTTGAATTGTTTGAAGATCCTCAATTTCTTGAATATTCTCAATTTCCTAAATTCCTTGAATTCTCTGAAATGCGTCATTTATCTTAATTCCCCTGAGTTCCGTAAATTCTTTTAAATTTCTAAAAATCTCTGTATTCCCAGAAGCCCTTAAATTCATGAAATATTTTGAATTCCCTGAATTCTTTGAACATTATAAATTTCTTGAATTCTCTGGAGTCCTTGATTTCTCTGAGTGTCCTGAAATCCTAAAATATTCTGAAATTCTAGAATTCTTCAAATATTCTTAAAATTCCTGAACATATTTTAATTCTCTAAATTCCTATATAAGCCTAAATTTCCCAAGTCTATGTATTCTCGAAATTTTTTGAATTCCTCAAATTCCGTAATTTCCTTTTCAATTTCAAAATTCCGTAAGTTCCGAATTCTAATTGAAATTTCTGAATACCTTAAATTCTTTGAATTCTCTGAATTCCTTAAATTCTCTGAATGCTTTAAATTCTCTCAAATCTTTAAATATGGTGAATTTCATGAATTATTGAAATATTCTCAATGTCTGAAATTCCTTGAAAAGCCCAAGTTCTGTGAATTTCTCAAATTCGTTGAATTCTCTGAATTTTGTTAATCATTAGAATTTTTTGAATTCCCCAGATTTTTTGAATTCTCTGAATTATCTGAAATCCTTGAATTTTGTGAATTTCATTCCTTGAACTGTTTGCATTATTTGAACTCTTTGAATTCTCTGAAGTTTCTGAATTATTTAAATTCTTTGAATTCGCCGAACTCTTTGTATTTTCAGAATTCTTTGAACTGTCCGAACTATGTAAATTCTATGACTTCTCTTAAGTCGTTGAATCCGCCGAATTCTTCGAATTTTAGTAATTTTTTGAACTGTCTGAGTTATTTGAATTTTTTTAAATCGCCGAATTTTTTCAATTCTCTGAATTCAAGGAATTCGCCGAATTATTCTAATCTTCTGAATTCTCTAAACTGCCTCCATTATATAAATTCTTTGAATTCTCTGAAGTTCATGAATTTTCCGAATTCTTTGAATTTTCTGCATTCTTTGAACTTTCTGAATTATTTTAATTCGTTGAACTCGCCGATTTCTTCGAATTTTCTGAATTCTCGGAACTGCCTGAATTACTCAAATTCTTTTAATTCGCCGAATTCTTTGTATTACATGAAATCCTTAAACTGTCCGAAATATTCAAATTCTACCAATTCTCTGAAGTCGTTGAATTCGCCGAATCCCTTGAATTTTCTTCATTCTTTCAACTGTCTGAATTATTTAAATCCTTTGAATTATATAAATTCTCGGAATTTCCTAAATTCGTCGAATTCTTTGAATTTTTTGAATTTTCTGAACTATTTAAATTCTTTGAATTATCTAAATTCCTTGAATCGCAGAATTCTTTCAACAGTCTAAACAATTTCAATTGATTGAATTCTCTGAAGTCTTTGAATTTACCGAATTCTTTGAATTTTCTGAATACTTCGAACTGTCTGAATTATTCAAATTCTTTGAATTCGCCAAATTCTTTGAATTTTCAGAATTTCGGAAACCGTGTGATATATTTGAATTCTTCAAATTTGCCGAATTCTTTGAATTATCAGAATTCTGGAACTGTGTGATATATTTAAATGCTTTGATTTCGCCGAATTCTGTGAATTTTCAGAATTCTGGCACACTGTGTGATATATTTGAATTCTTTAAATTCGCCGAATTCTTTGTATTTTCTGAATTCTCGGAACATTGCGGTATATTTAATTTCTTTGAATTCACAAAATTCTTTGTATTTTCTGAATTCTTCAAACTTTCCGAACTATTCAAATTCTATGAATTCTCTTAAGTCGTTGAATTCGCACAATTCTTTGAATTTTAGTAATTTATTGAACTGTCTGAATTTTTTACATTTTTGAATTCTCTGAATTCAAGGCATTCGCCGAATTCTTCTAATTTTCTGAATTCTCTATACAGCCTCCATTATTTAAATTCTGTGAATTCTCTAAATTCTTAGAATAGCAGAATTCTTTTAACTGTCTAAATTTATGAATTCTTTGAATTCACCGAATTCAAAGAATTATCAGAATTCTGGGAACTGTGTGATATATTCAAATGCTCTAAGTTCGCCGAATTCTTCGAATATCCACAATTCTGAAAACAGTGTGATATATTTCAATTCTTTGAATTTGCCGAATACTTTGTATTTTATAAATTCTCGGAACTGTGTGGTATATTTAAATTCTTTGAATTCACAACATTTTCTGTATTTTCTGAATTATTTAAAATTTTCGAACTATTCAAATTCCATGCATTCTCTGAAGTCATTAAATTCGTCAAATCCTTTCAATTCTCTCAATTCTTTGAACTGTCTGAATTATTTGAATTCTTTGAATTCACCTAATTTTCAAATCCTCAGAACTGTGTGGTATATTTAAATTCTTTGAATTCGCCGAATATTTTGAATTTTCATAATTTTCGGAACTGTGTGATATATCTGAATTCTTTAAATTCGCTTAATTCTTCGTATTTTCTGAATCCTCGGAGCTGTGTGATATATTTAAGTTTTTTGAATTAGCTGAATTCTTTGAATTTACAGAATTCTGGAAACTGCGTGATATAATTGAATTCTTCAAATTCGCCTAATTCTTTGGATTTTCTGAATTCTCAGAACTGTGTGATATACTCAAATTCTTTGAATTCGCCGAATTCTTTGAATCTACACAATTCTGGAAACTGTGTGATATAATTGAATTTTTCAAATTCGCCTAATTCTGTGGATTTTCTGAATTCTCAGAACTGTGTGATATACTCAAATTCTTTGAATTCGCCGAATTCTTTGAATTTTCAAAATTCTGAGAACTGTGCGATATATTTAAATTCTTTGAATTCACAAAATTCTTTGTATTTTCTGAATTAAATGAACTTTACGAACTATTTAAATTCTAAAAATTCTCTGAAGTCGTTGAATTCGCCAAATCCTTTCAATTTTCTCAATTCTTTGAACTTTCTGAGTTATTTGAATTCGCCGAATTTTCAGAATTCTCAGAACTGTGCGGTATATTTAAATTCTTTGAATTCGCCGAATTCTTTGAATTTTCAAAATTCTCGGAACTGTGTGATATATTTGAATTCTTTAAATTCGCCTCATTCTTCGTATTTTCTGAATTCTCGGAACTGTGTGATATATTTAAATTCTTTGAATCGCTGAATTCTTTGAATCTTTAGAATTCTGGAAACTGTGTGATATATTTCAATTCTTTAAATTGGCATAATTCTTTGTACTCTCTGAATTGTCAGAACTGGTGATGCATCTAAATTCTTTGAATTCGCCGGATTCTTTGAATTTTTAGAATTCTGGGAACATTGTGGTATATTTAAATTCTTTGAATTCACAAAATTCTTTGTATTTTCTGAATTCTTTAAACTTTCCGAACTATTCTAATTCTATGAATTCTCTGAAGTCATTGAATCAGCCAAATCCTTTTAATTTTCTTAATCCTTTTAACTGTCTGAATTTTCAAATTCTTTGAATTCACCGAATTCAAAGAATCATCAGAATTCTGGGAACTGTGTGATATATTTAAATGCTTCAAGTTCGCCGAATTCTTCGAATATCTAGAATTCTGAGAACAGTGTGATATATTTCAATTCTTTAAATTCGCTGAATACTTTTTATTTTATAAATTATCGGAACTGTGTGGTATGTTTAAATTCTTTGAATTCACAACATTTTCTGTATTTTCTGAATTCTTTGAAATTTTCGAACTATTCAAATTCCATGCATTCTCTGAAGTCATTAAATTCGTCAAATCCTTTCAATTCTCTTAATTCTTTGAACTGTCTGAATTATTTGAATTCTTTGAATTCGCCGAATTTTCAAATTCTCAGAACTGTGTGGTATATTTAAATTCTTTGAATTCGCCGAATATTTTGAATTTTCATAATTTTCGGAACTGTGTGATATATCTGAATTCTTTAAATTCGCTTAATTCTTCGTATTTTCTGAATCCTCGGAGCTGTGTGATATATTTAAGTTTTTTGAATTAGCTGAATTCTTTGAATTTACAGAATTCTGGAAACTGCGTGATATAATTGAATTCTTCAAATTCGCCTAATTCTTTGGATTTTCTGAATTCTCAGAACTGTGTGATATACTCAAATTCTTTGAATTCGCCGAATTCTTTGAATCTACACAATTCTGGAAACTGTGTGATATAATTGAATTTTTCAAATTCGCCTAATTCTGTGGATTTTCTGAATTCTCAGAACTGTGTGATATACTCAAATTCTTTGAATTCGCCGAATTCTTTGAATTTTCAAAATTCTGAGAACTGTGCGATATATTTAAATTCTTTGAATTCACAAAATTCTTTGTATTTTCTGAATTAAATGAACTTTACGAACTATTTAAATTCTAAAAATTCTCTGAAGTCGTTGAATTCGCCAAATCCTTTCAATTTTCTCAATTCTTTGAACTTTCTGAGTTATTTGAATTCGCCGAATTTTCAGAATTCTCAGAACTGTGCGGTATATTTAAATTCTTTGAATTCGCCGAATTCTTTGAATTTTCAAAATTCTCGGAACTGTGTGATATATTTGAATTCTTTAAATTCGCCTCATTAATCGTATTTTCTGAATTCTCGGAACTGTGTGATATATTTAAATTCTTTGAATTGCTAGATTCTTTGAATCTTTAGAATTCTGGAAACTGTGTGATATATTTCAATTCTTTAAATTAGCATAATTCTTTGTACTCTCTGAATTCTCAGAACTGCTGATATATTTAAATTCTTTGAATTCGCCGAATTCTTTGAATTTTTAGAATTCTAGGAACTGTGTGCTATATATTCAAATTCTTTGAATTCGCCGAATCCTTCGTATTTTTAGAATTCTTTGAACTTTCCAAACTATTCAAATTCTATGAATTCTCTGAAGTCGTTGAATTCGCCAAATCCCTTCAATTTTATTAATTCTTTGAACTGTCTGAATTATTTAAATTCTTCTAATTCGCCGAATTTTCAGAATTCTCAGAACTGTGTGGTATATATAAATTCTTTGAATTCGCCGAATTCTTCGAATTTTCAGAATTCTCGGAACTGTGTGATATATTTAAATTCGATAAATTCGCCTAACTCTTTGCATTTTCTGAATTTTTGGAATTGTGTGATATATTTCAATTTTTTGATTTTTTTTAGAATTCTGGAAACTGTGTGATATATTTAAATTTTTTATATTTTTAGAATTCTTTGAAATTTCCGAACTATTCAAATTCTATGGATTCTTTGAAGTCGTTGAATTCGCCGAATCCTTTGAATCTTCTTAATTCTTTGCACTTTCTGAATTATTTAATTTTTTTGAATTCGCTCAATTCTTTCAATTTGCAGAATTCTGGGAACTGTGTGATATATTTAAATTCTTTGAATTCGCCGAATTCTTTGTATTTATAGAATTCTTTGAACTTTCCGAACTATTCAAATTCTATGAATTCTCTGAAGTCGTTGAATTCGCCGAATCCTTTGAATTTTCTTAATTCTTTGTACTGTCTGAATTATTGAAATTCTTTGACTTTGCTGAATTCTTTCAATTTTCAGAATTCTGGGAACTGTGTGATATATTTGAATTCTTTAAATTCGCCGAATTCTTTGTATTTCCTTAATTCTCGGTACTGTGTGATATATTCAAATTCGTTGCATTTTTAGAATTTTCGGAAATGTGTGATATATTTGAATTCTTTGAATTTTCCGAATTCTTTGTATTTTTAGAATTCTTCGAACTTTCCAAACTATTCAAATTCTATGAATTCTCTGAAGTCGTTGAATTCGCCAAATCCTTTCAATTTTCTTAATTCTTTGAACTGTCTGAATGATTTAAATTCTTTTAGTTCGCCGAATTTCCAGAATTCTCAGAACTGTGTTGTGTATATAAATTCTTTGAATTCGCTGAATTCTTCGAATTTTCAGAATTCTCGGAACTGTGTGATATACGTAAATTCGGTAAATTCGCCTAACTCTTTGTATTTTCTTAATTTTTGGAATTGTGTGATATATTTACATTTTTTGAATTTTTTTAGAATTCTGGGAACTGTGTGATATATTTAAATTCTTTGAATTCGCAAGGATCAAATAATAACACGTCATGGATCAAAAGGTAACGCGTCATGGATCAAATGGTAACGCGTGAAGGATCAAATAATAACGCGTCATGGATCAAATGGTAACGCGTGAAGGATCAAATAATAACACGTCATGGATCAAATGGTAACGCGTGATGTATCAAATAATAACACGTCATGGATCAAATGGTAACGCGTGAAGGATCAAATAATAACACGTCATGGATCAAAAGGTAACGCGTCATGGATCAAATGGTAACGCGTGAAGGATCAAATGTTGCGAATGAGGTGTTTAAGGTCAAGGATTTCCAGCGTGGCCTGCAAAATCCTAAAAAGAGAATCTAATAAACCAAGCACATCAGTTTACAAAAGTTTTAATTTTTTTAAGAATAGTTAACAGTATTTTGTTTGTTACAATATTTCATTAATAATACAATAAATTGCGATAATCGTACGACGTATAAACTAATAACAAAAAAGACCATTGTTTCGAAATTGAAAACGCAGCGTTTCTAGAAATCACACAATCAGCTTCCGAATCCCAGAAAGATGCAGCAGAAAAATCTCAATCGCAACAAAAGCCAATTACATGCACAGCCTTTAGTTCTCACATTACTCTTGGCTTTCCGGTTGCGTTTTATATTTTTCTGACATGTGTCTGATGGGTTTTAGAGAATGCTCAGCGATTCTTTTTTTTTTTGTTTGTTTTGTTTCTCCTGCTTCCTCGTGGAAACCCTTTTAGCTGCAGGCCCCTCGACTTCGAGGAGCGATTTGCAGAATTAGCGGTATGTACAATTTTCTTGCTTCCTAGATGGGCCTCGCGGTCGCTTTTTATATTTACATAATACAATACTTCAGTTCATTACACCTGTCTATAAAACGTTTTCCTCATTCTCGAAACTAAACTGAAGAAAAGTGGTCAGTAAAAATGTATTCTTATTCATCCTAGTTTTTTTATATTTTATCCACTTGAGCACTTTTTCGAAATTGTTTTATAGACAAAACTGTAATCTCATTGCTGTCATTTAATTCTTCGCATTCTGGACAATTTGGTCAATTGTCCAGAGTTGCATTTTTTTCAGGTCTTCGTCTACATCTTCAGGAGTTTTCTGTCTTATTCCTAAGCTCTTCGAATCTCTTTTCGCTTATTTACAAGCACAGAACACTCAATTTTCGAGGAGCCTAACAATGAGGTAATGCAAACCGACGTTTTATTGCAATTTGTTCTATCCCCCTTTCATTGTAAAAAGAAGTTTAACAAGGGGTTCATCATTTTTGTACATAAAGGTCATCATCCAAATGGTAACGCGTGAAGGATCACAATTTTACTTTGGGGTCCTGACCTTTATTTACAAAAACTATGAATGTAAATATAACAAAATTCGGTCTAGGCTAAATCAACTCTGAATTTCAGAGAAATATTTATTTGAATCCTTTTTTTTTAATTTTTAGAGAAACTGTTAATAGTTTTCCAAGAAGAAAACTTATAGTCGATTTTTCTTTTTGAAATATCACAACAAAGAATCGAAACTTTTTATTTTGAGTCTGTTTTAATAGTTTTGAGTTTATTTTATTTATGTTTACTTCTAGGTTTGAGGTTCCGATTGTCGTTTGCTGGGTATTGTTAGAAATTTGACCTACTGGAGAGGATCTAAAACAGGTAACAAATGCAGAAACGATTCGTCTGAAATGTCATTCTTGCAGACGTTTTCTTTCGGATTTATCTACTCGAAAAAATCGAGCTATTTCTCGTACCTGTGACTTTACAACTAGATTTTGACACAAATTCCGAATCTAGTTGCAATCTCTTGGCAATATTGAATTGGTTAAAATATCGACACAGCGTAACTTTTTTTGCGCCTTTTTAGATTAAAACTACTGTCCAATGTTACTGTTTTATTCTACCACTACCGCTATTATAACTACTGCTAAAAGTATATGATACAAGCAGAATCGTCCTCATCCAGTGAACGATTCGGCATTTTTTTCGTAATCTCACTACGCCTCGATTTCTTAAAATTCAGGGCCTGGATCGACTAGAAGGCTTCAAAAAAAAGTCCCATTAATCGCATCAAATTTTTGAGAAACGAAAAAAATTCGAGCCCTGAAAATTGTGTCCGCACTTTTCGTAACTTTTGCTCTAAGCCAAAAAAAGGTCTATTTATGAGAAGAGGAATGATTTGTCAATTAAAATGAAATATTTTCTTGTCTATTTTTTCTAGTCTCGAGATATGTGCTTACAATTTGACTTTGGCGTTCTGAACTCGAGTTACGAAATTGAAGAGCACTTTTCTTTTAATTATTCGAATTTGAAAGTCAGTGGATACAATTTCAAATTACTTGAAATGAGGATAAGTTGAATAAATTTGATAATAATAATAAAAATACAATTATTTGAAAGAAAATCAAACGATTAATGTGATTGGATAAGTTTTTTCTACCAAAACTTAAGAATTAAATAAATTCCTTAAGTAGTATAGCTGTGACTAGCCAATTTACCGACATCCCTGTTTTACCAACTCGGTCGGTAAGTGGCCCCACTCCTTCACAGCTATACTACTTCCTTATCATTTCTCGATTTTTTCCCTTTCTAGTGACCACCCTAAGCAATTTTAGGATTGTTTTGATTTGCCACTAGATTTTTGAGACTCGGCGCAAGAGTCACAACAAAAACGGTCCAACATTTCATTCATTTGTACACAAAATACCAATTTTCTGTGCTGGAAAATGCACATACTGCTTGCACGCCGCGATATAATAACATATATTATACGTGTAATATAGCCAAGTGTTTATGTATAATATTTATAATTTATATATATTTATATAGTGTATTCACGTTAGGGCGTCGTACCTAAAATTAGTATTTATATGTATAATATTCACCGTTTATGCGGTATACCGATATCGTAGCGTTCAGCATGATGTTCATTGCACAGCTCGCAATTTTTTATTTATAATATTTACAGAAAAATTCATTATTTAACTCACGAGTTGCTTTTTTTTGTTTGTTCAACGCTCGACAATAACCCATGCGCAAGAGAGTTTCCTATTTCATATATCGTTGTTATTCTTTTCCTAACGTATACTTAGCCTCAGGAGAAAAAATCTTGCGTAGAAACCCAGGTGGAAAAATTTCTACTGCGCATCTCCAACTGTCGTGGATATCTACTGCGCATGGCTCAGTTCACTCGTGATCTACTGCGCATCTGTCAGAAACGAAAGTGCCTTCTGCGCAGGCAAAAGACGAAAAACATATTTTGCGACAGAAAAAAATTTTTCCACCCGGGCAAACTCGAAAGCTGTCTTTCTCAGATGTTTTTTTTTCACAGAAAAGCACAGAACTTGACGCTGAGAGCAAATTTAGGTGAAAGTTGCGAAATTTTACTAACGCGAAGATTGTTTTCTTTACTGTTTGCTCACTTGAAAATCTCTAGATGAGAACATTGCATTCGGAATATTTGAAAACATTTATTTGGGGGTCATTCATAAATTAAGTCACTTTTTTGGGGGGTGGGGAGGGGGGATCGACACTGCTGAGTAATATTTTTAATACATTAACCTTTTTTAAGGAATTTTAACGGATTTCTGGGAATTTTACAATATTTCCGTGGATTTCAGTCATTTTAAAGGAGTTTAAAGAAATTTTAGAAAACATTCCAAGAAATTTCAAAAGATTTCAAAGGATTTTTAATGAATTTTATTAGATTTCAAAGAATTTCAGTAATTGTAAAGGATTTTAAGGAATATAATCAGATTTGATGCAAATTTTCGGAATTATTTAAAGGAATTGAGGAATTTCAAAGGATTTTAAAGACTTGAAGAGGTTCTCAAATATTTCAGATATTAAAAATTTATAAATCTTGGGAAATAGCTTGAAATCTTTGAAAATATTCCAAAGAATTTCATAACATTTCCAAATATTTCAAAGGATTTTTAGTGAGTTTCGACGGATTTCACGGGATTTTATCAGATTTTCGAGGATTTCAGTAATTTTAAAGGATTTAATAAAATTTGAAATATTTTAAATAATAAAATCAGATTTTATGCAATTTTGCGGGATTACATAATATTTTAATGAAATTTAAAGGATTTATTTACATGAATTCAGGGATTTAAAGGAATTGAAGAAATATTTAAATATTCCAAGGACTTTCAATAAATTTCAATAATTTCAAAAAGATTTTAGGATATTTTCAAAGATTCAAAGGAATTTCCAGTAATTTACAACAATTTTAAGAGATTTCTAAGGATTTTCAAGAATCTAAAGCATTTTCTAAGATTTTAACGAATTTCCAGGAATTTACCAAAATTTTGAAATTTTTTTTTAATTTTATGGTATTTTAAAAGATTCCAAGTAATTTCCAGGAGCTTTAAATTATCAAATTTCATTAATCTTTACGGGATTTCATAAAATTTTCAGAACTCTTTAAAAAATGTATTCACAAGAATTGAGATTTGATTTTTTTTTAAATATTCAATGAATTTCAAGGAATTTTAAAATATTTCGAAGCCGGAATATTTTAGGGTATTCTAAAGGATTCCAAGGAAGTTTCAAGAGATTAAAAAAATTTCAAGATATTTCTAAATATAAAAATATAATACTTTAATAAAATTTCTAAGAATTTATTCACAAGAATTCAGGAATTTGAAATATATTCAAATATTCTGAGGAATTTAAATATATTTCAAGAATTGGAAAGGGTTTAAAAAGATTTTAAGATATTTCAACAAATTTCAAGGAATTTTCAGAAGCTTTAAAAAAAATTAAGGAATTTCAAAATATTTCAAAGTATTCTAAAAGATTTCAAAGGATTGGAAATATTTTAGGATATCTTAAAGGATTCCAAGGAATTTTACAAGATTTTCAATTATTTGAGAGGATTTTTTTTTAGATATTTCCAAGGATTTTAAATACTTTAAAAGATTTTAAAGAATTTTAAAGAATTTAGGACATTTGAAAAGATTCCAAGGAATTTCAGAAGATTTCCAAATATTTCAAAGGATTTTTAATGAATTTCAAAGGATTTCACGAAATTTTACATTTCCAAAGTTTTCAGTAATTTTTGATTCTGAATTGTTACAAATTTTGAAGGTTCTCAAAAATGTATAAGATTTTATATTATTTTAATGAAATTTCAAAAAATTAAAATAATAAATTTCAAGGAATATCAGATTTTATTTAACTTTACAGGACTTGAAGATATTTGCAATATTTCAAGGTATTTCCAAAGATTATAAAGATTTTAAATAATTTTAAATAATTTTAAAGGCTCAATATTTTTATTTTACAGACTTAAAGAGTTTAGAATTTTAAAAATTTAAAGATTCAATTTAAGAATTAATTTTTTTTTAATTCTAAAGATTTAAAAGGATATTTGAAATTACAAAAATTCCAAGCAATTTGAAAGGATTTCACGGGATTTCGTTTCAATTATTCTAAAAATATTTCAAAGAATTTATTCACAAAAATTGAGGCATTTGAAAGACCTGAAAAGATTGAAAAATATTCCAAAGAATTTCAGAATATTTCAAGAATTTTAAGAGATTTACAGGGATTTTAAAGATTTTAAGGTATTTAAACAGATTCCATGGAATTTTCCAATTTTATTAAACTTTTAAGGAATTTCAAGGGATTTTATAATATTATCATGAAATTTCAAAGAATTTATTCACAAGAATTGAGGGATTTCTAAAGGACTTCAAAGATTTCAAAATATTTTCAAACTTTTTAAGGTGTTTCCAAAGATTTCTAAGAATTTTGAAGTTTTTAAAAATTTAAACAGATTTTAGGATATTTGAAAAGATTCCATTGATCAAAAATACAATAATTAAATATTTTTATTAAAAAATAATATTTTTAATGTTTAAAGATTCTAAAATTGTTTGAATTTAAAATAACAATCGGAAAAACTTGTATCCAGAAATATATTTTATAAATTATTGTTATTTTAAATTCAAACAATAAGTTGAGAAACTTTAAACATTAAAAATATTTTTTCTTTATAAATATTATTTATTGATTAAAAATACAATCCAATATTTTTATGAAAAAATATATATTTTTGATGTTTAAAGTTTCTGAAATTCTTGCTTGAATTTAAAATAACAATAATTGAACAAATATATTTCTGGATACAATTTTTTTCAACTATTGTTATTTTAAATTCAAAAAGTAATTTTAGAAACTTTGAATAATTAAAAAAATTGTTATACAAATATTTTATTACTGTATTTTTAATAAATAAATAATATTTATACGAATTTTTTAAATTGTTTACATTCGGAAATTTTATGGTTCGAAAATTTTATTATTCGGGACTTGTCCAATTCGGGAATATTATTATTCGGGATTTTTCAGTCGTCCCTTTAGAACAATTTAGGATATTTTTAAAAAATCCAAGGAATTTGAATAAATTTCAAAGCTTTTTATTTTTCCAAAGATTAAAAAAAAATTAAGACTTTACGGTATTTAAAAAAAGATATCCATAAAAACATATTGCACTGTTTAGAATTTTAGATTTTGATAATTATTTTTTTACTGAACGTATTTTGAAAAATTACTTGACACAGGCCGCGGGTGGGGGGGGGGGTCGAAAAAAATGTGTTGCAAATTGTCACATGGGGGAATTATTATAATTTTAATTGAAGAAACAATTGTTACTGAATGAACAATTGATTTAATTCATCTAAAAATTGAATTTATTATTAGAGAGGGATAAAAACTGGGCAAAAAATGTGTTACGTAATTTACGGATGGCCCCTTACGATACGTACTTTATTTTAATTTAATAATACATACATGCTACGGCGTTTCAAAGCAGCTCGCCGACCAGAATAGCCAAAAGTAGTATAGCTAGGACGGCATTTACCGACCGATGGTAAATTATCTGCTGTCGGTAAGTCAGCATGAAACAGAATTTTGCTCTGTCGGTAAGTGCCATCTTTGCTATACTACCGCCAAAGTTTTTCTACTTTGGACTTATCTCTCTAAATTATTATTATTTTTTGTTTGATAAAAAAATCCTATTTGGCGGAATTTCTAAATGTAAACTAACTCTTGATTGGCTTGCGGGCCAAGAGAGAAAAACTAACGTTTAGGTTTAATTAACGATATAAAATTAAATTAGAAACATACGATATAAAAAGGTCGACAAAAAACACAAGAGTAAAAATTAAGATTAGAAAAAAAAAACAAATTACCGCCAGATAAGGTCGGTAAGCTACATTGGAGGCAAAGCGGTGTTTACGCGTAAGGGTGCGTTCACATGCCAGCTTGCTCTCTTTACGTCAAATAAGTTACGTTTTTACGAACAAAGGAAACGATACGACAGAGGTATAAAATTTGACATTTGCAAGTATTAGGTGCATATTTTCTCTTCCCCCCACCTCTGTTCATTACAATTTCAATACTAGCGACAAGAGCGCCACCAACTCGGAACTACTGGGTGGCGATTTGGGCTTCCATTAAAATATGGAAGTAAAACTGCTTTTTTTAATAGAAAAATAATAATAAAAGTTAAATTAAATATTAAATTCAATTTAAAAAACTATAAATTCCTAACATTTCAAGTAAAAATGTTGCATTTTCGATAAAATAAATGAATTTTTAAGCAAATAGTTGAATTTTCAAGAAAGAGATGAATTTTATACGAATAAAATTTATTTTCTGTTTAAAAAGACGAATTTTCAACCAGAGAGATGAATCTTCATCCGAAAAAATTAATTTTTAACAAAATTGTTGAATTTTGAAGCCAGAAAGACGAATTATCGACAATTATTATTAATTATTAATTATTATTGATTTGTAATTTTTATTGTTGAACTTTCAACAAAATTGTTGAATTTTTTAATGAAAAAAAACAACAAATTATCGACAAAACATTTAAATTAAAAAAAATATATTAATTTTATACTAAATGGTTAAATTTTCAAATTAAAATATTAAAGTTCAACGAAAAAAGACGATTTTTTAACCAAATTATTGCATTTTTAAGTAAAAAAGACGAAATATGAACAAAAAAGTGGAATTTTTAACACAATTGTTGAATTTTCAACCAAAAATATTATTGTTTTACTAAAAAGACGAATTTTTAATAAAATATATAAGCTTTCAATAAAATTTTTGAATTTTTTAACCAAGAAAAAAACAAATTATCGACAAAACATTTAAATTTTTCCAAAAAAAAGATTAATTTTATACAAAATAGTTAAATTTTCAAATAAATAGTTCATTTTTCAAACAAATAGTTAAATTTTCGTCCAAGAAGATAAATTTTTAAATGAAAATATTAATGTTCTACCAAAAAAGACGATTTTTGAACCAAATTATTCCATTTTTAAGTAAAAAAGACGAAATATGGACAAAAAAGTTGATTTTTAACCAAATTAGTTGAATTTTCAACCAAAATAATGATTTTTAGATAAAAAAAGTGAATTTGCAACAAAATTGTTGAATTTCCAACCGAAAATATTATTGTTCTACTAAAAAAGACGAATTTTTAACAAAATATGTGAACTTTCAACCAAATTATTGAATTTTGAAGCCTAAAAGACAATTTATTGTCAAAACATTTAAATTTTTCAAAAAATAAAAAGATTAATTTTATACTAAATAGTTGAATGTCCAGATTAACAGTTTATTTTTCGAAAAAATAGTTAAATTTTCATCCAAAAAGATGAATTTTCAACAAAAAAGTTAATTTTCAACCAAATTCTTGAATTTTGAAGCAAAAAATACGAATTATCGACAAAACAGTTGATTTTTTCAAGAAGATTAATTTTATATTAAATTAATAAATTTTTTAATAAATCGTTTAATTTTGAAACAAATAGTTAAATTTTCATCGAAAAATATGAATTTTCAACAAAAAAGTTCATTATCAACCAAATTTTGGAATTTTCAAGCAAAAACGACGAATTATAGACAAAACAGTTACATTTTTTAAGAAAGAGGTTAATTTTATACTAAATTGATAAATTTTCAAATAAATAGTTTAGTTTTTAACCATAAAAGATAATTTTTCAACAAAATAATTGAATCCTCAGCAGAAACTGATTAATTTTTAACCAAAAAGGCTTATTCTATAGAAAAAAATTGAATGTTCAATCCGACAATATTGAATTTTCAAAGAAAAAGTTAAATTTTTTTCAAAAATAGTAGAATTTTTATCTCAAAGGACGAATTTTCAACAAAAAAGTTCAACAATTTTATTATTTGGTTAAAAATTTAATTATTTTATTGAAAATTCAACAATTTTGATAACAAATTATCCTTTTTGGATGAAAGTTCAACTGTTTTGTTAAAAAAAATCGTCTCTTAGGATTGAAAATTCAACTATCTGGGTAGAAAATTCCATTGTCTTGTTGAAAATTCATCTTTTCGGCTTGAAAATTCATCTCTTTTGGTTGAAAATGTGATAATTTTCTTCGAAATTCGTTTCTTGTTTCAAAATTAATTTTTTAAACTAAAAATTGAACTATTCGACTTTTGTTAACATTTTTTCTTAAATAAACCAAACAGAAAATTTGAGAACTTGTTTTTGAAAGATTCCTTTCAATAGACAATAATTTTCTATTTGTTAAATTGAGAACTACGGAAGAAAAACGGGCCAGTAGATAAAATATTAAATTTTTGTTTCAAATTAACTGACACATTTACTTTATTTTATGGATAAACTAAACGTTTTATTATTAATTTGCATAAAAAGGCAATTTTTCTTTTATGCAATTTGAATTTTCGCGGAACTTTGATCAGAGTATCTGGCGCTACCTAGCGGCCGGTAAGTTCCCTCATAGTTCGCTCGCAGATGGCGCTAGTGTCAACCTTTACAGATGGCGCTGTGGTCTCCCTTTCAAAAAACAATGTTTCTAGAATTCTATGTTTCTAGAATTCTATGTTTCTAGAATTCTATGTTTCTAGAATATCTATTCTATCAACTTTTTTTTCAAACAGCTTGCTTTCTATCGAAGATGGTTGATTTTGAACGATTAGTGAGAGGAAGAGAAAGAGCAGAATTGGCCGAAAGCAGGTGTGAACGACCCTTAAAAAATATCGCCGAGTGGTGAGCCAGGATTCCCTCGAGGCCAACCACCCTATCACAATCGAGCTGCCACTGACGCTCGGCGTCGACGTGTTCAGCGTCGACGAAGCGTCGCAGCATAGTCAGAAGATCATCACTCTCTGATCGCGTATCATGCGATCTGAGAAGCAGCGACTTTTATTCACTAGATCCCGAGACCGAGACCAACGCACTGCACCAGCACCGATAACCGCACCACAATCTAGCACCTCTACACATTTCAATTGTCATGGCCTATGGAACCTGAAACAGATTTAAAATTTTCAAATTAGAACCTTCTATCTCAGAAGACGCGCACTGAAAAGTTCTATCTCGGGGAGTTCAGTTTTGAAAGGTTCTATCTCGGGGAGTTCAGTTTTGAAAGGTTCTATCTCGGGGAGGTCAGTTTTGAAAGGTTCTATCTCGGGGAGTTCAGTTTTGAAAGCTTCTATCTCGGAGAGTTCAGTTTTGGAAGGTTCTATCTCGGGGAGTTCAGTTTTGAAAGCTTCTATCTCGGGGATTTCAGTCTTGAAAGGCTCTATCTCGTTGAGTTCAGTTTTGAAAAGTTCTATCTCGGGGAGTTCAGTTTTGAAAGGTTCTATCTCGGGGAGGTCAATTTTGAAAGGTTCTATCTCGGGGAGGTCAGTTTTGAAAGCTTCTATCTCGGGGAGTTCAGTTTTGAAAGGTTCTATCTCGGGGAGTTCAGTTTTGAAAGGTTCTATCTCGGAGAGTTTGGGTTTGAAAGGTTCTATCTCGGGGAGTTCAGTTACTTCTATTTAAGTCTAATGAAATGAAAAAAAATGAAAATGAAAAAATAAACAAAAAACCTCGGAGAGTTCAGTTTTGAAAGGTTCTATCTCGCAGAGTTCAGTTTTGAAAGGTTCTATCTCGGGGAGGTTAATTTTGAAAGCTTCTATCTCGGGGAGTTCAGTTTTGAAAGCTTATATCTCGGAGAGTTCAGTTTTGAAAGGTTCTATCTCGGGGAGTTTAGTTTTGAAAGGTTCTATCTCGGAGAGTTCAGTTTTGAAAGGTTCTATCTCGGGGAGTTCAGTTTTGAAAGGCTCTATCTCGAGGAGTTCAGTTTTGAAAGGTTCTATCTCGGAGAGAACTTCTGGAATTAGTAAAAAGATAGAGATCCTATCTTTTTGTATAATTTTTAATCTTTATGATAGAAAGAGATAGAGGAAATATATCCCATTCTATCTCTTTATTAATTTCAATTCACGTCTATCTTTTTCAATTCCGTCTATCCACGATAATATTTTTCTATCTCTCTGTCAATCTAAATTCCCGTCTATCTTTTTCTATCTCTTCGTTAATCTAAATTCCCGTCTATCTTTTTCTATCTCTTCGTTAATCTAAATTCACGTCTATCTTTTTTCTATCAATCTGAATTCTGGTCTATCTTTTTTAATACCTTCTTTTCTATCACATCCTATCCTTTGTCTATCCACACAAATCATTTTCTATCTCTTTGTCAATCTAAATTCCCGTCTATCTTTTTTAATCTCATCGTATCCTACATCTATCAATTTCTATCTTTTTCTATCTCTTTATCAATCTAAATTTAATCTATCTTTTCCAATCCCCTCATTTTTATATTATCCCATTATTTATCTATCAACGTCAATATTTTTCTATTTTTCTGTCAATCTAAATTTCCGTCTATCTTTTTTAATTCCCTCTTCTCTATCTTATCCTATCCTTTATCTATTCATGTTAATCTTTTTCTATCTCTCTGTCAATCTAAATTTCCGTCTATCTTTTTGAATCCCTTCTTTTTTCGAAATCTGTTTCCATCTGAATTCACGTTTATCTTTTTCAATACCCTCTTCGCTATCTCATTCTATCTCTTTATCTATCCACATCAATCTTTTTCTATCTCTTTATCAATCTAAATTAACGTCTATCTTTTTCAATTCCCGCTTTTCTATCTTATTCTATCCTTTGTCCATACATCTCAATATTTTTCTATTTCTCTTTCAATCTAAACTCCCGTCTATATTTTCCAATACCGCCATTTCACTGTCAATTCGAGTGAATTGCAAAAGAATTCAGAGTAAATTCCACAAGAATTCAAACGAATTCGAAAAAATTCCATTGATTTAAGTAAAATTGAAATGAATTAAGAGAAATTTAAGGAATATTAAATTAAATTCATTGAATTTAGTAAGGTTGAAATGAGTTCAGAAAAATTCAAGACGATTCAAAAGAATTCAAATAATTTGGAACAAATTTTAAAAATCCCCCAAAAAATTCCAAATAGTTTCAGTAAAATTGGAGAAAATTTAGAAGAATTTAAGGGGAATGAGAAGAATTTAATAAAATTAATAAAAACTGCAGTCAACTAAAAAAATTTAGAAATATAAACAATTTCAAAAACATATTAAAATTCATTGAATTCAGTAATTTTGAAATTAGTTTAGAAAAATCCAAGGCAATTCAAAAGAATTCAAATAGTTTTGAAAAAAATTTGAAATAAACAAAAAATCCAGTAATTTGAGTAAAATTGGAAGAAATTTATAGGAATTTAAGAGAAATGAGAAGAATTTCATAAAAAATCCAGTCAATTGAAAAAAATTCAGAAATATGAACAATTTCAAAAATATATTAAAATTCATTGAATTCAGTAATTTTTAAATTAGTTTAGAAAAATCCAAGGCAATTCAAAAGAATTCAAATAGTTTTGAAAAAAATTGGAAATAAACAAAAAATACAGTAATTTCAGTAAAATTGGAAGAAATTTATAAGAATTATCCCAAGAATGATATTATGTATTGAACTATATAGCATGTGACGCAGCGCCACCTGGTGAAATGTATATTGTGCAGTGAGCGTTCACAACGCAGAAATGTTTCTCCTCCCCACGCATCGCTCGCGTGAAGCTCTTTGAAGCTGCCTAACGGTGAATACCTATCTGTGAACAGGGTAGGCGGCCGCCAGTGTTGAACACGAACACGATTGCTCACATCTGTTCTGATCTACTGGCCTAACAGTTTTCTACGCGTTCACGTCGTCCGCTCGAATGCAGTAATGCCTACTTTTCGGGCAGCCACGACCATTCACTCTGTGTTCACCACACGACTTTTCCAACCTCGGGTAGCGCGAACGGACCTCTTAGTTCTTAACACTGGAAAAATCTGAACAGGCAAGGAATGCGTTTGGAACGCAGCGAACGTTCACCCAGCATTTCGCTCCCAATCCCTGGAAAATCTTGAGATTAGGTGCAACAAAATTTATGCTAGTGTTTTTACTGCGCTGACAATTCTTGAATTTTGAAGATATGGAATTACTAATTATTCAGTTTTCAAGAATTTTATTTTAAAGGTATGTACTTTTGAACACTTTTGTTTGGAATAGTTCAATTTTGAAGACTACAATGGAAATTTCTTCAATGTTAACGATTTGCAATTCAAATTCTTCAATTTTAATGATTTGAAGTTTAAATGTCTTAAAATTTAAAGAAGTATAAATAAAAATTCTTAAATTGTGATGATTTTGGAGATAAAAAGTGAAGAGTTTTTTAATTTTAAATCTTCCAAATGGATGAAATTGCAAATGTACATAATCAAAATTGCAGTATTTTTCATTTTGTATTTTTTAAATTAGGAGATTTTCAATTTTAAAAATTGACAATTTTGAAGAGTTACAATTTAAAATACTTGAATTTAGAAAATATAGATTTGCATATGATACCATTATTAATACTTCTATTTTAAAGAAATGTGATTTTAAACGTTTTTTTAATCGCTCGATTTTGAATATTTACAACTGAAAATTCTTCAATGTTAATGACTTTCAATTTAAAATTCGTCAATTTGAAATATGTATTTACAATTGAAGACTCTTCAACATTATTATTAATATGAATAATTCTTTCATGTTTTTTTAACTGCTCTTAAATCAGCTAAGTAGATATTAATGTTATGAATTAACTCATGTTTATTTATTAAATGTACATAAATTCCAAATGTATTAAGTAACAGCAAAACTCGATATTATTGACTAAAAATTAAAATATTTTAAACATACTTGGATTATAATCAAAGATGATTTAACAAACGAAAAAAATATTACAAAATACATTTTTCAAGTTACTTCAATACCGTTATTAATTATCAAAAATACAGACTTATAATGATGTTGCATTTTGCAACTTATAATAAATGCAACACGAAGAAAATGCAGTTACGGCGTTTATTGAAACACAAACCTTATTTTCTCGGGGCTGGTAATAATTCATTTAAGTTAAAAAACATTATTGGTTAACCAATTTATTTTTATTTTCAATAATATTCTCTTTGAATAATGCTAAAAAGTTGCGTTTTTTCTTAAATATTTAACTTTTTGACAACTTTTGACTTAGGGCTTAGGGTAAGATAAAAATTAATGAAACTTAAAAAAATAATTGTTTGAAAAAATTATTATTTGTTACAATCTTCTCTTAGATAATTGCTGGAAAGTTGCGGCTTTTTCTTAAATTTTTAACTTTGCTTTGGCTTTTTAGTTATGAATAAATAAGCAATAGAGAGAATAATTTTTAAACAATATTTCTTTTTGTGAATATATTTTTATGAAATAATACAGATATTTGAAATATTCTTCAACTTTTCTAGATGAATCATATGATACATGTTAATTTTCCTCGAAGTAGTTACTGAGAATTAAAAGGTCAAAGAAAAGCTGCCCCAACTGTCCATGTGGTATATGGGTGGCCCCAAATGAATTCAGGTTATTTCATATGCCATCATGTGAATTCAAATGACTTCAGATAATTTAGGAGATTTCAGATATTTTAGGAGACTTCAGGAGATTTCATTACAAGTGTACACCTGACTTCACGAGTTTTTATTCCCTCGTTTTCTCGTAATAATATAAGGAAGCTAATGCAGCCTACCAAAATTCGATTTTTAATATTTTATGAAATTTTGATTTTTCTAAACCGGATCCAAACTTCAAAGAAACAATTCTGTTAAAATTAGACGTTTAAAACAATGAATTTTCAGAATCTGAATTATTTCAAATAATAATAAATTGTTGACTACATTTTTAATTATCTTAATCCGTTTTTAGTGTAAAAGAAATAAATACCTATTCTCTTTTGGGAAAATTAAAAATTCTCCTTAAAACATGCAATTGTTTTGTTTTTGCCTCTTTGTTTAAAAAAAAAAGGTTTCATTATAAAACAATAAATGCTACTTTCATTAGACATAAAAATTCTTAATTACTTAATATTATAAATTTTAACTGAAGTAAAAAAAACTTTCATTTAATATAAGAAGCAAATATTCTTTCAAGCAAATAATGTATTTTTAACGATAAAATTAGTCGCTAATAGTAAAAAAATGTTTTATTTAATAAAATAACTTTGTATTAGCTATGCTCACTTGTTTCAAAATAATTAATATCCTAATTATAAAAATTAATCTATTTCTTAAATAATAACAACAAACATTTCCGTTTCAGATAATAGAACTTCTTTAGAGCAAAGTAATGCTTTATTTATAGCGATACAATTTTCTAGTATTTGAGATATTATTGATATAGTTTTCTAGAATTTTTTATTATATAGATTTCAAGTATTAAAGAAATGTTTTAGCTCTGCCTATGCATAACTACTACTGCATAACATAAAAAGAAATACAGTTTTTGGGTGCTGGGGGATAATCTCTCATTAACATTAAGCGCAATCTAAAACCATGCCTTGTTCCATCGCCTTTAAAATATGAAAATCGCAGAAAGTAAGTAGGATGGTTGACACAAAATTTGTCACTGCTCAAATCTGCTGCGTATATCTCTTAATCATTTATGAAATTAATGAACTAAATAGTGTTAAACAATGTTTGATCTTCAACAATAGTTAATTGAAGCTTTCCAGAGTGAACAAATTAATTGTCCAATAGTTGAAATTTTCATTGTAACTGGAAGTCTTGAACCCTTGCAACATCAATAAAGTCAAAGTTTCAAATTAAAACTATCATTAAGAATTGAAATTGGAAGAAATGGGATGTTAAAGAACATTGTTCAAGTTTTAACAGAAGTCCATCAGATATGATAAAATGTAAATTAAAGATGACAAAAATGAGACTCACTCAGGACGGCCTATATAGTTTCATAACTCGGCCCAGTACATGACCAGGCAGGGTGTCCAGCGATCCTTAGGGACGAAAATCAAGGTCTTTTCCAGGTCAAGTAGTCAAGTTTTTCCTGATCTCTTTTTTTACATCAAATCATGAAAGAATCCTTTGTTATAGATGCACAAAATGAGCGGTTTCATTTTTTATTGGCCAAACATTTTTAAAGAAAGCAGAACCATTAACAAATTCTTAATTTTTTGCGAACATAAGTCGTCTTTGAAATCTTTGTGAATTCGTTGAAATCTCTTGAAGTACTTAAAATCTTTGTGAAGTCTTGAAATTTCTGTGAAACATTTTTACATTTTTGTAAAATCTTTTGTGTTCATTTGAAATCTTCTCAAATTTGTTGAAACCTTTTGAAATAGGTTAACATCTTTGAAATATTTGTGAAATCTTTTGTATTCGTTTGAAATCATTGAAATATTTATAATCTGTGTAAAATCTTTTGAAATCTGGGTTACACCCTTTTTAAAATCCTTAGGAAGATTTCAGAGCTTTGTGAAATAGTTGCCTTATTCGAAATACACGTATTTTTTAAACCTTTAGGAACCTGCTGTACGCTAAAAAACCAAATGTTGAAATCCTTTAAAAATCCGTTATATGGCCATGGCTCATTCTAATCCTAAAACTGAATTACCACAGAAAATTTCAACTTTTGCCAATACTAATACCAAGTTTCAAAATTTTCAAATGATTAGCGATTATTTCCGGGTGAGTGAAATGTGAAAAAGCATAATAAGCCTATGATCATTTCAGAATACTCAACTTTGAATGGCTCTAAGTCACTGAAAAAAATTATGAAAAATCTGCCAAAAATATATGGGGTTCGTTGATCCTTTCTGTACCCAGTGGAGATATTTAGAGTCGGAAATAATTATTTTTTAATAAGTTATTGACAAAATAATGAAGAGGTGTCATCTCTGGAACTAAGGAACGTACAGAAATGATTCTTGAAGCAAATTACACATTTTTGGCTTCTGACAATGTTGTCCATATTACCAATGAGCAAAAAGTTGGACTTGAAGGTTTAAAAAATTATTTTCTTATTGGAAAAGTACAAAAGGCTTAACGATAATCGAGGCTACCGCACTCACTGCGTGGGACCTTTCAGGCGCTACTGCTACACGTGCAACACGATCTTGTCTCACACTCATGAAGTTGCACAGCCTCTAAGCCCTGACGCAAAAAAAAGGGACACGGTTGCCTCGATTATCATAAAGTCTTTTGTATTTTTTCAAGAAGAAAATAATTTTTTGAGCATTCAAGTGCAACTTTTTGCTCATTGGTAATACGCACAACATTGTCAGAAGCCAAAAATGTGTAATTTGCTTCAAGAATCATTTCTGTACTTTCCTTATTTCCGGAGATGACACCTCCCCACTTTTTTATCAATAACTTATTAACAAATAATTATTTCTAACTCTAAATATCACCACTGAGCACAGAAAGGATAAACAAACCCCTTATATTTTTTGCAGATTTTTCATAATTTTTTTCAGTGACTTACAGCCATTCAAAGTTGAGTATTTTGAAATGATCATAGGCTTATTATGCTTTTTCACATTTCACTCGCCCGGAAATAATCGCTAATCATCTGAAAATTTTAAAACTCGGTATCAGTGTTGGCAAAATCTTCACCTATCACATGCATGTTGTCTCATATTTTTAGAATTTTTTTTACTGAGATTTTCATGAAAATCTGTAGAAAAATCGAGCTGCCTAAACTTTTTGGACGGATAGTAGTCGGATTCAAAAGTTCTGACACCTGCCTTGGAAGCTTTATTACTCTTCAAGAAAAAATCGCAGAATGTGTATTCAGTAACATGTACTTAACAACGGCAATTTATTTTACGTTGATTTAATGATTATTTTAATTAGTAGAGCTAAAAATGTAAAAAATCATTATCTCAGATCTGAATATAGATTTGAAGTTGAACTCTAGCTTAAAAGAAGCTGCTCGATTCAGCGGTTTCATCTCAAAAGTTAAACGGTCCATGAAAATGATTAATGTCTGAATTAAAAGCGTCGGAATAATTACGATCTTAATGTGTTTCAATACGAGTTTTCCAGTATTGAAACTCATTAAGATCGTAATTATTCCGACGCTTTTAATTCACACATTAATAATTTTTATTTACCATTCAACTTTTGAGATGAAACTGTTGAATCGAGAAGCTTCTTTTAAGCTAGAGTTCGTTTTAAAATCTCCATCCAGAGCCGAGATAATTATTTCTTGCATTTTTAGCTCTGCTAATTAAAATAAGCATTGAATTGAAGTAAAACAAGTTGCCATTTGTTAAGTACATGTTACTTAATACTTATGATTTTTTTTTCAAATTTCTGTTACCAATTTTTGAACGTGTGGAGGACTTCAAAGTCGACGTAGTGAAATTTGAGGGTCATTTCTCCGGGGTTTTCACACATTTTGTGTCGCAGGAAAGACAAAAAAATGTTTGACGGAAATCAAACTAACATCCTTTCGCACGTATAATGTGGAAGAATATTTATGTTTTTGACTCAACATTCTGCAATTTTTTCTCGCCGAGTAATAAAGCTTCAAAGCCAGGTGTCAAGACTTTTGAATCTGACTTTAGTCTGGTCACGAGATTAAACCTATGAAAGCAAATAAAGACATGTAATTTGAACAAGAAATGATACCTCCGTTAGAAAACATATTGACCCTGAAAAGGCCCGATTATTCAGGTCAGTAAAATGTAAAACACAACTTATTTAAAGCTGGTGCATCAAAATGCAGGCAGAAGATAAAACATCTTCAAATATATAACGACTATTAATTTAAAAAGGGACCTCTCAAGATGTAACAAAGTATGGGATAGAGTAATTAACTGGTTACAATACTTTTCTTTGACTAGATAACAGAAAGATTTCTTCTTTATAAAGCAATCAATTTCTCACTAAATATAATTGATGACATTAAACTTAATCAAATTTTGTATTAACACTTTTTTAAATATTTTCTTTACAGGTTTTATTGTTTTTCATACCTTTAGTTATTCCCTATAAATAATCCCTGATGAGGGATTTGATGACTTCGAAACATGATGGTCCCCTCGTAATATAAAAAGGACGGAGAAAGGAAAAAGTGAGAGGTTCGTTTTTTAGTTGACTTTTTCCCTTTTTCTCCCTCTTTTTTCATTGTGTTATTCATGTCTCTAATGAGCTTATTCTGCAAAAATTATTCATGATAAAATGGATTTGTTTTCAATCCTAATTTATAAATAACGCTTGTTAAATGAACAATTTGAACCTCAACCATTTTTTCTAAAGGAGACACCAATTAGGATTGGGTCGATTTTTGTCGATTTTATAAATTATAATAAAGGTTTGAAATTTAATTATGATAAGGGCTTAGAATTAAAAAAAAAAGTATTTTTCATTCTTTCGTTATTTGGCACCGTATCGACTAACCCTCAGTTATGATACAAATCATATAGCGTCTACCTCGCAGTTTTCACTTCATTCATTATTTTGTACTGGTTATTCTTTTGTTTCTATCCTGAAAATATTGATGTTTTTCAAGCAGTTTAATTTTTATTTAATTTTTAACTACAGTAAGGGTAATAAATTATTTTTAAAAATACCTGAGTTCCAACTTTAGCAATGCTTTTTAGTTCTTTTCATTGAGTTTCTATTACGAAATGTAACTGCGTGACAAATACAAATGTTTTTAAGGTAGAAACAAAAAATAACAGGTGAACAAAATAATTAATGAGGTGAAAACTGCGAGGAAGGCGCTATACGATTTACGAGTATTGTAACGGATTAGTTGGTGCGGTGCCAAATAACTAAAGAATACAAAATAATTTATTTTTCATTTTTAACCAAACAACATTATTCTCTTCACATTTTTCCATATGGCTAGTGATTTTAATTTTTTTTAATCCAGAAGAAGAATTCAAGTGCTTCAAAAATCTTAGAAAAACTGCCGTCATTTTATCAATTCCAAAAGTTTGTCATTTTTTGCAGATCAGTCGAAAGAGCAAGAGTTCCGAAGTTGAATGAATAAAGCATTTATATTGACATTTTTGTATTTTTGTAAAAAAAGTATATATATATAAAAGAAAAACGTTTTAAAGAATTTTTTTCAACGTTTCGATTCTTCCATGGGATTATAATCACTTTATACTTACTTTTATAAATTTGTTACAATAACATTTTAATTTTTCTGAAAAAAAAAAAAAAAATTTAACTCAAATTTCAGAACGAAATAATAATATAAGAAGAAATATATTACATTGAAAGAAATATAAATCGACAAAAGATTTCATTAACGTTAAATAATAATAGATTTGAATTATAATAATAAATGTCACTATTTCTTGATTAATTTTAATATTTAACAGTTGAATAATTTGAAATATTAGAATGGTAAAAATTAAAAAATGCTACAATTAACATTAAAATTATGATATGTTAAATAAATTTTGTGTTATTAACAAATTAAAAATGTGTATACAATTTTTTTAATTCAAATTGGTAATTTTTCGACCTGGAAAAGGAAAGGTTCGATTTCTGTCACACCCTTTTCCACCTCGACAAAATTACCAATAGTTGCTATTTTTGTTAATTTGATAACTATTTTTTTGAATTATTCTTTAAAATGTTATTTGCGAATATTTTTGAGGTTATATCCGTGATCAGCACCTCAAAATAGTTTTTCTAATTTTCAATATTTTTACACATATTACCAAGTATTTCAAAAATATAAAAAATATTTCGCAAAGAATTCCAAAAATTTCACAAAGATTAGAATTATTTACTAAAAATTAAAAAAAGTTCACAAATACTTTCTAAAAAATTTTGGAGAGATTTAAAAGATTTCACAAAGACTTCAATTTTGTCACATATATTTCGATAATTTTACAAATATTACCAAATATTTCGCAAAGAATTCAAAAGATTTGAAAGATTTCCTAAAGATTTGAAAAATCTCCAAATCATCCGCAATGATATCGGATAGATTAAAAATATTTCACAAAGACCACAAAATAGTTTGTCTACGTTGTTTTAAGAGAACAAGAATAGAATTAGTTATTATTGTGATTTTCAGAGATTTGGATTTTATGGGGGGGGGGTTATGAATCTTTTTGGGTCTCTCCCGAATGATATTTTACTTTTGGACTAGAAAAAAGATTTTTCAGCAGGTATCAAAGCATTTGATCCAAAATAAATTTAAAGGATTTCACTAAGACTTCAATTATGTCACGAAAATGTCGAATATATTAAAAATATTTCTCAAAGATTTTAATAATTTCACAAATATTTCCAAATATTTCGCAAAGGTTTCCAAAGATTTCACAAAGATTTGAATGATTTTCTAAAGATTTCAAAAATCATTCGCAAAGATTTTTGTTAGACTAAAAATATTTCGCAAAGAATTTCAAAGATTTCACAAAGATTATAATTATTTCCCAAAGATTGAAAAAATTTCACAAATATTTCGCAAAGCGTTTGGATAGATTTGAATGGTTTCAAAAAGACGTTAATTAGGTCACAAAAATTCCAAATAAATCTCAAAGGTTTCACAAAGATTTTAATAATTTCACAAATATTACCAAATATTTCGCAAATATTTCCAAAGATTTGAATGATTTCCTAAAGATTTCAAAAATTTCACAAATCATTCATAATGATTTCTAATAAATTAAAAATATTTCACAAAGACCTCAAAATAGTTTGTCTACGTTGTTTTAACAGAACAAAAATAGAATTAGTTATGAACGTGATTTTTAGAGATTTGGATTTTTTTTTTTTTAGATAATATGAAACTTTTTGGGTCTTCCCCGAATGATATTTTACTTTTGGACTAAACAAAAAGATTTTTCAGCAGGTTTCAAAGCATTTAATCTAAAATAGATTAAAAATATTTCACAAAGACTTCAATTATTTCACAAAGATTTCCATTTGGTTTCAGAGATTGCACAACGATTTCAATGATTTACCAACGATTTCACAAATATTTCAGATAGATTAAAAATATTTCACAAAGATTTCAATGATTTCTCAAAGAACTCGGATGGATTTAAAAGATTTCAAAAAGACTTTAATGATTTTCCGAAGATTTCACAAATATTACCAAATATTTCAAAAATATTGAAAATATTTCGTAAAGATTTTGGGTAGATTTAAAATATTTCACAAAGACTTAAATAATGTCACAAATATTTCGAATAAACTATAAAGATTTCAATAATTTCACAAATATTAAGAAATATTTCGCAAAGATTTCCGAAGATTTCACAAAGATTAGAATTATTTACTAAAGATTAGAAAAATTCACAAATACTTCGCAAAGATTTTCGATAGATTTCAAAATTTTCACAAAGACTTCAATTATGTCACAAAGATTTCGTATAAATTTAAAAGATTTAAATAATTTCACAAATATTACCAAATATTTCGCAAGGATTTTCAAAGATTTCACAAAGATTTGAATGATTTTCTAAAGATTTTATCAAGATTTTAATATTTTCACAAATATTACCAAATATTTGATAATATTTGTGAAATCATTGAAACCTTCTGGAAATCATTGAAATCATTGTGAAATCCTTTAAATCTATCCGAAATCTTTGTGAAATAATTGAAGTCTTGGTGACATCTCTTAAGTCTGTCCAAAATCTTTGCGAAATTTTGTTCAAATTTTTTTAATCTTTAGGAAATCATTCTAAACTTTTTGAAATCTTTGTGAAATCTTTGGAAATCTTTGAGAAATATTTGGTAATATTTTTGCAATTATTGAAATATTTGAGAAATCTTTGGAAAATCATTAAAGTTTTTGTAAAATCTTTTGAATCTATCCGAAATCTTTGCTTGATATTTGAATTCAATGATTTTCCAAAGATTTCAATATTTTCAAATATTACCAATATTCAAAACATTTCGCAAAGATCTCCAAAGATTTCGCAAAGATTAGAATTATTTCCCAAAAATTAAAAAAAAGTCACAAATATTTCCAAAAGATTTCGGATAGAATCATAAGATTACACAAAGGCATAAATTATTCCCTAATGATTTCACAAAGATTTTAATAATTCCAAAAATATTTCACAAAGATTTCACAAAGATTAGAATTATTTTTTAAAGATTACAAGAATTTCACAAATATTTCGCAAAGATTTTGGATAGATTTAAGAGATTCCACAAAGACTTCAATTATTTCACAAGGATTTTAATATTTTCACAAATATTACCAAATATTCCAAACATTTCGCAAAGATCACCAAAGATTTTACAAAGATTAGAATTATTTCCCAAAAATAAAAAATATTTCACAAATATTTCGCAAAGATTTCCAAAGATTTCACAAAGATTTGAATGATTTCCTAAAGATTTCAAAAATCTCACAAATCATTCGCAATGATATCGGATAGATAAAAACTATTTCACAAAGACTTCAAAATAGTTTGTCTACTTCGTTTTAATAGAACAAGAATAGAATTAGTTATGAACATGATTTTTACAGATTTGGATTTTTTTCTGGGAGAAAATATGAAATTCTGAAAATACATCAAAGAAAAGAATTACCAAAACTGTTGTGGTCAATCGGTGAAATACATATCTTACATTGTTTGATGTTTTGGTTTTGACCAGATAAAATGTATCAAATAATTTGATGTTAATTGTTTATTGGCTACTAGACAAAAATCAATATTTGTTAGCATTGATTTTTAATTCCAAAATGTGAAAAAATTGCTTTCAAGCTCCGCTGGGATCCGAACCCAGGTCTTTCAGATTTGCCGGTCTGATGCTTTTACTCACTAAGCTACGGAAAGACGAGATTAATTTTTAATTTCTTCAAAAAAACAAAAAAAAAACATGTTGAATTTAGACGTAATTCCTTATATATGTAAAATTAATTTTTCAAACATTCGAATGTTTTATATTTTTTAATGTTATGTTTTTGACCAGATAAAATGTATTCAATAATTTGACGTTAATTTTTATTGTCTACTGGTCTAAAATCAAGTTTTTTTATTATTGATTTTTATTAATTGTGAAAAAAATGCTCTCAAGCTCCGCTGGGATCCGAACCAAGGTCTTTCAGGTTGCCGGTCTGATTCTCTTACCCACTAAGGTACGGACATACAAGATTAATTCATTCAAAACCCCTACAAGTTGAATTTACATAATTCCTTATACTTGTAAAGTTAATTTTTCAAACTTTCGAATGTTTTATATTTCTTGATGTTATGGTTTTGACCAGTTGAAATGTATTCAATGGTTTGATGTTAATTTTTTATTGTCTACTAGTCTAGAATCAATTTTTGTTAATATTGAATTTTAATAATTGTGGAAAAAAATGCTCTCAAGCTCCGCTGGGATCGGAACCCAGGTCTTTCAGGTTGTCTGTATGATTCTCTCACCCACTAAGGTACGGAAATACAAGATTAATTCATTCACAACCCCGACAAGTTGAATTTCGACGTAATTCTTTATACTTGTAAAATTAATTTTTCAAACATTTGAATGTTTTATATTTTTTGACGTTACGGTTTCGAACAGATAAAATGTATTAAATAATTTGATGCTAATTATTTATTGTCTACTGCTCTAATATAAATTATTTTTTAATATTGATTTTTCTTTCTAAATTGTGAAATACATGTCCCTTGATTTTCACCTTAGAATAATACATCCAAATACCAAATAATCATTCTAGCTAGAGCTAGAATTCAATAGAGCTCTCTGCATGATTTGAAATGGAATTGGTAAAAAGTTTATTGAAAACCAGCAACTCTTCTTTGAAGCTTCAGTTTCTTGAATCAATATATTATTGGCTCATTATTCCTTACGAGGTACAGATACATAATTCATATCGATTCACTGACTCTCACAAGAGTGAAGACACACAATGTTTTTTAAACAATTATAATCGCGCATCTTCGATTAAGATGAAGATTTATAACAGATCAACAGGTGTGATCAATCGCTGTCAAATTGCAAATAAGAATAGTTGCTTATTCTGACGTGTGAAGTTGGTTTTCATATTGTGCATTGCACCTTTCTCAATGGTTGCAAGGAGTGCGCCATTAGTCATTGGCGCTCACTCGTCAATCAAGACTTGAGAACGTAATGAAACCCGGATTGTTGAGCGTCTCTGGTAATAAGGTGTAATTTACCATTCACATTTGTCAATTTATTAATATAAACTTTGAAAATGAGAAAATATTTTCTAAATTAGTATAAGGAAAAACTTGTTAATCCGTAACATAATTACAGGAAGCACAGTCTTCATCTTTTTTCTTAGTTTCCCCTTTTTTCTTGAAATTCCCCTTTTCCCCTATTCTCAAAAAACTTTCCCTTTTCTCTTTAAATATACGATATTTGAAAAGACAATATTTTAATTACGCGGAAAATTCTCTGAAATTAGTAAGTGTACCCATTATTGAATAATAATTAAAGCAATTATTTCAAAGTCAAAGCTTCTGAAATTCTAGAATTTTAAATTGTTATTACATAACAAAATTATAATTTAACATTAAAGCCAATCAGACGTTAAAAATAAATATTAATTTTAAATGGGAAACACTAGGAATGAAAAAATTTCTACTCTGAAAAAATTGTGATTACCAAAAATTGTGACATTAACACTTTTTTATACTCAAACCCTTTAGAATTTCAGTTATTTTAAATAAATTTAAATCGTTAAAAAAATTAGCAACTTTTAAATTGTCAATTATATTTTCCAAAATTCAACCAATTAAATTTTAAATTGCAAAATTAAAACCTATGAAAGGTAAAAATAAAATATTTAGCGTTCAATCTGAAAATTCAGAACTCTAGAATTGTGATCATTTAAAATTACCGAAATTATTCCATTACTGATGTATCAATTTCAGAAAGTTAAATTTTTATCTTGTTTTATTTTAAAATCAATTTTTATTTTTTTAATTTCAAATCTTCCTTTAGAATAATTTGAAATTATATATTTGTTTAAATCTATAACTAAAAATCGGACAATTTTAAAATATTACATTAAAAATATATATTATTATTATATATTATTAAACTTACAAAATGCGCGAATTATGTTCTCCAGGTTGAGTGGCCACCCTGTGTAACATAACCTCTCAATTCGTAAACAAACGGCTTTAAGGCTAGGTAAAATATTTCAAGAAAATTGTAATTTTTAAATTATTTAATGCAAAAAACTTCATATATTTAAACTATGTTCTTGATTTCTTATTTTGTAAACAATAATTTGTTTATAAATATTAATTTACTGTATTTTTAATCTCAATATAAACATATCCTATTTTAACTCATGTCTTACAATATTTCGTGAAATTTATATAATAAAAATGCTACAATGATAAACAAAATATTATAATGTGAGATTTAGGAACCTCAGTGCTGAAATTAAGAGTAAAATAAGCATGTTTAAGCTAATTCTTTGAGACTGACCATTTTATCCGAGCGTGTTGATAAAACGGTCAAAATACAGATCTTTTCACATTTTTTAGTCTCAGACTCGTTTTCTAAAAATTATTTAATTGCTGAAAATATGAAGCTGATTAATGCTAAAGTGTTCCACAAAATTAAAATTTTTTAAATTGAAGGAGCTCTCGAAAATATTTGTTCCTTTTGAAGAAAAAATTATGCAGTATAAATTTGAGCTGAGACCTGTAACAATACCTAGTACTCCCTCATCGGTTTCATAGCTTTAAAACCATAATACCTTTCTTATTTTCGACTTTACAAAAAAATGTCGAAGGGATTATTTTCTTAAATTTTTACCGCGAATTCAACGGTGAAATTGGATTTTTAGACAAATTAATCTTAGTGGGTGTTTTCCGCAATAATATAATTTGTTATACATTAATCAATGCATTAGAGTCTTCCTTTAGATGGAGAATTTCTAGACGAATTCATTGACCTATAATAAAGTACCTTTTGGTGTTCCAGAATCAATGTATAGAAAAAATCATATTGTTGCGAAAAACACCCTTTAAGAATTCGAGGTAAAAATTCAAGAAAATAACCCTCTTGATATTTTTTCAAGTCGAAAGCCGATGAGGGAGTACTAGGTGTTCTTCGTTTTAGCGCAAGTTTATACTAGGCCATTTCTTCTTCAAAAAGAACAAAGATTTTTGAGAGCCCCTTCAATTTTTTTAATTGTATGCCTGCTATTATTTATTGTCCATTTTAGACACAATTCCTCTACTCTACTTCGATCAATTTCATTATTGCAGTTAGTGATGCAGAACAAATATTAATTTAGAATGAACAATTTATTTTATTCTTGCTTCTTAGTTCAAAGGTTCAGAAAATTTTATAAAAAGGACTTGTGAAATAGAACTATCCATATTCTGTGTTATATCACATTGCTAGCTGCAAATAATTGATTTCACCGAAATAAAAGTGCATATTTTATTTCTTCCTTGTAAAAATATAACTGTGCTTATATTGCGCGATCTTTTGTTAACAAAAATATCTCAGATCTCGTTTAATCTTTACACTTTGAGTAAATTTAATTTGCATCCCATATATTGATTTTAAAATATACTAACTTTATCCCTACCCAATTGGACACATTTTTTAAAATCTCTAAATATTTGCATCAGGACAAACTAAATTATTAGGTCCACAAATTAATTCGGTGCCTTTACTTTGATGTCTTGAAACTCTTGGTCAAACTTGAATTTTTTCCGTCCTAAGGTAGTTTTACAGGGCGAACATTAAACTTGAAAACACAATCTAATAGGTGGCGGTCCTGCGGACTTACCCCTCAAAAATCATTATTAGCGAATACAATGGCGTCCAAAAAGGAGAATTTGAGATACTGCATTCTTTTTGTATTCCAATTCAAAAATCGCCATTGTGAAATCTCTGGAACTACTTTTTACACGTTTTATGTGTCATCGCATCTTCTCAGGCTGACCAAATAATTTCGATCGCCTCAGCTGCATTTATTTCAATTGGAATGCAAAAAGAATGCAGTGTCTCAAATGTTCCTTGTCGGACACCATTCTTTACACTAATGATTTTTTAAGATAAGTCCGCAGGGCCGCCACTTATTATATTGTGTTTGAAAGCTTAAGGTTCGCCCTTTAAAATAACTTTACGGCGGGTAAAAATTCAAGTTTGACCAAGAGTTACAAGCCATCAAAGTAAAGGCACCGAATTAATTAGTAGACCTAATGCTATGTGAATTTCTTATCAAATGAAAATTAAATCAAAGAATAAGATTCAACAGCAGTTTCAATAGATCTTTTCTTGTGATTCAAAAGTATGATTTGTGCGTTTGAGGCCGATGGGACTTTCCACGATCAGTCTTACATATTACACGTATTTTTGAAAGTCAATTTCTTACAAGAGTATATAGAGAATATTGTAAAACTAATATGCGTAGATAACATTATGGGTATTATCACTAAACGCGATCACGCATCGACTATAAGTATATGTATACATCCAACATGAGGGCAAGAACATATATATATATATATATATATATATATATATATCAGATCATCTGGATAATACGTATATCGTTGATAAAACATGCAGAGAAGTTAGGCGAGTGTTTTCAATTATTTAGAAAACTTGGAATCGTACCCAACCCTCTTCTAATCACATTATGGCATCCAGATTGCCGAAACTAATTAGGTAAAATCACTTTCTTTTACGGCTTCGAGCTACTTTCTAAATTAACGTCCGATTTATACTTGAAAGTCGAGCCTTTGAGTTTCGTATTAAAAAAAAATGCAACTTATACGTATATCACTCTTTATAAGACTAGGACTAATTTCAGATGATTTTATTCATTGAGCAAATATAACGCCATTAACACGGCAAAATAGATGATTAATAAAAATCATTTAATTAATAATCACTGATTTATCAGTCAGCACTATGTTTCTGTGCGTTCAAGAAATTTAATATCTATGGAATATTCAGGCCTCACAATCCTTATGGGATAAAATATAGGGACCAAAGGGTACATTTTATGACGCTCATAGGGTACTTCTTTCGCACTCACAGGGTAACTAATTCAGGATAAATTCGTAAGGCTTCAAACCAATTCAAGTTATATCTAACAGAATTCAAATGTATTGGAAAAAATTCCATTGATTTCCATAAAATTGGAATGAATTTGGAGAAAATTAACGTGAACGAGAAGAACTCCGATGAAATGCATAAAAATTCAAGGTGAAATAAAAAAAATTCAAAGTAATTGAAAACAATTTAACAATATGAAAAAACTTAATTGAATTCAGTAACTTTGAAATGGACTTTGAAAAATTGAAGGGAATTCAAAAGAATTTGATGAAATGCTTAAGAATTCAAGGAGAGGTTAAAAGACTCCAGGGTCAGTTAAAAAAAACTTTTTAAAATTAAAAAAATCCATTGAATTAAGTAGAATTGAGTAAATTTAGAACATTTAAAGTGAATTAAAAAAATTCAAGAGAATTTCAAAAAATTTTAAAGGATTCAGGGTAAATTAATAAGAATTCAGGGTGAATTCCAAAAAATAATTTCAAATCTCTTCAAATCTTTGAAATTTTACTAATTTCTGACCAAAAAAGTAACTAATGACTACAAAACAATTCAAATGAATTGAAGACATTGTTTAAAATCGAAAAAACACATTTAATCCAGTAAAATTTGGTGAATTTAGAGGAATTTAACGGGAATGAGAATAATTCGATGAAGTTCATAAAAAATCAAGCTGAATTAAAAAAAAAACAAAAAACAATCAAGTGAATTGAAAACAATTAAAAAATATGAAAAAATGCATTGAATTGAGTAAGTTTGAACTGAGTTTAGAAGCAATAAAGAGAATTCAGAAGAATTTAAAAGAATTTGGGATAAATTAATAAGAAATCAGGGCGATTTACAAATGAATTGTAAAAAATATTTGCAAATATCCATTAAAATATTGAAATCCCTTAAAACTATTAAAGCCCTTGGAAACCCCTTGAAAATGTTTAAATCTCTTTAAAAAAAATCACTTTCAATCTTTTAAAATACCCTAAAATATTTCAAAGTCCCTTCAAACTATTGAAGTTAATAAACAATTTCTAGGAATCTTTTAAAATTTCCTAAAATACTTCAAATCCTTTGATATCTTTTGAAATCCCTTGAAACTTTTTAAAGCTCATAAAAATGCCTGGGAATATTTAAAAATACCCTAAAATATTTCAAAGCCTTGAAAATCTTTTGAAATCCTTTGAAGCTTTTATTAAAAGCTCTTAAAAATTCCTTACAATTTTTAAAAATACCCTAAAATACTGATTAACCCATGAGTTATTTATTGAAAGAAAAGTAACTAATATTGACTGTATGGCAGCCCTGATTATTTTTTGCAGTTACTTCTTACATAAATTCCCTGATTTTTGCTATTTTTTCAGGAAGCTTTGATATTATAAGTTTTTTTAAAGTTCTATTATGGGCTGCAAGTGAGGTACCATAGGGACCATGTATTGAAAAAAGGGTATTTTAGGGACCTTAACTGAATATAGGATACAATAGGGGATATAGGGATCGGTCTGTGAGGCCAAAATATTAGACTCCAAGTGTTATCGATGATCACATATAATTTGTAGGGGTTAGAGTATTCTATTATTAATTATTTAACGGTTTAATTAATTAAATTCTATTAGATATTATCAAGTGCATGCATACGAGGCAACTAAAAAGTCTGACTATAAAGGCTCGACTTCCACTGATCTCGGACAAAATAGAATAAAATCTCACGATAAAATAAAACTGACTCTTTATTCTAGTGCTACTAGAATAATAAAATAGTATGGAATTATTTTTACCACAGACACGTTACAATTAGGGATATTATCGTGACAAGTAGACAATTTCATGATAGAAATTTCGTTCTTGGAATTTAGAAAAATACGTTTTTGTCTACTCTACTTGTCTACACAGATAAATATCACTTTGTTAATTAAATATAATCTGAAGACATTCCTGATTAAAAAGCGCATAGTTAAAATTTTTATGTTGGGCGCTCTAATTAAACCCTGTAGATCTGATAATAAGAGCTTTAAGAGTCATAAAAACACTTTCTTAAAACTTCTACGATTATTGAATAAAATTTGAAAAGCAATAAACTATTGCAGGCGATTGTTTTCGTGACCCTTTAAAGCAGTCAAAGCATCATTTTTGGAAAAATGCAAACTTTAATCGTCAACAGGGTTGCCACAGACTAATGTGCTTGAAAAAAGTGACTATTGCTCATACAAAAAGTGGCCTGTGATGTGAATACAAACACTTATCTAATCAAAAATTTCGATTCAATTACACAATTATTTTATCGGCTTGCATATACAAGATTCGATGAAAATCTTTTGCTGAATTTAAGGTCACAATTACTAGAATTAATTTTACAAGTAAGGTACAAACCAATTGTATGATTAATTTTATTTCGCCGAAATCGGTTGCAGCCTAATTTTCAAAAATATTGATACTTACTGTAATAATACGTTAATTTATTTATCACACAAATTAAATTAATTTATGAATTGAATCACCTCTGACGTATTTAATAGTCTTTAAACTGCAAAAGTAACTTTATTGGGAAATAATTAAAGAAAATCATTTTTGGTCAAATTTTTCATAGTTATGGCCCTTTTTTCAACCTTTTATGCTGTAATATGAAAATTTTCGTTTTGAAATTCAACACTGTAGGGAGAAAAATAAAAAAACTCAGGAATCGGCAGTACAATCTTTTAGGCTGTTTTTAAAATTGACATTTTAGTAGAAAAAGTCTTACAATAAAATCCAAATGTTCAAAGGGATAAAATGAAGACTCAATTTACGTATACTGTAAATCCTGGATTTTTTCATTTTTCTCCCTAGTTAAAAGTTGGAAAAATGGTTACAACTATGAAAAGTCCGAAAATATGAACCTTACGCGATGAGTTTAAATTTGCAAAAGTAAAAAAAAAAACGATTTTATTAAGGCATACAAGTTTAAAGACTGTTGAATACGTCTGATTTGATTCAATTCAATTTTATATTGTAGACTTTGAGTTTTTCTCTACATTCAATAAAGCACATAATTAAAGTGACATTATGTTGTACCTTTGCATTTAAAAAATCGCATTTCTAAACAAATTTGAAGCAATTTACCAAAATGTGATAAATAATTTAAAAAAAAGAGTATTATTATATATAGGTATCAACATTTTTTATAATTAACTTACAACCGCGCTAAATCTGAAGGTATTGTTCTTGCTGCATCGGTATTCAATTGACACGAAAATCTGCATCGATATAAAGAAACAAAAAGAAAGGCTAAAGTGACCTTTTCTTTAAAAAAAAAAGGAACTAAAAGTGACTTAAGTGACTGTGTGGTAGCCCTGCGTCAATCTAAGTTTAAGTTATGCCTTAAAAATAAAGAGTAACTCAAAAGCTGAGCCAGTCAGTCATATGCAATATTTTTGTCACTTGTGTTTCAATTATTTTTCTTTCAATTATTTTAAATTATCTTTGTTGATATAATCTTTCCAAAAATAAAGATTTGATCAGCTTTAAGCTCTGCCTCTTATCTATGACAACCCTATCGTACTATCACAAATAACAAATTCGAACTTTGTGATGGAAGGTATTACTTAACGATCGAAACACGGAGAACAAGTTTCAAACAATGGCAAGCGGCGGCAGTATTAAATGGAATCTGTTAACTCAACACGCAGGAACGCTTTTGCTTGTACTTTTTATCGACTACGGGATTCGTGGGGATACATGGCGTTGACGGGGTCCCAGGGGTTTTTGATCCCGGTTCCCTTATGATCGGAGGATCTTCCATCATGTCCGCTAACTCTTCTCCGCTATTTACTTCCAACTGGTTACGTTTTCATAATTAATTATTAAATATCTTACACCTAGGCATGCACTCTTTCAACTTCAAACTACAAGCCGTGAAAAGTTGATACAACAGGGTGTCTACTCAAATTCTGAAGAAATAAAAACCCTGACAATTCCAGGGTTTTCCAGCTACAATTTTCCTAATTCAAGTATTAAGTAGCGCATATTTTAAGGCCATGTGACGAGTGGGTCACGTGACCTGCTTCCTACCTTACCGACACTTTTTTTATTTGTAAACTTATTTTCGCACGAATAGCCACATCGAGTTGGAAATTTGGGATAATAAATAAGAAGCACTAAGAAACGCGGCTCTGGTCCTAAATTTTTATAATTATAAAACAAGCACAAAAAAATTATTTACAAAAAAATCTTTTTTCATAGTTATAAAAATTTACGCCCAGAGCCGCGTTTCTCAGTGCTTCTTATTTATTATCCCAAATTTTCAACTTGATGTGGCTATTCATGTGAAAATAAGTTTACGAATAAAAAAAGTGTGCGTCAGGTAGGAGGCCGGTCACGTTACCCACTCGTCACATGGCCTTAAACACCCTGTACATTTTTTGAAATATGTAAGAAAAATTGGCTGATCCAACTTGGAACTTTTTTTGTTCTTGGCTCGTTGATCAACGCCAGTCCTGGGACAGACCAGACCTTCCAGACTAGACGGTCTGGATAAGTTCAGACCTACAAAAACTCAACCTATCTACATCCAGATCCAATAAAAGCTCTTCAGATAATTAGGCATACTGTATGGAATACAGCAATTCACAACATTTCTCACGATCCATTTGGGTGTCACTTTTGGACTACTCATCAGAACCGCTTATACTGTAATTACGCCAGAAAAGAAACTTCCGATATTTCCTTGGACGCAAGCGGCGGGATGATTAGGTGTTTTGAGGTGTTTGATGGAGTATACACTGGACCTATTTTTTTATATTTGATTGTGGAGTACGAGGAAGCTGGTCAGTAAGTTGTAGCTGCGATGATTAGCTCAACACATAACATGGTGGCTATCTTGCACTTTTTGAATGGGTGGGTTCGTCATGGTGCCCCTTAAGCAAAAGTCGTGAATTTCGATGATTCCAGGGCACTTATAACAGCCATTATTAGAGCATTTGCTCAGTATTCTACCATCAAAGAGTATACGGAAGGCTGCCAAAGTGAAAATCTTCCGAAATGTTATGTTTGACTCGATGCCGCGCACTTCCTTAAATTATGGTGCGATTTTTTAAGCAAACTGACGAGCAATAGAAAAATAAAAATTTTCTACAAAGCTTCCATCGGTCAGCTGATGCTTTGTCGCGATCTAGAAACTACAAGAAGTGTCGTCAAAGCAATCCTGCGGGTATCACATTTTGGATGATGAGTACCAGAAGGATTATTTCAACTTTTGGACAACTTGGTTTACAGCAATCAAGGATGATGTCCAAGAAACAATTAACTCTCAAGAAGGGGAGCACGATAATGCGTACTATTTGCCTAACCTCGCTAAGCGTCTTGAAACGACATCAAGTGGTTGCCACTTTGGTCTTGTATTTTAAGAGACCAATTTGGTTACGGCAAGATTCAGGGTTCCAGCGCACCCTGTCAGTGTCAGTTTAAAAATATCGAGCATGATCTATTTCCCCACAACACTCCCCAATGGGACCAGATGAATTTGTGCATGTTTTTTTATATATGTTTCTGATCGATCATTGCTAACCGAAGCAAAAGTCATGGAGATAGAAAATGCTGAAATAAATGAGCCGGAACCCGATTCTTACTTGAATCAGGAGACTTCTTTGGAAGGATTGTCAAAGGAAAAGGATACTAAGTATACGACGAAAGGTTTGATTTGCAATCATAATTTGTTAAGAAGGTTTAAAGGCGTTTTTTCATACGAGTTGCCAGAACTGAAAAGAATGCCCTCGCGTGTGTGTGTGTGTTTTTTTAAATTGAACAATTCTTACGTTTTATTCAATGAGTTCTAAAGTCTTGAATCAATCCTTGAACGAAAAATATACTGAACGATTTCAAATGTTTTCCCCTCAGCTCAAAGAATTCTATTAATTACAACTTTTTCACTCCGTCCTAATATATAAAAAGTCACTAATGACGTTGGCACCCCCAGAAAGCTAAACAAAACTTTCAATGGATATTTTGAAAGATGTAAGAATTTGTCATTAAAAAACCAGTGACATATTTAACACTATAGCTTAATCTATACTAAAAAAATTGTTACGAGGTACTTCAGTGTTTACACCGTATCTACAAAAAAAAGATAGAAAGCGCTTCGTTAATTGCGTCCGGCTACTACTCTTTCCTCATTGGCCGCTCGTTAGCCAGAGAATGCTTTCTATCTTCATTTTTTTAAATATATACGCTGTAAGCGCCGACCAAAGCAAAAGTTTGTCGAACTATCTTCTTTTCAGAAACAGTCCTTGACTGTCCAAAAAATCAATTTTTTGGCTCATCCTAGCAGTCGTAGTCAATGAATATTATTCAAACAAATCGTAGGCCGTAGCAATTGAATAGTTTTACGTATAATATTTTCTTTCATTTACAGACCTAGATGTTAAATTAAAACCATGTTGTCATTTATTCATGACTTCAATCAGCCTAGACGCATGTGAAAAAGAAACGGCTGATTTGTGCCTAAAGTGCTCCACTTCTATTGAAAGTGCTCCTCAAATTCTAGCCTCCAGAAGCAAAGAAAATTGGAGGAGCTTGACGACGAAGCACTCGAAAAAAATTTCGAATGCTAGAGCTAAATCAGGCAAAACATCCCGGTACTTGAATAGGAACGTTTTAACTTATGGCGCCCTGTCGCATGAAAAGTTCAAAGATGTTCCTATGCTGAGAAATGGAAACGATAGAAGTTTGCAGGTAACTAAAATAAATGTATTGAATTATATTCGTTTTATATTATAAACATCTGTTAAAATATTTTAGGACTGCAGGATCTACTAATAAGGGAACCTCTAATGAAGAATTGGGCGGTATATTGGTCGTAAATATTATTTCCCGTGTAGAAAATTATAGGGAAACTATTCGGTTCCAGGGTAGACCGTCCCGACCGCTAATATGGCGCTGTAAAAACGGTTTATCATGGCGCTGAGTAGAAGTGAAATGTTTTTTTATTGTCAAAGGCTAATCTGGACAACCCAATCTAGAGTTAGTCTGTACGAGCTAATCTAACGCTATTCAGACGGTCTTGTAAAAATCTAATTTAGATGATTGGCGCTAAAATTGATTCAAAAGGTTATCTAGAAGATGACAAAAAAAATCGTTGCTTTTAACACATACTTTCCTTTGCAATAGTTGCAAACACCCTAGATAGTTTTAAAAATGTGCAACAAAATATTTGGATTAAAAAATTGGAAAGATTTTTGTCATGAAGGGCTAGCCAGCACCCGATTAGGGCCCGAAAAGACTGACTACTTTATGAGGAAAGAAATTAATTTTTTGGCGTTCACTTTTCACTTTTGATTCTTTTAAAAACCCTGCCTCTTTTTGGAAATGTGCAATAAAATATTTGGATGAGACACTTAGTAAATTTTCTTGTCCTGACGGACTAGCCAACACCCGATTAGGGTCCCAAAAGACTGACATAGATGATGAGAAAAAAAATAATTTTCTTTCTAATGTTCATTTGTTACCTTTGGTACTTTCAAACACCCTGGCTATTTCCGTAAATGTGCGAAAACATATTTGGGTTTGATACTTTGCATATTTTTTGGACTTGACGGGCTAGCTAGCACCCGATTAAGGGTGCTCGATTTAATTTGTTGTTAATTGTTTTAAAAAAATTTCATTGTGTAAATGGAATTTTTGACTAGGTTATGAGAGAAAAGGGTACTTTTTTGCAAATTATCCAGAAAATTTCATTAGCTTCTCCTTTGAGGACATTTTTTATTGCTATACCTTCACTGTTCAAATAATCTCCATTTGTTCAGAGATTTTCTTCCACAAAATTTGGTCTTATTCTGAATGACATGAACTTATTAGTTAATCGATCGTGATGATTTTTCACTTTAATTAAAAAGTTCAAGTTACTCAGAGAAGGTTAAAAGCTAAGGAAAGGTCCTGCACAATTTACAAAAAAACTACACTTTTCTGCCTTGACCCAGTCAAAAGTTGCATTTCAAAATATAAATTGTTTAAACGATTAACAACAAATTAAGTCGAGCGTACTGATTTTGTATATTGCCTAATTGGTTTATCCCGTTGTGTGGGTACCGATAATTTGCGAAAAATGTAAAGAAAGTATTGTTTGAATAAATAATAATAGTTTAAATAAATAATCAATAAATAATACATGAAACTTTCTATTTTAAACATTACAATTATGTGTGATAAAAAAGTGAATAAAAGTAATATTTACGACGAATATACTGCAAAATTCTTGATCCCCTTTATGGTTATTTTTTGGGCATGCTGCGAGGCGGGGGGGGGGGCACTCAAAAATACATGCATACATCACATTTGGACAAGTAATGTTAGTAAGTCCATGTAATTTTCACTCGTTTTATTTGAATGTAGTCCTGCCAGTCTCACGTTCGTAAAAATGTGTGTGGGGGGGGGGGGTCCCAGTGTATTTTTAATGGCAAAATTGAAGGCGTGGGCGAAACCCCTGAACTTTGTCTAATCGAAAATGAAATTACGAACTTTTATTTCTTTTGACCTCCCTAATATAATGCTTTTTTTCTGAGTTTTCATATACCTATGTATCTTTTTAGCATTCATCATAACGCTATTTTAGACTATTAATTTCAACAAAACACCGTATTCTTTTTTAAATACGTGTCCATTCGATTCCATTACGCAAACGCTTCTCGTAGAAGTTATCGACAATTCGAATGTGGAAACGTTCTTAAATGATTTGAGACGCTCCGGCAATCCCACTTTGGAGTTGGTAATGCACATAAGGAAGAATGGAACACAGAATGCATACCGAAAAAGAGGCCTAATTCTGCGATAAATTATCAAACAACTCGACCCGAAAAAAATGCGTGAAATTAATGGTGGTATATACGTTGACTGTAATATGAACGTTTGCGAACTGGCTCAACGTCTATTTTCTGATTTGCCCAATGGCAAATTTTCATTAATCTGCAATAAAGGTTGCCCCAGGAGGGAGAGAGTTAGCGTATACATTCCTACCAAACGAACTGCTTGATGAGACATGTACTAGTCCAAGAGCTGGTGACGTTTTTCGCGAAGTGGGAGTATAAGTCCTAGTTTGTGGCGAATATATCTGGGAAATGACCCTTCTTTCGAAACCCGTAACTGCCAGACGCCCTGCCTGGGGCGTTTGGGCACCTGAGCCAGGTGAAACAATTGGAAATTTGCAGTGACAGTATAAGAGCCAATTTTCTTCTAGGATCGATTATTGATGCCCCAAGTTTATTATTATTTGAAACTTCCTTCAAACCATTAAAATCAATCGAGAATTCCCTCGATTTCAAAAAGAATAACAATTTCAAATTCAAGCCACCATAAATTTATTAGAAAAATATTCCAACGTTATCATCAAATTCAGTGCGAACCATTAAGTTAAGCCCTGCAATCTGTCAAAAAGTCCTAAGAATGCCATGACCTTTATAAGAGGAAAAAAATCTTTGAAACTTCCTTCAAACCATAAAAATCAATCGGGAATTCCCTCGAGTTCAAAAAGAATAACAATTTAAAATTCAAATCACTATAAATTAATTAGAAAAATATTCGAAAATTATTATAAAATTCAGAGAAAACCATTCAACTAAATCCTGGAACCTGTCAGAAAGTCCTGAAAGTGCCATGATTTTATAAGGAGGAAAAAAGCTTTGAAAATTCCTTCAAACCATTAAAATCAATAGAGAATTCCCTCGAATTTAAAGAGAATAACAATTTCAAATGCAAATCAACTTAAATTGATTAGAAACATATTCAAACATTATTATAAAATTCAGTGAAAACCATTAAACTAATCCGTGAAACCTGTCAAAAAATCCTAAGAATGCCATGACTCTTATAAGAGGAAAAAAAAGTCTTTGAAACTTGCTTCAAACCATTAAAATCAATCGAGAATTCCCTCGAGTTCAAAAAGAATAACAAATTCAAATTCAAATCACTAAGAATAATTAGAAAAATATTTGAACATTATTATAAAATTCAGTGAAAACCATTTAAATAATTCCTGGAACCTGTCAGAAAGTCCTGAGAATGCAATGATTTTTATAAGGGAAAAAAAGAAAGCTTTTGAACTTTCTTCAAGCCATCAAAATCAATCGAGAATTCCCTCGAATTCAAAAAGAATAACATTTTCAAATTCAAATCACTATGAATTCATTAGAAAAATATTCGAACATTATTATAAAATTCAGTGAAAACCATTAAATTAATCCCTGGAACCTGTCGAAAATTCCTGAAAATGCCATGATTTTTATAAGAGAAAAAAAGCGTTGAAACTTCCTTCAAACCATGAAAATCAATCGAGAATTCCCTCAAATTTAAAAAGAATAACAATTTCAAATTCAGATCACTATAAATTGATTAAAATATATTTGAAAATTATTATAAAATTCAGTGACAACCATTAAATTAATCCCTGAAACCTGTCGAAAATTCCTGAAAATGCCATGCTCTTTATAAGAGGAAAAAAAAGCTTTGAAACTTCCTTCAAACCATTAAAATCAATCTAGAATTCCCTCGAATTCAAGAAGAATAACAATTTCAAATTTAAACCACCATAAATTGATTAGAAAAATATTCCAACGTTATTAACAAATTCAGTGAGAACCATAAGTTAATCCCTGGAATCTGTCAAAATCTCCTGAAAATGCCATAACTTTCATAAGAGGAAAATAGAAAGCTTCTAAACTTCATTCAAGCAATTAAAATCAATCGAGAATTCCCTCGAATTCAAAAAGAATAACAATTTCAAATTAAAACCACCATAAGTTGATTAGAAAAATATTCCAACGTTATTAACAAATTCAGTTTGAACCATTATGTTAATCCCTGGAATCTGTCAAAAAGTCCTGAAAATGCTATAACTTTTATAAAAGGAAAAAAGAAAGCTTCTAAACTTCATTCAAGCCATTAAAATCAATCGAGAATTCCCTCGAATTCAAAAAGAATAACAATTTCAAACTCAAATCACTATGAATTAATTAGAAAAAGATTGGAACATTATTATAAAATTCAGTGAAAACCATTAAATTAATCCCTGGAACATGTCGACAATTCCTGAAAAAGCCATGATTTTTATAAGAGAAAAAAAACCGTTGAAACTACCTTCAAATCAATCGAGAATTCCCCCAAATTCAAAAACAATAACAATTTCAAATGCAAATCACCATAAATTCATTGAAAAAATATTTGAACATTATTATAAGATTCAGTGGAAACCATGTAATTAATTCCTGGAACCTGTCAAAAAGTCCTAAATATGCCATGATTTTTATAAGAGGATAGAAAAAACGTTGAAACTTTCTTTAAACCATTGAAATCAATCGAGAATTCCCTCGAATTCAAAAAGAATAACAATTCCAAATTCAAACCACCATAACTTGATTAGAAAAATATTCGAACGTTATTATCAAATTCAGTGAGAACCATGCAGTTAATCCCTGGAACCTGTCAAAAAGTCCTAAGAATGCCATGAATTTTATAAGAGGAAAAAAAAAGCTTTGAAACGTCCTTCAAACCATAAAAATCAATCGAGAATTCCCTCGAGTTCAAAAAGAATAACAATTAACAATTCAAATCACTATAAATTAATTAGAAAAATATTCCAACATTATTATAAAATTCAGTGAAAAACTTTAAATTAATCCCTGGAACCTGTCGAACATTCCTAAAAATGCCATGATTTTTATAAGGGGGGAAAAAGCTTTGAAACTTCCTTTAAACCATTAAAATCAATAGAGAATTCTCTCGAATTAAAAAAGTATATCAATTTCAAATGCAAATCACCGTATATTGATTAGAAAAATATTCAAAACTTGTTATAATATTCAGTGAAAAACATTAAACTAATCCGTGGAACCTGCAAAAATTCCTAAGAATGCCACGACTTTTATCACAGGAAAAAAAATCTTTGAAACTTCCTTCAAACCATAAAATGCAATCGCGAATTCCCTCGAATTCGAAAGCAAGAAGAGTTTCAAATTCAAATCACTATAAATTGATTAGAAAGATATTCGAACATTATTATAAAATTCTGTGAAAACCATTTAACTAATTCCTGGAAACTGACAGAAAGTCCTGGAAATGCCCTGATTTTTATAAGGGGAAAAAAGAAAGCTTTTGAACTTCCTTCAAGCGATTAAAATCAATCGAGAATTGCCTCGAATTCAAAAAGAATAACATTTTCAAATTGAAATCACTATGAATTAATTAGAAAAATATTCGAACATTTTTATAAAATTCAGTGAAAACCATTAAATTAATCCCTGGAACATGTCAACAATTCCTGAAAAAGCCATGATTTTTAAAAGAGAAAAAAAAAACGTTAAAACTTCCTTCAAATCAATCGAGAATTCCCCCAAAATCAAAAACAATAACAATTTCAAATTGAAATCACCATAAATTGATTGAAAGAATATTTGCACATTATTATAAGATTCAGTGGAAACCATGTAATTAATTCCTGGAACCTGTCAAAAAGTCCTAAAAATGCCATGATTTTTATAAGAGGATAGATAAAACTTTGAAACTTCCTTCAAACCATTAAAATCAATCGAGTATTCCCACGAATTCAAAAAGAATAACAATTTCAAATTCAAATCACTGAGAATAATTAGAAAAATATTCGAAAATTATTATAAATTCAGGAAAACCATTAAATTAATCCCTGGAACCTGTCGAAAATTGCTGAAAATGCCATGATTTTTATAAGAGGAAAAAAATCTTTGAAACTTCCTTCAAACCATAAAAATCAATCCAGAATTCCCTCGAGTTCAAAAAGAATAACAATTTAAAATTCAAATCACTATGAATTAATTCGAAAAATATTCAAACATTATTATAAAATTGTTTGAAAACCATTTAACTAATTCCTGGAACCTGTCAGAACGTCCTGAAAATGCCATGATTTTTATAAGGGGAAAAAAAGAAAGCTGTTGAACTTTCTTCAAGCCAATAAGGTCAATCGAGAATTCCCTCCAGTTCAAAAAGAATGACAATTAACAATTCAAATCACTATAAATAAATTAGAAAAAAATTCGAACATTATTATAAAATACAGTGAAAAACATTAAACTAATCCCTGGAACCTGTCGAAAATTCATGAAAATGCGATGATTTTTATAAGGGGGAAAAAAGCTTTGAAGATTCCTTCAAACCCTTAGAATAAATCGAGAATTCCCTGGAGTTCAAAAAGAATAACAATTTAAAATTCAAATAACTATAAATTAATTAGAAAAATATTCGAACATTATTATAAAATCCAGTAAAAAACATTAAATCAATCCCTGGAACCTGTCGAAAATTCCTAAAAATGCCATGATTTTTTTAAGTGGGAAAAAAGCTTTGAAAATTCCTTCAAACCCTTAAAATCAATCGAGAATTCCCTCGAATTCAAGAAGAATAACAATTTCAAATCAATAAGAATAACTAGAAAAATATTCATACATTATCAGAAAATTCAGTGAAACCCATTTAATTGAACCCTTCCTTAATTAATTAATTAAATCATTCTATTCAAAGTACTAAAATCATTTCACAAATATAAATTGGTATAATCTACTCATCTGGCAAAGTACACCCCAACATTTTCTATTTTCTTTCCGATTTTCAGGTTACACAGTTACAAATAATCAAACTTTAGCATTTTATATTTTGTTTCTTTCCCAAATTCTGGGAGAACCGACCTTCCTCTTCTGATGCACGCACGCGACTGATTGTGAGAATAAAGGGTAACCATGTGTCAAGGCTCAGTTTACAATAACGTCTTTTTTTCGGGTTAACTGTTGGATATATTAAGTGCTTTAAGTGGACCCCTCTGGGATATTCTCGAAAATGTAAAAAGAGAAGGAATTCCTGAAATTCGGTGGCGGTCTTCATTTATTCTGAGTAAATTAATTAGAAAAATATTCGAACATTATTATAAATTTCATTGAGAACCATTAAATTAATCTCTGGAACCTGTCGAAAATTCCTGAAAATGCCATGATTTTCATAAGAGGAAAAAAAGCTTTGAAACCTCCTTCAAACCATTAAAATCAATCGAGAATTCCCTCGAATTCAAAAAGAATAACAATTTCAAATTCAAACCACCATAAATTGATTAGAATAATAATCGAACGTTATTATCAAATTCCGTGAGAACCATTTAGGTAATCCCTGGAATCTGTCAAAAAGTCCTGAAAATGCCATAACTTTTATAAGAGGAAAAAAGAAAGCTTCTAAACTTCATTCAAGCCATTAAAATCAATCGAGAATTCCCTCGAATTCAAAAAGAATCACAATTTTAAACTCATATCACTATAAATTAATTAGAAAGATATTCGAACATTATTATAAAATTCAGTTAAAACCATTAAACTAATCCGTGGGACCTGTCAAAAAGTCCCAAGAATGCCATGACTTTTATAAGAGGAAAAAAATCTTTGAAACTTCCTTCAAACCATAAAAATCAATCGAGAATTCCCTCGAGTTCAAAAAGAATAACAATTTAAAATTCAAATCACTATAAATTAATTAGGAAAATATTCGAACGTTATTATAAAATTCAGTGAGAACCATTAAGCTAATCCCTGGAACCTGTCAGAAATTCCTCAAAATGCCATGATTTTTATTAGGGGGAAAAAGCTTTGAAAATTCCTTCAAACCCTTGAAATCAATCGAGAATTCCCTGGAGTTCAGAAAGAATAACAATTTCAAATGGAAATCACCATAAATTGATTAGAAAAATATTCAAACATTGTTATAAAATTCAGTGAAAACCATTAAACTAATCCCGCAAACCTGACAAAAAGTCTTAAAAATGCTATGACTTTTATAATAAAAAAAAAGCTTTAAAACTTCCTTCAAACCATAGAAATCAATCGAGAATTCCCTCAATTTAAAAAAGAATAACAATTTCAAATTCAGGTCACTATAAATTGATGAGAAAAATATTCGAACATTATTATAAAATTCAGTGAAAACCATTAAATTAATCCGTGGAACCAGTCAAAAAGTCCTAAGAATTCCATGATTTTTATAAGAGAAAAAAAAAGCTTTGAAACTTCCTTCAAACCATTAAAATCAATAGAGAATTCCCTCGAATTCAAAAACAATCAGAGTTTCAAATTCAATTCACTATAAATTGATTAGAAGGATATTCGAACATTATCATAAAATTGTGTAAGAACCATTTAACTAATTCCTGGAACCTGTCAGACAGTCCTGAAAATGCAATGATTTTTATAAGGGGAAAAAAGAAAGCTCTTGAACTTTCTTCAAGCCATTAAAGTCAATCGAGAATTTCCTCGAGTTCAAAAAGAATGACATTTTCAAATTCAAATCACTATGAATTAACTAGAAAAATATTCGAAAATTATTATAAAATTCAGTGAAAACCATTTAACTAATTCCTGGAACCTGTCAGAAAGTTCTGAAAATGCCATGATTTTTATAAGGGGGAAAAAAGCTTCGAAAATTCCTTCAAACCATTAAAATCAATAGAGAATTCTCTCGAATTTAAAAAGAATAACAATTTCAAATGCAAATCACCTTAAATTGATTAGAAAAATATTCAAACATTATTATAAAATTCAGTGAAAACCATTAAACTAATCCGTGGAACCTGTCAAAAATTCCTAAGAATGCTATGACTTTTATCAGAGAAAAAAAAGCTTTGAAACTTCTTTCAAACCATAAAAATCAATCGAGAATTCCCTCAAATTAATAAAGAATAACAATTTCAAATTCAGATCACTATAAATTGATTAGAAAAATATTCGAACATTATTATAAAATTCAGTGAAAACCAATAAATTAATCGCTGGAACCTGTTAAAAAGTCCTAGAAATGCCAGGATTTTTATAATACGAAAAAAAGCTTTGAAACTGTCCTCAAAGCGTTAAAATCAATTGAGAATTCCCTCTAATGTGAAAAGAATAACAATTTCAAATTCAAATCCCTATAAATTGATAAGAAAAATATTCGATAATTATTCTAAAACTCAGGGAAAGGCATTAAATTAATCCCTGGTAACTGTCAAAAAGTCCTAAAAAGGCCCTGATTTTTATAAGACGAAAAAGAAGGTCTGAAACTTCCCTCAAAGCATAAAAATCAGTCGAGAATTCCCTCTCATTCAAGAAGAATATCAATTTCAAATTCGAATCCCTATAAATTGATTAGAAAAATATTCGAACATTAGTATAAAACTCAGTGAAAACCAACAAATTAATCCCTGGAACCTGTTAAAAAGTCCCAGAAATGCCAAGATTTTTATAATACGAAAAAAAAGCTTTGAAACATCCCTCGAAGCAATACAATTAATCGAAAATTCCCTCTAATTCAAAAACAATGACAAATTCAAATCACTATAAATTGATTACAAAAATATTCGAACATTATTATAAAATTCAGTAAAAACCAATAAATTAATCGCTGGAACCTGTTAAAAAGTCCTAAAAATTCCATGATTTTTATAAGACGAAATAAGAGCTTAAGAACTTCTGTCAAACCATTAAAATTCATCGAGAATTCCCAATAATTCAAAAAGAATAAAAATTTCAAATTCAAATCACTATAAATTAATTAGAAAAATATTCGAAAATTATTATAAAATTCAGCGAAAACCAATAAATTATTCCCTGAAAACTGTTAAAAAGTCCTAAAAATGCCAAGATTTTTATAAGACGAAAAAAAAGCTATAAAACATCCTTCAAAGCATTAAAATAAATCGAGAATTCCCTGTAGTTCAAAAAGAATAACAACTTCAAATTCAAATCACTATAAATTGATAAGAAAAATATTCGAACATTATTATAAAATTCAGTGAAAACCAATAAATTAATCCCTGAAACCTGTTAAAAAGTCCTAAAAATGCCAAGATTTCTATAAGACGAAAAAAAAGCTTTGAAAGATCCCTCAAAGCAATAAAATCAATCGAAAAATTCCCTGTAGTTCAAAAAGAATAACAATTTCAAATCCAAATCACTATAAATTGATTAGAAAAATATTCGAACATTATTATCAAATTCAGTGAAAACCAATAAATTAATCGCTGGAACCTGTTAAAAAGTCCTAGAAATGCCAAGATTTTTAAATTACGAAAAAAAAGCTTTGAACCTGTCCTCAAAGCGTTAAAATCAATTGAGAATTCCCACTAATTCAAGAATAATATCAACTTCAAATTCAAATCACTATAAATTGATTAGAAAAATATTCGAAACTCATTATAAAATTCAGTGAAACCCATCAAATTAATCCCTGGAACCCGTTAAAAAGTCCTAAAAATGCCATGATTTATATAAGACGAAAAAAAGCTTCAAAATTTCCTTCAAACTATTAAAATAAATCGAGAATTCCCACGCATTCAAAAAGAATAACAATTTTTTATTTAAATCACTATAAATCAATTAGTGAAATATGCAAACATTATTATAAAATTCAGTGAAAACCATCCAATTAATCCCCGGAACCTGTTAAAAAGGCCTAAAAATGCCAAGATTTTTATAAGACGAAAAAAAAGCTTTCAAACATCCCTCAAAGCATAAACATCAGTCGAGAATTCCCTCTAATTGAAAAAGAATAGCAATTTCAAATGCAAATCAATATAAATTGATTAGAAAAATATTCGAACATTAGTATAAAATTCAGTGAAAACCATTAAATTAATCCCTGGAACCAGTTAAAAAGTCCTAAAAATGCCAAGATTTCTATAAGACGAAAAAAAAGCGTTGAAACATCCATCAAAGCATTAAAATCAATCGAGAATTCCCTCTAATTGAAAAAGAATAATAATTTCAAATTCAAATCCCTATAAATTGATAAGAAAAATATTCGATAATTATTCTAAAACTCAGTGAAAGCCATTAAATTAATCCCTGGAAACTGTCAAAAAGTCCTAAAAAGGCCCTGATTTTTATAAGACGAAATAAGAGCTTAAAAACTTCCTACAAACCATTAAAATTCATCGAGAATTCCCAATAAGTCAAAAAGAATAACAATTTCAAATTCAAATCCCTATAAATTGATTAGAAAAATATTCGAACATTATTATAAAATTCAGCGAAAACCAATAAATTAATCCCTGGAAACTGTTAAAAAGTCCTAAAAATTCCAAGATTTTTATAAGACGAAAAAAAAGCTTTGAAACATCCCTCAAAGCATTAAAATAAATCGAGAATTCCGTGTAGTTCAAAAAGAATATCAACTTCAAATTCAAATCACTATGCATTGATAAGAAAAATATTCGAACATTATTATAAAATTCAGTGAAAACAAATAAATTAATCCCTGGAACCTGTTAAAAAGTCCTTAAAATGCCAAGATTTTTATAAGACGAAAAAAAAGCTTTGAAACATCCCTCAAAGCATTAAAATAAATCGAGAATTCCCGGTAGTTCAAAAAGAATAACAACTTCAAATTCAAACCACTATAAATTGATCAGAAAAATATTCGAACATTATTATAAAATTCAGTGAAAACCGTTAAATTAATCCCTGGAACCTGTCAAAAACTCTTCAAAAGGCCATGATTTTTATAGGACGAAAAATACAGTTTGAAACTTCCCTCAAAGCATAAAAATCAATCGAGAATTCCCTATCACTCAAAAAGTATAAAAATTTCAAGTTCAAATCACTATAAATCAACCAGAAAAGTATTAGAACATTATTATAAAATTTAGTGAAAACCATTACATTAATCTCTGGAACCTGCTAAAAATTCCAAAACATGCCATGATTTATATAAGACGAAAAAAGCTTCAAAATTTCCTTCAAACCATTAAAATCAATCGAGAATTCCCAAGCATTCAAAAAGAATAATAATTTTAAATTTAAATCACTATAAATCAATTAGCGAAATATACAAACATTATTATAAAATTCAGTGAAAAGCATTAAATTAATCCCCGGAACCTGTAAAAAAGGCCTAAAAATGCCAAGATTTTTATAAGACGAAAAAAAAGCTTTGAAACATCCCTCAAAGCATAAACATCAGTCGAGAATTCCCTCTAATTGAAAAAGAATAGAAATTTCAAATTCAAATCACTATGAATTGATAAGAAAAATATTCGAACATTATTATAAAATTCAGTGAAAACCAATAAATGAATCCCTGGAACCTGCTAAAAAGTCCTAAAAATGCCAAGATTTTTATAAGACGAAAAAAAAGCTTTGAAACATCCATCAGAGCATTAAGATCAATCGAGAATTCCTTCTAATCCAAAAAGAATAACAATTTCAATTTCAAATCACTATAAATTGATTAGAAAAATATTCGAACATTATTATAAAATTCAGTGAAAACCGTTAAATTAATCCCTGGAACCTGTTAAAATCCAAAAAATGCCAAGATTTTGATAAGACGTAAAAAAAGCTTTGAAACATCCCTCAAAGCATTAAAATCAATCGAGAATCCCCTGTAGTTCAAAAAGAATAACAATTTCAATTTCAAATCACTATAAATTGATTAGAAAAGTATTCGAACATTATTATAAAATTCAGAGAAAACCGTTAAATTAATCCCTGGAGCCTGTCAAAAAGTCCTAAAAATACCATGATATTAATAAGACAAAAAAAAAGCCTTGAAACTTTCCTCAAAGCGTTAAAATCAATTGAGAATTCCCTCTAATGCGGAAAGAATAACAATTTCAAATTCAAATCCCTATAAATTGATTAGAAAAATATTCGAACATTAGTATGAAACTTAGTGAAAACCATTAAATTAATCCCTGGAACCTGCTAAAAAGTCCTAAAAATGCCAAGATTTTTATAATACGAAAAAAAAGCTTTGAAACATCCCTCAAAGCAATAAAATCAATCGAGAATTCCCTCTAATTCAAAAAGAATAACAATTTCAAATTCAAATCACTGTAAATTGATTAGAAAAATAATCGAACATTATTATAAAATTCAGTGAAAACCATTAAATTAATCCCTGGAACCTGTTAAAAGGTCCTAAATATGCCAAGATTTTTATAAGACGAAAAAAAATCTTTGCAGCATCACTAAAAGCATTAAAATCAATCGAAAAATTCCCTGTAGTTCAAAAAGAATAACAATTTCAAATTAAAATAACTATAATTCAATTAGAAAAATATTCGAACAGTATTATGAAATTCAGTGAAAACCAATAAATTAATCACTGGAACCTGTTAAAATGTCCTAAAAATGCCAAGATTTTTATAAGACTAGAAAAAAGCTTTGAAATTTCCGTCAAACCATTAAAATCAATCGCGAATTCCCTCTCATTCAAAAATAATAACAATTTCAAATTCAAATCACTGTAAATTGATTAGAAAAATATTCGAAAATTATTATAAAATTCAGTGAAAACCAATAAATTAATCCCTGGAACCTCTTAAAAAGTCCTAAAAATGCCATGATTTATATAAGACGAAAAAAAGCTTCAAAATTTCCTTCAAACCATTAAAATCAATCGAGAATTCCCAAGCATACAAAAAGAATAACAATTTTTAATTTAAATCACTATAAATCAATTAGCGAAATATACAAACATTCTTATAAAATTCAGTGAAAATCATTAAATTAATCCCCGAAACCTGTTAAAAAGGCCTAAAAATGCCAAGATTTTTATAAGACGAAAAAAAGGATTGAAACATCCCTCAAAGCATAAACATCAGTCGAGAATTTCCTCTAATTGAAAAAGAATAGCAATTTCAAATTCAAATCACTATGAATTGATAAGAAAAATATTCGAACATTATTATAGAATTCAGTGAAAACCAATAAATTAATCCCTGGAACCTGTTGAAAAGTCCTAAAAATGCCAAGATTTTTATAAGACGAAAAAAAAGCTTTGAAACATCCATCAGAGCATTAAAATCAATCGAGAATTCCCTGTAATCCAAAAAGAATAACAATTTGAAATTCAAATCACTACAAATTGATTAGAAAAATATTCGAAAATTATTATAAAATTCAGTGAAAACCAATAAATTAATCCCTGGAACCTGTTAAAAGTCCAAAAAATGCCAAGATTTTTATAAGACGAAAAAAAAGCTTTGAAACATCCCTCAAAGCATTAAAATCAATCGAGAATTCCCTCTAGTTCAAAAAGAATATCAATTTCAAATTCATATCCCTATAAATTGATTAGAAAAATATTCGAACATTAGTATAAAACTCAGTGAAAACCAATAAATTAATCCCTGGAACCTGTTAAAAAGTCCCAGAAATACCAAGATTTTTATAATACGAAAAAAAAGCTTTGAAACATCCCTCGAAGCAATAAAATCAATCGAGAATTCCCTCTAATTCAAAAAGAATGACAATTTTAAATTCAAATCACTATAAATTGATTACAAAAATATTCGAACATTATTATAAATTTCAGTGAAAACCAATAAATTAATCGCTGGAACCTTTAAAAAAGTCCTAAAAATTCCATGATTTTTATAAGACGAAATAAGAGCTTAAAAACTTCCGTCAAACATTTAAAATTCCTCGAGAATTCCCAATAATTCAAAAAGAATAACAATTTCAAATTCAAATCACTATCAATTGATTGAACAAATATTCGAAAATTATTATAAAACTCAGTTAACACCAATAAATTGATCCCTGGAACCTGTCATAAAGTCATTAAAAGGCTAAGATTTTTATAAGACGAAAAGAAAGGTTTCAAACTTCCCTCAAAGCATTAAATTCATATCAGAATTCCCTCTAATTCAAGAAGAATAACAATTTCAAATTCATATCACTATAAATTGATTAGAAAAATATTCGAACATTATTATAAAATTCAGCGAAAACCAATAAATTAATCCCTGGAACCTGTTAAAAAGTCCTAAAAATGCCAAGATTTTTATAAGACGAAAAAAAGCTATAAATTATCCCTCAAAGCATTAAAATAAATCGAGAATTCCCTTTAGTTCAAAAAGAACAACAACTTCAAATTCAAATCACTATAAATTGATAAGAAAAATATTCGAACGTTATTATAAAATTCAGTGAAAACCAATAAATTAATCCATGAAACCTGTTAAAAAGTCCTAAAAATGCCAAGATTTTTATAAGACGAAAAAAAAGCTTTGAAACATCCATCAGAGCATTAAAATCAATCTTTTTTTCTCAAAATAATTCTTTAGACGCTTTTTTAAGATAAAGTCACTATAGTCACTTTTTTAAATGAAAGGATCACTTTAGTCACTTTCTTTCAATAAATAAACCCATGGATTAACCACAATTGAATTCAGGTCTATGCCTATTTCTGAAATTTCTTGAATTATTTTGACATATTTTAGGGCATTTTTGAAATATTCAAAGAAATGTTTAATAGTTTTCAATAATTTCAAGAGATTTGAAAGATTTTAGATTATTTTTAAACATTTTAGAGTATTTTTAAAAATGCCAAGGAATTTTCAAGATCTTTTGGAAATTTGAAGGTATTTCAAACATTTCAAAGGATTTGACATATTTTAAGGTATTTAAAAAGATTTCAAGGCATTTTCAAGCGATTAAAAAATTGTCAAGGAATTCTCAAGGATTTCAAAAATATTAAGAGAATTTTAAAATTTTCATATGGAAGGATTTTACATGACCTATAATTTTTTAGGGTACATATTTTAAAAGATTTCAAGGCATTTTTTAAGATTTTCGACGATTTCAATTACTTTAAGGGATTTGAAAAGCTTTCAAAGTATTTTAATGTATTTTTCAGAATTTCAGGAAATATCAGATTTAATGTAATTTCACGGGTTTTATAATATTTTAATGGACTTCAAACAAGTTATTCACAAGAATTGATGGACTTCGTAGGATTTCAAATATTTTCCAATATTTCAAGGTATTATTAAAGATTTTAAAGAATTTAATAAATTTTAAATTATTTCAAGGAATTTTCAATTGATTTTAATTTTTTGAAGGGATTTCAAAGAGTTTTAATGATTTTAGGGTATTTGTAAGCAATACAAAATAAAATTAAGATCTTCAAACAATTTTAAGGGATTTTAAATTATTAGTTTTAATACATATCAACAATTGGAAATAATTCCAAAGGATTTTTAAAGAGTTCCGGATTTTTTTTTAATTCCAAGGAATTTCCAAACAATTTGAAATATCTTAAGGTATTTCAAAAAATCGCAAGACACTTTCAAGATATTTAAAAAGTTTCAACGGATTTCGAAAGACTGCTTGGTTGAAAATGAAAATGAACTTTTTTGCAAATTCATATTTTCGGGTTAAAAGTTCAATTGTTTTACAGAAAATTCGTCTTTTGACTTGTAAGTTCAAAATTTGGATAAATAATCTTTATTTGTTGAAATTAGTCTTTTTAGTTGGAAAATTCATTATTTTAGTTGAAAATTAATCTCGTTGGTTAAAAAATTAAATATTGTGTTGACATTTTTTTTTTAAATTATATTTTGTTACTGAAAATTTAACTTTTCCATTTTGGGTTGAAAGTTCAGCTTTTTTAGTTCAAAATTCAATTATTTGTTTAAAATTGCATGAATTTCGTTGAAAATTCGTCTTTTTTTCTGAAAATTAATCTTCTGGGTTAAAAATTTCTAAAAAATTCAAGAATTTTGGTAGAAATTTCATCTTTTTTTGATAGAAATTAAACTATAGTATTTTTTGTTGATAATTTACCTTTGTAGGTTGAAAATTCAACTATTTTATTAAAAATTTGAATTATTTTTTTATACATTCAACACTTTGCTTGAAAATTTGTCTATGTTGATGAAAGCTCTTTTCTTTTTGGTTGAAATATCAACTATTACATTGTTCATTGAGAATTCATTTTTGTTGATTAAAAATTAACTTTTTTGTTTGAAAATTCGACTATTTTATTGAAAATCCTACTGTTTATGGTTGAAGTTCAATGTTTTTTGTTTAAATATTAGCCTGTTTTGTTTAAAATTCAAGTATATTGTTAAAAAGTCATCTTTTTAGGTTGAAAATTCACATGTTTTGTTGAAAATGCATCTATATGGACAGAATAAGTCGCTTTTGGATTAAAAATTCATCTTTATAGGTTGAAAATTCAACTGTCTTCTAAAAAAATTGACTTATTTATTTACAAATTCGACCATTTGTTTGAAAATTCATCTATGTAGGTTGAAAATTCAACAATTTGGTTAAAACATAAACTACTTTTCGAAAACTCAACTTTCTTCTGCAAAATTAAGTTATTTGTTTTGTTTTTGGTTGAAGTTTAATCTCTTTTTGTTTAAAAATTCAAAAATTTGGTTAAAAATTCAACTAATTTGTGGACAATTTAACTATTTTGTTCAAAAGTCATCTTTCTTCTAAAAATTCAATTTTTTCTTTGAAAATTTGACCATTTGGTTGGTTTATCTTTTATGGTAGAAATTTCATCTTTTTTCGTTGAAATATCAACTAATTCAAATATTTATTTAAAAATTCAACTATTTTGTTTCAAATTGAATTATTTTGTTCAAAATTCAACTCTTTGGTTGAAAATTGGACTATTTTGATGAAAATGTAACTGTTTTTGGTTGAAAATTCAATTATTTTGTTGAACATTCGTTTATTTGTACAAATTCGTCCTTTAAGATGGAAAATTCATCTTTTTTTTGCTCTCGAAAATTCAACTGTCTTCTAAAAAATTCAATTATTTCTTTGACAATTCGACCATTTGGATGAAAATTTATCTTTTTAGGTTGAAAATTCAACAATTTGGTTAAAAATTCCTAATTTTTTTAGAATTGTCTGTTTTAGCGAGTAAAAATATTAATTGCATTCCCAAATTCGAAAGTTCCTAGGAAAAATAGTAAAAGTAGTTAAATTTTTTTTTTCCAATTTAGGAAGACTTTCCGACCTCAGAAATGCTGCTTAAAATAAAAATAAGTCAGAAAATGTTTTCTGAATGAAATAAACAATTTTCAACAATATAAAAATCTATTTTCATATTTCCAACTCTGATTAGAACAGGTACATTAGGGACAATATTATTGCGTCAAGATAACAGTAAAGTTTAATGGCAAGTATAAATAAAAATTGAAGATGATAAATTAATAAATAAATTGATTAATAAATCAAATATCTCTTTTTCAAATATATTATAGATAAATCTGTTTAAAATCTATTACTTTTCAGTCAAGCTCATAATTTACCCTGCTGATCAAAAAATGTTCTATGCTAAATGTTTACAGGACGGATTTGAGCGGTGCCTTTACCGAGACTCTTTTCATTAAAAGCAACAACGCAGGTTTTTGCCACTGAAAATTCTTTTGGCCTCTGATCACATTTCAATTTACACAAATCAGCAAATTCTTTAAATCGAATTTGAAGCTCAGCATCACCACCGTTTGGGCCAATGGAAAATTCACATTTCAGATTTTTCCTGCCACCTTCGATGCAGCATTTCAGAAATCCAAAATCAGTCGTATACATCTCGTGAATATCTATTAATTGGATATCAGCCTTCTCCCTCAAAATTCCAGTTATAAAGGCATCGTCAATCCAGAAATACTTTGAGTAAGAGTTCGCTTGATCGATTAATTTCGAAGCCACAGAAGGAGTAGTCACATAAAGCCAACCGGAAACAAATGGAGGATAAGAATCCGGAAGATATTCGTCTTTGGTGACGAACCATTTGTTGGCAGGTTCTCTGATCGGATTCATATTTTCCAAGACGTGACCGACTAACGAATTATTTATTTTAATTTTTTCTAGTTTGTCTAAGACTTCGTATATATTTACTATAATATCGTCGTCCATTTTCATAATGTAAGGAACGTGATCACAGTTTTCGGCTGACCATTTCAATCCCATCAAGTGTTTGTAGGTCAGGTTTCGATAAGCTTCTATAAAGTTTCCTTGGACTATGTCTTTGAATCTTTGAGATTCATTTTCTATTGCTGATTGAGAGATTCCAGTCTTTTTTTGAGAATTTTCGTCTAGTATTCCAAGTAGAAATACCCTTTTGATTCCTAAATTTGAAAGTTCTTCGGAACTATAGGCACGGCGAATGGCGCTTCTTTCGGAAGCGTCTCCAGCAAAAGATGTGATGATCCATATTAGGTGGGAGGCGTCACATTCTGTGGAAATTTCATATTTGAAGTTTCTGAGGTCCAATAACGTGCTGGAATCTGAAAAATATTTTTTATTAGAGGTTTTTTGGTAAGATAGTATATAAATTTAATTTTAATTTACTTAGAAAAAAACTCACAGGATTAAAAAGCACCTTTAGGGAATTTATGGCTAAAAATTAACGAATTTGAAACCTTCAATCATAGAAAATTGAACAATTATAGATTTCAAGCATATTGATACTAGAATAGCCGTTTTAATCGACAAAAAATTCCCGGTTCTCAATCATTTTTCACGGTAATTGAAATGAAAAAATTCAAATTCTTAAAACTGAAAATTTTGTATTTGAAGTAAGTATAAAATGGAAGCTTTTAATATTTTCCAACTAAACAATTAACTGTTAAATTAAAATTTTTAAACTTTTATAAATTGAATAGTTCACAAATTTTTGGTGAAAACATGCTAAAAATGTTAAAAAGAAAAAATTGACCTCTGCCAATTCAGAAAAACAATAAATAAATCAAATTTCCTCCTTTCCAACTCAATAAAAATGATTTAAAAAAATTACCCTCTTTCAATTCTGAAAAAAAAAAGATTGAAAAAAGTTTCTCCCTTCAAATCAACAAAAATGCTTTAAAAAATAGCCTCTTATAATTTGGAAAAAAAAATAACGAAAATTTCGTCCGTTCCAAAATCTTAAAAATAAAAAATTTCCCTTTTCCAATTCAGAAAAAATTTAAAACAAAAACTTCCTCGCTTCTAACACAATAAAAATATTAAAATATAAAATGTCTCTCTATCAAATTAGAAAAAATTGAAAGTAAAAAATACTTTCCATAAACTCAATAAAAATATTAAAAATAAAAAAATGGCCTCTTCTAACACAATAAAAACTATAAAATAAAAAAGGGCCCCTTTCTATTTCCTTCTGGATAAAAATCTTTAAAATATTAAATGTCCCTCAGTCAATTCAACGAAAATTAGAAATTAAGATTTCCTCATTTCAAAATCAATAAAAATGTAAAAAAAACAAAAAAGATCCATTTCCAAATTGAAAAAATAAATAAATACCAAAATTTCCTCCCTACCAACTCTATCAAAACCTTAAAAATAAAAAAAGTCTCTGTTGCAAATCAGGAAAAAAATTGAAAGCAAAAATTTCCTCCTTTCCAACTCAATAAAAATGTTTCAAATAAAAACATACCCTCTTCCAATTAAAAAAAAAAAAATCAAAAAAAAGTTCGGCCCCGAACTCAAGAAAAATGCTTAAAACAAAACATGGCCAAATCATAAAATATTAAAAACTAAAATTCTTTCGAACTCGATAGAAACCCTAGAAATAAAAAATATCCCTCTGACAATTCAACAAAAAATGGAAACCGAAATTTTCTCCCTTCCAACTCAATAAAATGTTAAAAATAAAAAGTTACCCTCTTCCAATTCAGAAAACATACAGATAATAAAAATCTCCACTTTTCAACTCAATAAAAATTATTTAAAAAAAATGAGCTTTGCCTATTAAGAAAAACAATTATTAAACTAAATCTCCTCTTTTCCAACTCAATAAAAATGTTAAAATGAAAAAAATGGACTCTTTCAATCGAAAAAAAAATACAAAAACCAAAATGTCATCTCTTCCAATTTAATAATATTCTTAAAAAATGACCTCTTCCAATTTAGAAAAACAATTATTAACCTAAATCACCACTTTTACAACTCAATAAAACTGTTAAAAATACAAAATTTCCCTCTTCTAATTCAGAGAAAGAATTGAAAATAAAAAATTCTTCCCATACATTCAATAAAAATGTCAACAAGAAAAAAATGGCCTTTTCCAATTAAGAAAAAAAATAACCGAAATTTCCTCCCTTCCAACTCGATAAAAATCTTAAAAATATAAATGTCCCTGAATCTGCCAATTCAACAAAAATTAAAAACAAACATTTCCTCCTTTTAAACTCAATAAAATTGTTAAAAGAAAAAAAAATTCATCTTCCAATGCAGAAAAAAATGGTAAATAAAATATAATTCTCATAAATTCAATAAAAATGTTGAAAAGAAAAAAATTGCCTCTTTCAAACGAAAAAAAAAAAATAAATAAAATTTCATCCCTTCCAGTTCAATAATAATCTTAAAAAATGACCTCTTTCAAGTCAGAAAAACAATAATTAACCTAAATGTCCTCCTTTTCAACTCAATAAAAAAGTTCGAAACAAAAGAAGTGCCTCTTCCAATTTGGAAAAACTAAAAAAAAAAACAGAATTTTCTCTCTTCCAATTCAATATAAATGTTAAAAAAAAAATAACCAAAATTTCCTCCTTTCCAACTCGATAAAAATCTTAAAAATATAAATGAAGAGCTTTAAGAAGAAATAAATATAATTCAAAAAATTGCCAAAATTACTTCATCTTGACTCATTTTGTCGAAAATGCCAATAGCTTTCAACCTATTTCAGAAGAAAAATTAATTAAAAAATTAAAAACAAAAATTTCCTCCTTTAAAACTCAATAAAATTGTTAAGAGTAAAAAAAATTTCATCTTCCAATGCAGAAAAGAATTGAAAATAAAATATTCTTCCCAGAAATTCAATAAAAATCTTAAATAAAAAAAAATTGCCTCTTTCAAATGAAAAAAATTAAAATAAAATAAAATTTCATCTCTTCCAATTAATTAAAAATCTTAAAAAATGATCTCTTTCAAGACAGAAAAACAATAATTAACTTAAATGCCCTACTTTTCAACTCAATACAAATTTTCAAAACAAAAGAAGTGCCTCTTCCAATTTAGAAAAACCAGAAAAACTAAAAACCAGAAAAACTAAAAAAAAAAAACGAATTTTCTCTCTTCCAATTCAATAAAAATGTTAAAAATAAAAAAATACCCTCTTCCAATTCAAAAAACAGATCGAAAATAAAAATGTTCCCCTTTTAACTCAATAAGAATTCTAAAAAAATACATCTTTTAATTAAGGAAAAAAAAGAACCAAAATTACCTACTTTTCAACTCGATAAAAATCTTAAATATTTAATAAATATCCCTGAATCTGCCGATTCAACCAAAATTAAAAACTAAATTTTCTCCTTTCAAATTCAATAAAAACATTAAAACTAAAAAATTACCCTCGTGCAATTCAGAAAAAAAATCTTTCCATAAATTCAATGAAAATGTTAAAAAAGAAAAAAATTGCCTCTTTCAGACGAAAAAATAAAATAAAAAATCCAAAATTTCATCACTTCCAATTCATTAAAAATCTTAAAAAATGACCTCTTCCAATATAGAAAAACAATTATTAACCTAAATCTCCTTTTTTCCAACTCAATAAAAATGTTCAAAACAAAATAAGTGCCTCTTCCAATTTAGAAAACTTAAAAGAACAGAATTTTCTCTCTGCCAATTCAATACAAATTTCAGTTTAGAAAAACTAAAAAACCAACGTTTTCTCTCTTCGACCTCAATACAAATGTTAAAAATAAAAAATTCCCCTCTTCCAATTCAGAAAAAAATTATAAATAAAAAACTCTTCCCATAAATTCAATAAAAATATTTAAAAGGAAAAAATGGCCTCTTTCAAACGAAAAATAAAATTATATTTCATCTCTTCCAATTCAAAAAAAATCTTGAAAAATGATCATCATAATTGTAAATTCTTTCCATAAATTCAATAAAAATGTCAAAAAGAAAAAAATGGCCTCTTCCAATTAAGAAAAAAAAAAAATAAACAAAATTTTCTTCTTTCCAACTAAATAAAAATGTTAAAAATATAATGTCCCTGAATCTGCTAATTCAACAAAAATTAGAAACAAAAATTTCTTCCTTTCAAACTCAATAAAATTTTTAAAATGCCATCTTCCAATGCAGAACAATATTGTAAATAAAAATTTCTTCCCATAAATTCAATAAAAATGTTTAAAAAAACTTGCCTCTTTCAAGCGAAAAAAAAATAAAAAAATAAAATTTCATCTGTTTCAATTTAATAAAAATCTTAAAAAATGATTTCTTTCAAGTCAGAAAAACAATAATTAACCTAAATGTCCTCTCTCTTCCAATTCAATCAAAATGTTAAAATAAAAAATTTCCCCATAATTATAAATTCTTCCCATAAATTCAATAAAAATGTCAAAAAGAAAAAAATGGCCTCTTCCAA
>JAABKJ010007545.1:256616330-256713504 GCA_011634705.1 Andricus grossulariae | reverse complement strand
TTGAGAAAAAAAATAACCAAAATTTCCTCCTTTCCAACTCGATAAAAATCTTAAAAATATAAATGTCCCTGAATCTGTCAATTCAACAAAAAATTTTTCCTTTCAAACGCAATAAAATTGTTAAAAGTAAAAAAATTCCATCTTCCAATGCAGAAAAAAATTGAAAATAAAATATTCGTCCCATAAATTCAATGAAAATGTTTAAAGGACAAAAATGGCCTCTTTCAAACGAAAAAAAAAAAATAAAAAAATAAAATTTCATCTCTCCCAATTCAATTAAAATCTTAAAAAATGATCTCTTTCAAGTCAGGAAAAAAATAATTAACCTTTATTTCCTCCTTTTCAACTCAATAAAAATGTTCGAAACAAAAAAAAGTGCCTCTTCCAATTTAGAAAAACTAAAAAAGAAAAACAGAATTTTCTCTCTTCCAATTCAATAAAAATGTTAAAAATAAAAACTTTCCCTCTTCCAATTCAGAAAAAAATTTTAAATAAAAAATTCTTCTCATAAATTCAATAAATAAATAAAATATTCTTCTCAGAAATTCAATAAAAATGTTAAATAAAAAAAATGCCTCTTTCAAACGAAAAAAAAAAAACACTAAAAAAATAAAATTTCATCTATTCCAATTCAATAAAAATCTTAAAAAATGATCTCTTTCAAGACAGAAAAACAATAATTAACTTAAATGTCCTACTTTTCAACTCAATAAAAATGTTCGAAATAAAAAAAGTGCCTCTTCCAGTTTAGAAAAACTAAAAAAGAAAAACAGAATATTCTCTCTTCCAATTCAATAAAAATGTTAAAAATAAAAAATTTCCCTCTTCCAATGCAGAAAAAATTGAAAATAAACAATTCTTCCCATAAATTCAATAAAAATGTCAAAAAGAAAAAAATGGCCTCTTCCAATTGAGAAAAAAAATAACCAAAATTTCCTCCTTTCCAACTCGATAAAAATCTTAAAAATATAAATGTCCCTGAATCTGCCAATTCAACAAAAATTAAAAACAAAAATTGCCTCCTTTCAAACTCAATAAAATTGGATAAAGTAAAAAAATGCCATCTTCCAACGCAGAAAAAAATTGTAAATATAAAATTCATCCCATAAATTCAATAATAATATTTAAAAGAAAAAAATGGCCTCTTCCAATTGAGAAAAAAAATTCCTTCTTTCCAAATAGATAAAAATCTTAAAAATATAAATGTCCCTGAATCAGCCAATTCAACGAAAATTAAAAACAAAAATTTCCTCTTTAAAATTCAATAAAATTGTTAAAATTAAAAATTCCATCTTCCAATGCAGAAAAAAATTGAAAATAAAATATTCTTCCGATAAATTCAATAAAAATGTTGAAAAGAAAAAAATGGCCTCTTTCAAACGAAAAAAATAAAATAAAAAACCAAAAGTTCATCTCTTCCAATTCAATAAAAATATTTAAAAATTATCTCTTTCAAGTCAGAAAAACAATAAATAACCTAAATCTCCTCTTTTCCAACTAAATAAAAATGTTAAAAATAAAAAATAATTCTTTTCCAAATCGACAAAACAGACCGGAAATAAAAATTTCCTCCTTTTCAACTCGATAAAAATCTTAAATATTTAATAAAGGTCCCTGAATCTGCCGATTCAACCAAAATTAAAAACTAAAATTTTCTCCTTTCAAATTCAATAAAGATATTAAAAATACAAAATTACCCTCGTGCAATTCAGAAAAAAAATCTTCCATTAAATTCAATGAAAATGTAAAAAAAAGAAAAAAATGGTTTCTTTCTATCAAAAAAAAAAAATAAATAAATAAATAACTAAAATTTCATTACTTTCAATTTAATAAATATTTTAGAAACAAAAAAAGGGCCTCTTTCATTTCAGAAAGCCTGTAATATTTCAAATTTTGATATTTATAATTATATTAATAATTTTATTCATTCTAACTTCCTACTTTATTCTAAACACAAGATTTTAGAATTAAATACAAAAATTCTAAATTATATTTATTTATATGTATTAAATTTGACATACCTTTTTTGGTAACAGCTCCATAGTGTGGTTTCAGTCTTTTAAAATGCGGTCGACCTCCAAGGACATTTATTAATACTATAAAAACTCCAAAACATATAAACAAAACCGGAATTCCATATTTAACATTCATCTTTTGTGAACTTCCATTATCTCTCAAAGTCACTTTCGGATGTGGGTTGAACTTCACTGAATATTTTTTTTGCTCTAAAAACATTCTATATTATTAATCATCTTATAAGCCTTAACCGACCTACATTTAAAACATATCTAAAATTAATTGGATGCGAGAATAAAAGTGTGTCAAAACGTCATCATGCCTTATTATATCTAATTATTAATTTTCATACCAATACTTGACATTTTAAATCACCCTAATTTATTCTCCTTCATCGTAGTAAACAAATATCTACATTTTCACGTTTGAAACAATTATTCATTGTCTTTTCATCAATTATTTACTTGTTTTTTTTCCATGATTCACTCCACTTCTTTCAAGTTTCAAGGCGTTTCAACTTTCACCACTTCACAAACACTAATGCATTAACCGTTCTGACCACATGTACATTAAATTCCGACTGTCGAGAAATTCCCGAAAGTTCTCTAGAATTTCATTTAAATGTCGGTAATTATTCGTAATTTACGAAAACTCCAAAGAATCCTTGAGAATTCTTTTGAAATGTTATAAATATTTATAAATAATAATAAACGGCTCTGTTATCTTTTTATTGACTTAAAATAAGTTTTAATCAATTGCTTCCGATTGAAATAAGTTTTATAAATAAGAGAGGAAAGTTTGGAAAATGTGTTTTACACGGAATTAAAGAATGCCGAGAATGCCGACATCCGAGCCGAACATAACCTCAAAATTTTATCATTTTGACAGTTCGACGTGGCTTTTATTTCAGTTTTCGTGATTTAGAATAATGCAGAAATAATGCAAGATATTTGTGAAAATATTCGGACTGCAATTGATCATGGGCGCACCGACATTATAAGGTCAATTTTAGATGCATGTACGTACACATTTATTATATATATTTTTATCCTTTATTTCCATTTTCTGCCTAGAGTTTTTATAATAACATTAGTTTTTGTTGTTAAAATAATCCCTTGTGCCTTTTACTGTTCATATATTTATATTCCAAGTAGTAATTGTCCCTGAAAATATCATTTTGGAGTGTTTTTGTAATTTTAGAGTATTTTTGGGTAATTTTAGAGTATGTTTTGATCATTTTGCTTTTTAGAAGTGAAAGAACTGAAATTAGTTTGTGTATTTTGACAGTAGGTTTCTATTTTTTATTAATATAACCTTTTTAGTATTTTAATATTTATAGTAATTTTGTGTATGTTTAATTTTATATTATTTTTATAACATTTCTTCGTATTTTGTGATCAATTTGGCACGTTTTTCTGTATTTTAAGTTGAGGGTGACGAAAGATTATTTTACGTTTTTATTATTTTGGCTTCAGGTGAAAATGGAAACGTAGGCGAGAGTATCTCTAAGCAAAAAATTTTGAATCAACCACTTCTTGAAGAAGGAACATTTTTGACTTATGCTTCCAAGGTGAATGTTTTCTTTATTTAAAAAATAATTTTTGTAATTAAACCTTCTCAAAAGAATACTTTTAATAACGTATGAGAGGGTGGCCGCAGATCAGGGAACACCTGGAAATCAGGGAAAAGTCAGGGCATTTTTTTGGTCGGTGAAAGTCATATTTTAAAATAAAAAGATTATTACCTGAATTTTCTTGAATTCTTTTGCTATTTTTTTTAATTCCAAGGAATTTTCAAGAGCTTTAAAAAGTTTCAAGGGATTTCAAAAGATTTCAAAGAATTTTAAATATTTCATAGTTTTTTTTTTAAATTCAAAGGAAGTTTCAAGAGCTTTAAGAAGTTTCCAGGAATTTCAAAAGAATTTAAAGTGTTTTAGGGTATTTTAAAAGATTCGAAATAAATTTTTATAAATTTTTTATAATTTGAAGAGATTTTAAAGACTTTAAGGTATTTTTTTCAATTCCAATGAATTTTTGTAAGATTTCAAAAATTTGAAATGAATCCAAAAGATTTCCAAAGATTGCAAAGATTCTAAAGATAATATAATGAGATTTTAAATGATTTAAAAGATTTTAAGGTTTTTTAAAAGATTCCGAAGAATTTGTTTCAAATTTAAATAATTTGAAAGGATTCCAAAAGATTTCAAAAGATCCGAACCATTTTAGTGTATTTTAAAAGATTTCGGAAGAATTTTTATAAATTTTAATAATTTGAAGAGATTTTAAAGATTGAATGCTACTCTTTTAATTCCAAGGAATTTTCAAGAGCTTTAAAAATTTTCCATGAATTTCAAAAGATTTTAAAGGATTTAAAATATTTTAGGGTATTTTAAAAAGATTCCAAAGAATTTTTTTAAGATTTCAGTAAATTGAAAGGAATCCAAAGGATTTCAAAAGATTTGAAACATTTTAGGGTATTTTTAAAGTTTCCGAAGGAAATTTTATAAATTCTAATAATTTGAAGAGATTTTAAAGATTTTATGCTACTTTTTTAATTCCAAGGAATTTTCAAGAGCTTTAAAAAGTTTCAAGGGATTTCAAAAGATTTCAAAGAATTTTAAATAGTTGAATTTTCTACCAAAATATTTTCATTTCCAACCCAAAAAGACTAATTTTCTACAAAACAGTTGAATTTTCTACAAAAAAAAAAACAAACAAAAAAAAAAAACGAATTTTTATCAAGATTTTTTTGTCAAAAAAGGAAAAAATTGCAACCAACTCGATGAATTTTTGAGTCAAGAAGAGTAATTTTATACCAAACAGTGGAATTTTCTAAAAAAAAAAAATATATATATATATATAAAAAATAATAATTTTCACCCAAATAGTTGAATTTTCTACACAAATATTAAAATTTTCAATCCAAAAAGAAGAATTATAAACAGACAAATCGTTAAATTTGCAGTAAAAAAAGTTGATATTTCAATCAAAAAAATGAAACTTCCCATGAAATAGTTGAATTTGCGACCCAAGAACAAGAACTTTATATAAAACAGTTAAATCCTTATCCAAAATGTTAAATCTTTTATCTGAGAAGACGAATTTTCTAGAAACAGTTGAATTTTCAACCAAAAAACGAATTTCTAACAGCAAAACAAATGAATTTTCAACTAAAGGAAGGAATATTCAACCAAAAAGGACGAATTTTCTACAAAACAGTTGAATTTTCATTAAAATAATAAAAATTTCAACCAAATAAAGATGAATTCTCAACCAAAAATATCATAGAGTTTTCAATCAAAACCAAGACTTGAAGTTCATTTTTAATATTTTCAAAATATTAGGTCAAAAAAACAAATTTCGTTTGGAAAATAAAGTTATTTTTTCACTGTAACCGTAGGCCCTGATTATCCTTATCCTGATTATCCTATTGTTATCCTTGACATTTTAGATTTCTTGCAAATAAACCTGATAAAATGTTCGGTATGAAATCCCTCTTTCAGATAATTACTTACCGGAAGTCGCATCACGTTCAATTCCCCAATCTTCATCGCCCCAGTCGAGATTATCCTTTCTCTGATCAACATCCATTCTATGATCTGTATCAGTTTTTTGATCAGCATCTGTTCTCTGATCCACATCCATTCTCTGGTCGGTATCTTTTTTGTTGTCAGTATCCTTTTTGTGATCATTATCCTTTTTATGATCATTATCCTTTTTATGATCATTATCCTTTTTATGATCATTATCTTTTTTATGATCGTTATCCTTCTTAAGATCGATATCTTTTTTGTGATCATTATCCTTTTTGTGATCATTATCCTTTTTATGATCATTATCCTTTTTGTGATCATTATCCTTTTTGTGATCATTATCCTTTTTGCGATCATTATCCTTTTTGGGATCGTTATCTTTTTTGTGATCGCTATCCTTTTTGTGATCGTTATCCTTTTTGCGATCGGCATCCCTTTTGTGGTCGTTATCCTTCCTGTCATCAGTGTCCTTTCTACGATCATCCTTCTTGTAATCACTCTTCCTATGATCATCTTTTTTGTGATCGTCCTTTCTACGATCATCCTTCCTATCACTATCCCTTCTGTAATCATCCTTCCTACGATCTCTATCCTTTCTGTGATCACTATCCTTCCGATAATCATTGTCCTTTCTATGATCGTCCTTCCTACGATCATTATCCTTCCTATGGTCATTCCTAAAATCACTATCTTCCCGATTCCTCTTGACTCTATCATCCTGATCAGAAACAATACTCCGATCTTCCTCATTCCTCGATTTATCCTTCGGCCTAGCTGCAGACTTCTTCCAATTTTGCTCCTGCTCAAACACTTTCATATGTTCCGAGTACTCCCGCAAGTTTTGCTCATTCTCCTCCCAATATCTGAAATCCTTCTTCGCCTCCATTTGATGTTCAGGAACATCTGGTTTCAAATTACCATGTCCATATTCAAAACACTGCACCGGGGTTAAATATTCCTGAACAGCATTGCGAGGTGTGTGACAATAATCAATAACCTTTGCTGGAATGTGATCTCCTAAATTTCTCTCTGGAACACGACCACCATGATTATAATTAAATTGTCTCTCGATACAAAATTCTGACATTGGCAGTCTTCTGGGAGGCATATCTGGAAGCCCTCTTGGAGGCATATCTGAAAGTCCTCTTGGAGGCATATCTAGAGGTCCTCTTGGAGGCATATCTGGAAGTCCTCTTGGAGGCATATCTGGAAGGCGTCGGCCTCGATGATCTTGATTAAATCCCGGAGGACCGGGTCGGAATGGTGAATTTGTATCTCCAAGTGGATGCTCTGAATCAGGCTTCATTCTTTCGTCTATATCAGGTTTCTGCAAAGCATCATCTTGGGCCAAGATTTTCTCTGGTTCAATCGGCGTTGAATTCATCAGTGGTTCAGTCATTTCTGAAGGTTCGTTTTGAACAAATGGCATTTGATCTGTATCCATTCCTTGATTTGGCCCCATTCCTTGATTCGGTCCCATTCCTTGGTTCGGTCCCATTCCTTGGTTCGGTCCCATTCCTTGATTCGGCCCCATTCCTTGGTTCGGTCCCATTCCTTGATTCGGTCCCATTCCTTGATTCGGCCCCATTCCTTGATTCGGTCCCATTCCTTGATTCGGCCCCATTCCTTGATTCGGGCCCATTCCTTGATTTGTTCCTAAGTCCCGACCAAATGGTTTCCATTCCGGTAACCTCGGACCTTTCGTAAAACCGGGAGGTGCTCTGTTAAGATTGGGTTCATCCTGACCAAAATTTCTTTCCTGATTTTGCGACTCTGGTCCAAATTCTGGACGATCGAATCCTGGTTTAAAGAAAGAAGACTTCGGTGGTTCTAGTTTCATAGTCAGCAAAGAAGGAATAGCTTTCGGGCCTTCATTCCTTGGACCAGAGTCTCCATCGAACTGTTCTCGAGGCCCTCCTGGGCCTCCTGGCCCCATTGGTCTATTTCCAAAAGGCCCAGGCCCTCGAAGGCCTCCTGGTCCCATTGGTCTATTTCCAAACGGTCCAGGTCCCATATTGAAATCATTGTGGGGACCTCTGGGTCCAAAGGGAGGATGCCCATCGTTCGGACCTCTGGGTCCAAAGGGAGGATGCCCATCGTTCGGACCTCTGGGACCAAATGGAGGATGCCCGTCGTTCGGACCTCTGGGACCTAACATCGGACCCCTCGGTCCAAATTGCATCGGGCCTCTAGGTCCAAATGGACCATCAAAGTTTCCGGGTCCAAACTTATCCATGGGAGGCCTTTCGGTAAAGGGTTGATTAACTTCTCCTTGCTGGGCCACAGGTCCAAGGTTTGGCAAATCCGGAGGTGGTTCCATGTTCAGATCTTCAGGCTTGGGATCATTTTCACCCATGAAAGGCAGATCATTAGATTTAACGGTTTCGGAAAGTTCAGGTGTATTTTCATCATTCTGACTTTGTTCCTCAGCGTTCTCGTTCTCGACTTCTCGTAGTGGAAGTTGAGCGATAGTACCTCCTGCTTCTGTAGGTACATCGAATGTATCCATCCAGGGTGGCTGTTCCATGGGCGGAATGACTGCAGGTGAATCCGTTTTATTCTCTTCTTGTGGAGGTGGAATTTGCATATCAGGCTGAATTTCTGGAGGAGGAAGACTAAGATCCACATCAGCGGTTGGAGCATTTTCTTGCGTTTGCGATTCTTCATCAGGCATTCCTGGATTCCAGGAATCTTGATTGCGTTGGCCGAAAGGTGGTTCTCCCCCCGAACCCGAGAATTTACTGTTTGGTCCGAACTCTTCTGAATCCCTTGGCCCAAAATCACCAGGACCTCTTTGTCCGAAATCACCCGGACCCCTTGGTCCGAAATCACCCGGCCCCCTTGGTCCGAAATCACCCGGCCCCCTTGGTCCGAAATCACCCGGACCCCTCGGTCCGAAATCTCCGGGACCCCTCGGTCCGAAATCGCCAGGACCCCTTGGGCCAAAATCGCCAGGACCCCTTGGGCCAAAATCGCCAGGACCCCTTGGGCCAAAATCGCCAGGACCTCTTGGGCCAAAATCACCAGGACCCCTTGGGCCAAAACCGCCAGGACCCCTTGGCCCGAAATCTCCAGGACCTCTGGGTCCGAAATCACCAGGACCCCTTGGACCAAAATCACCAGGACCCCTTGGTCCAAAGTCACCAGGACCCCGTGGCCCGAAATCTCCAGGACCTCTGGGTCCGAAATTTCCAGGACCACGAGGGCCAAAGTTTCCAGGACCTCTAGGGCTGAAATCTCCAGGTCCACGGGGCCCAGAATCGAATCGAGACTTGAAGCCGGGTCCGTCTTGAGAAAAGTCTGGCCCACGATCTCCGAACTCCTTGGAGCCTTCGCTGTCTTGCCTCTTCCTCGCCGAGAAAGGCGACTCTCCTGAAATCTTCTTAAAACTGTCGCGAAGAGAACCAAATCCGCCAGTTGTCTCTGAACTTAAGAAGGAACTGCCACTTGGTTTGAAGACATCCATTGCAGCTTTTCGTTTCTCCATCAGCTTCTTCAATTCTGGTGACATCTCAGCAACCTTGGGTTCAAATCCTCGTTTGTTTCCACGTCTGTTGTCTCCTTGATTAAATCTGTCGTTTGGCCCGAAACGATCATTTTGAGCATCGAATCTATCTGGCCCTCCAAATCGATTGTTGTTGAAACGATCATTTGGACCAGATTGATCGTTATCGAAGCGATTATTATTCGGCCCGAAGCGATCATTAGGTCCGAATCGATTGTTTCTAGGCCCGAAACGATCATTGCGTCCAAAATCGTCTTGATTTTCAAAACGGTCGTCTGCATTCTCATCGAAATTCTCCTCGCCGAAGTTATCGTCGTTGAAATTTTGGTTGAAACCATCATTTCCGAAGGATTGATTTCCTTGATCGTTGAAATCTCGGTCTGGTCCGTTGAAATTGTCATTACCGAATCTACCTGGGGGTCCGAAGGGTGGTCCCCGCTTTTTGCCAAAACCTTTATTGTTGTCCCCGTCTGGACCAAAGGGTTTTCCTTGAGATCCTGGAGGTCCAAAACCTGGTGGTTGCATTTGTCTATCATTTCCACCGAAGCCAGGTGGTGGTTGAGAGAAATTTGGTGGACCTCCCATGTTTGGTGGTGCTCCCATGTTTGGTGGAGCTCCCATATTTGGTGGACCACCCATGTTTGGTGGAGCTCCCATGTTTGGTGGAGCTCCCATGTTTGGCGGAGCTCCCATGTTTGGTGGAGCTCCCATGTTTGGTGGAGCTCCCATGTTTGGTGGAGCTCCCATATTTGGTGGACCTCCCATATTTGGTGGACCTCCCATATTTGGTGGACCTCCCATATTTGGTGGAGCTCCCATATTTGGTGGAGCTCCCACATTTGGTGGACCACCCATATTTGGTGGACCTCCTACATTTTGTTGACCTCCCATATTCGGTGGACCTCCCATATTCGGAGGCATTCCCATATTAGGAGGAGCTCCCGCAAAGTTTGGCGGAGCAGATGAGTAATTTGGTGGAGCATTCGAGAAAGCTGGTGGTGGCTGAGAATATGGATTAGCCTGAGGTGCTCCCATCATTGGCTGATAAGTCTGATAATTCTGAAGGGGAGGATTGTACTGAGCAGCCCACTGTTGTGCTGCCCAAGCAGCTTGATTCATTTCTGCAGTCATGGCTGGTGGTGCCATTGTTGATGCCTGTTGAGGAGCGGCAGGTGTAAAATTAGGGGCTGCAGAAGCTTCTTGAGCTGGTGGTGGAGGTGGTGGAGCATTCGTGTCTTGTTTTCCAGTCAAACCAAGAGTTTTCCCAATCCCTAACAAGTTGTTAATCAATCCCTGATTTTCAGTGTTGGAAAGGATATTGAGTATTTTGTCCCCGCCGGGAATATCCTTCTTCTTTTCTGACTCGGCTTTCAGAGCCATTTGTCTCTGTTGTTCTCGCTTGCGGCGCATTTGTTCGCGTCTTTCGATCAACTTTTCTCTCCATGTTGTCCACTTGGCTTCGTATTGTTGATACTGAGTCTGCAAGATAAGAATTGGAGATTAGAAATTTAAAATCAGTAGTTTATTCGATATTTACTTCATTTAGATTTAACCCAATACCCTCAGCAGAAATGTTTTATAAAATTATAAATGTACCTACCTTATCAGGATGGTTAGCGTTCTGTTGTTTCCAGGTATTAAACTTTTCTTCCCACTGTTTAAACTGAGCATCGAATGTTTTCTCAGCCTCACTTAATTCTTCGTCTTCGAGTCTTAGTTTCTTTGCACTACTAGACTCGGAGCTAGAACTAGCATTAGGGAGACTATGTTTTCCCCCCTGACTGTTATCACTATTACCCTTTGGCAACGGGGGTTGGCTTGTTGGCAGCGGTGGATTAGCTGCCTGAGTTTGAGAGACTCCCGACTTGGAAGGAAATAGCGGAAGATTATTTTGGTGGGGAGGGGGCACGGTTGAATATTGGTATTGGGTGGAAGTATCAGGTGGCAATGGGGGCTTCGAACTTTCATCTCTCGGAAGAGGTGGCTGCGATGTTGGCAATGGTGGCGCTTGAGAGGTTGAAGTTGGCATGTTTGTTGCCAAGTGCTTCATCGTTTCTTGGTACTGGAACAGAATTAACGACAAAATCCTGAAATACGAACTTTATCTCTCAAATTCTGTTTAAAACAGGGTTGCTACAAATTGCCAATGTAGATGCAAAAAAAGGTTTATTTCTGAATTTGTCTTATGACAAAGGACTTGAAGCAACCCTGGTTAAAGTACCGTAAGTTGGGGTGACTCGATGCTACTGGCTCTGTTATTTTATCATCAGTATTTTTAAAACTAAATTTTACGGTACTTCTAAGATAGAAGTTAACAGATTCTTTGAGTTTATAATCTACTTTTTTGCATCAATGTGTGAAAATAAGAAAATTTGCAATATTTTGCAATTAGATTTGAGAAAATGAATTTGTTTCAAGAGATAGATAATAGATTTTTCATAAAATCAGGGCCTAAAATGTTTCAAATTTCGGATTATATACCTTTTGTATGTCTCCCCACTTACAAGAAGCCAAATTTGGTTTTTAACTGTATCGATAACAGACTTCACATGGCAAAATGCATTAAGAACCGTGGAAATAGGGAAATTTTTCATGAAACAAAACTATAAAACCGTGGATTTTTCAACCCGGAAATATGAATGTTCAACAAAATAAAGATAATTTTCCACTGCACACTTTTTCATTTTAGGCCCTGCATAAAATGAATCCGATGGTTATACCTTTTCTCCATACTGCGCTTGCCATTGTTGATATTGTTGTTGCCATTGCTGCCACTGAGCCCAATTTTGTTGTTGAGCTGCAGCCCATTGTTCTGTAGTGTAGCCACTTGGAGCCTAATTAAATTTTTATTATAAAAAATCACGACTGTCTAATAGTCTAAATAAACGAAGGGTTACAATGCATACGGGTATAAGTGCCAACACCCGAGCTTTATAGGAGCATAAGGGAATTGTTTCAGCGAATTAAAATTTAATTGAGTCATGTTCTCATAATTGCAGTTTTTGTAACAGGTCTTAATTTCATAACAATGGAAGGGTCATCTGTTGCAGGTGAAGGAAAGTAGCATTCAGCTCACATCGGGGTCTGCAATAGTTTCTTAATCACTTCATGTGTTTCAATGTTATATTTTATCCACTCCCAAACCGAATTAGATCATAATCTTCTAGTGGGACATGATTTAGGTCAACATAATTAGGCTAAGCCAATAAAACGATTTTCCGAAATTTGGCACTTACGCCCGTATGATCCAATCCTACTTCGTTAATATGAAACAATTCCAGTATTTGTTTGCTTTTTCTTTTTATTTAAAGTCATCAACATGTAATATGTAGCTACAAAAATAGCTTCAGCTTCCTGTCGACGTTGCTCTACATATTTTGTGACTTGAATTTATAAATTATAAATAATACGAGTTGAAGACACGGACCATGAAGTAGAATCAATGCTAATCAAATTAAATTTTGAAATGTACAAGGAAAACAACTTGAATAGTCGATAGACTGAATCTTTTTCACTTCAAGTGACTTCAGAGACATCTGAAGAATTCACTGACTTCGGGAGAATGCAGGTGAATTTAAATGACTCAGTGTGTCAGACTCACTGATTCGAAGAGCATCGTCTGACTGATTTGTCAGTCGTCGAATCCGCATTATTTGAATCAGTCTAAACTGACTGCCAGTCAGGGACTTTTGACTAATTTATCAAACTTCGAATGTAGGAAGAAACAAAGCTGTAAAAAGTAAGAATAAGTTTATTAAATACTTACTGGCTGACTATAATACTGCATATAAGACTGCATCATAGCCATGGGATCTGCTCCCGGAGCAGGATAACCAACTGGTGGTTGCGGCATTGATGTTGATGCGACAGGAGCAGCAGCTGGTAGTTGCCATTGATTCCAATTTTGCATTTTGAACCCTCAGTCACGTTAACTACCTTTCGGTAGCTAGCGCATTCCTCTGACTTTTTAAGGGTTGCTGTTCTATTTCATATTCAGAGAAAATCTTTGTTATAAAAGCATACATCGCGAATAAACACATATTTCTATAAAACTTCTCAAATGAAACTTCTCAATTAATGTATTAGTATTGAATCGAAAATACGATAGAATATTGAGTATTGAATCTCAATTAGTATAAAATAAAATTAATTCAATTGATATAAAATATAATTAGTCTGTAGAACGCATGCTTGATATATCAAGTGAGACTTGTTCTTTTACAAGTGATGGAATTTTGTTGTATAATTCCAAAAGGGTCTTTACTACTCGTCTCAATTATTGAGAAGGGCTGGAGATGCTAAATTGCAACAATTTAGTCTTAAGCTTCGCATCATATAGAAAGCTATAGCACAAAGATATTATTTTTAATATGTGTTCACTGATTTATTATCAATCAATTTGTAAAATAATTCTTTTACACGAACAAGTTTGCTAGTATCGTACTAACACTAATATTAGAACTTGTACGGATGGTATCAGGGTCATTGAAGAATGGATCGTCTAAAAGTCGCGGAGTGGGGAAAAATATGTAATTACATTTTTTAAACAAGCTTTTATTAAAATACACTAAAAAGAAATGAAATAAGTCACTCTGAAGAGGCGACTTGTAGTAATAATAATTATGGCTCAGGCCGGTACCTCTGGAAATTTGTCTATGTACTTTTATCAGTGTTCTGGTAGTTCGGATCCCACCTTAAGTTGTAGGGCCCCATAATGCACTTGCCTGCAATCCAGTCCGTGGATGGTGGCGCAAAAAAGAAAAACCAGGATTACCCAATATGTAATATTGGCATACTACTCTCATCAGATCACTTGACTGCATCATAAAATGTGTCCGTGACTGGCAATACATACCGGACACAGCTCCGTGTAGAAATGTTCGCACCAAAATCCAACTCAAAAACAAAATGCCTTGACATATTGGGTCTTAACCATCTGATGTTAAAAAAAATAATAATAACCTTAATAACTGTGCCGAAGGTGTTCTTGCGTTGGAGACGCGGTAGGGCTTCAACTTTCCTTTAATGACTTTGACGACTATGTTGGCGTTGGCATTGCTACTGACAGGGTTCCCCATGCCAGACAGGCAGAAAGCGAAGAGGGAAGGGACTAAGAGCAACAACAAAACTCATACACAAAAATGGAGCGTTTTTTAAATAATAATAATAATAAAATACGTCCTAACTGATGATACATATCGAAACAGCCGCAAGTCAAGACAAAAAATGCCTAACAAATATTGAGCTGTAACCTTCTTAAACCATAATAATGTGAATTACAAAAATGCGTCACTGACTGTAGATACATACCAGAATAGCCCCGTGTAGAAAGTTTCGCCCCAAATGAATATTTTTATATTCACGCCCCAAGTTTTAATTTTTATAAACATTTTTGTTAACCTTTTTCTCTGGCGAACCCGGTATTCTCCATCATCAGCCATGGACTATGTCCAGTGCCTGTTGAGTTAAAGATGTTATATGGTTTCAGTCGCCTACTTCCATGGTCGCGGAATTTTCTTACAATGTGACAGGTGTTTAGTAAAGGCGATTTTTGAGCAGCTGACAGTACCATATTGACTCTTAGGTGTTCCAGATGTTTAAGTGCACCTTCCGTGCACATTACCTGTAGCCGAAATCACAACAGGATGTATAGATGCATGTTTTACATTCCTCCATACTGCCTTACTTCATGCTTTAGCTTGCTATACTTATGCATCTTAGTTGTACAGTTTGCCTGAAAATTCCTTTTACACTTTACCTCCGCTTTTCTCACGCATTTGGGTTGATTGGCTGGGATATAATGATCCGTATTGATAGTTACTTCCCAGTATAAGATGTAATCTTCCTTTTTTAAAAAGGGCTCCGGAATGCATCTATAGAAAGGCATCTAATTTGTTAAAAGTTCTACTTTACCGAGGGGCGAACCCATCTTACCTGAGTCCCAAACCGGTCCCTATTATTGTAAATAAATTCCGAGAAGCCTCTGTGCACGAGACAATGTACTTAAGGGAAAGCATTTTATTGCCCTCACAGTGAACGTATGGGGTCTAAAAGTGTAGTGTAAAATCAGATGGTATTTTAGAATAAGATATATTTTGGTCTTCTTAGCGCGGGCTGGTGTGGTGGAATTGGAGGGTGAAAAGATCCCGACCTCCAAGCAATACCCTGGTCAGGTGAGGAGGTGAAAATCACTTTTATGGGTGAGACGAGGAGCTCGGAGAGCACCTATCTGACGTAAGAAAAGGTGAAGGAGGTCGTGATCTGAGAAGACCAAGTAATCCAAGGTAGACATATGTAATTTCAGTGAATAAAGGACAGTGTAATATTTTTGTAAATTCAAAGTGGTCTTGTAATTTGTCTACCCTGCCACTTATTCGATCATTATGTCTGTGCGTGTGTATTCTCTCTGAGCCATTAAGCGATAAGCATCAATAATGTGCTGAATGGATTCACTGGTATCTTCACTTAATCGGCACCTTCCAACCACTCCTTGATGCAACACGTGCTTGCGATAATTTCTGTTGCTGACAGTCCTGTCCTGATTCGCAATGACGAATCCTTCCTTTTTTGGAAATAGGATGCCCCTTTACAGCCAAATATTGGATGCCTCACTATCCACTTTATGTTGACCTAACGCATCTAGAAATAGTGGATAGCTTTTTGTCTCCATTGCGCCTCTAAATTCTCCATAGTTTGTTGCCTGATAATCAAGATCTCTGAAGATAAATTCAAGGACGTGTAATCGATATCCGATTCATAGATGCTATTTTAAAGATTAACGTCTCGCTTGCTGTTAAACTAGTCTCACATCTGTATAACTTGTGATTTACACAGTTGGTTAAAATCTACAACGCCCCAACCCCCTATATGCCATGATAGGACTACCGTTTCAATCGCAGAATTACTGTGGCCCATTACTCCATTCGATACCTGGTCACTTTAACGCGAATGGTTCTGTTTATCCTTTCGAGGTCGGTGTTCAACCATTTTATGAGCCCGAATGAGTACGTGGGGATAGGTATAGCACAGGTGTTGGCAGGCGCTAAAGTTGCAGCCCTAGGTAGAATAACAAGGCTCATACTTAGTGAAATCAACATGTTCATATTATCCTGTATGAATATAATTGTTCCGAATCTCGAAAATTATCATCAGATCTTTTCGACGGCAAACACACTAGATATTCATCATTATTAACCAGAGTTGCCACGTACATGAAATTTATCGCCTCCATTCAATATGAGTCTATCTGCTGATAGTGCTGTGTATGAGATTATGTGCTGCATATAAGCATAGGGAATAGTCTCATACACGCACTGTCAGCAAATACTCATATTGAATGGATGCGTCGAACTAGATTTCGTGTACAAGGTGTTGCTAAGTTGGTATAGTAGAATCAACTGTATGCCCATAATTTTGTTAGTGAGGAATCCTTGCCATTTCAACTAGATTTAATTTAACTAAAACTAAATGTTGGTTTCGAAGAAAAATGTCATTAGGTTTTTCTTAACTATCTTATGCTGAATAGCCCAGATATTGAAATGACTAAACTTCAGCCCTTGCCTCTGTGTGATCCTCGCTCTCATTTCAAGCTCTGCGGTCCTTAATTCGCCTCTGATGAAATGCATTGTTCTGCATTTATCTAGTCTTAAATCTATGTGGATATCCTTGGAAAACTGCTTTGTGAGATGGACCAGTTGCTTCAGCTTCTGGTATGCACTAGCATATAGCTTCAGCTCATCCATGTACAGAAGATGGGTTAGTTGATGATCACCCTCGTCATCATGTCTTTTAAACCCATAAGACATGTTATTTAGAGTTTTGCTCAATGAGTTCAACGCTGAACAGAATCATAATGCACTGAAGAAGACTCCTTGAAAGATAACCATCGTAATGCGGATTGATCTAGTTATCGCTGGTGGTTTATGATATATGAGGGCGGTCCGATAAGAACTTAGCCTAAACAAGAAAAACGAAAATTTGGGAAAAGTGGCGATTTCTTTCTCAACATAGTGTCTTTTTAGCTCGATACACTTGACCCAGCGATGCTCCAACTTCTTTAACCCGTCTGAAAAATACGTTTTCTGGAAGTCTGCAAAGTAGGCCTCCGTAGCGGCGATAATATCCTCATTCGACTGAAATTTCTGCCCGACAAGTGACTTTTTTAAGTTGGGAAACAAAAAGAAGTCGCACGGGGCTAAATCTGAAGAATACGTGGATGGGGCAGGAGTTCGCAGCCTAATTGGACTAATTTGGCCGTGACGACGGCGGAGGTGTGAGCTGGTGCGTTGTCATGGTGGAAGAGCACTTTTTTTCGCCAAATGGGCTGTTTTTTCTGCAATTCGGCGTCGAATCGGCCCAATAATTCGGCATAGTAGAGCCCTGTGATCGTTTTTCCCTTCTCCTCGAAAAACAGTCCTTGTCGAAGGAGCAAACTTTTGCTTTTCTCAAATCATCAGGGCTTAATTCAGGTACAGAGGGACACAGGGTCCGGACGAGCCTATAGCTGAATATCTCCAAAATATTAGATCATTATTCAAATTCTTTGAACCACCACTTAGTATGCTAGAGCAGCTCTGGTAAGCATATTCAAATTTACATCCGCAATATAGACAAGCTATACCTCGTAGTGATTTCCAGGATTTCGATCAGTTGGAAATAAGAGCCGAATTTTTTGAGCCTGCTAATGGGATGGATAGTTCTTATGCACCCCCCTCCTCCTTTGGCAAGTAGTAGTTTCCTACCTGAGTTTGCTTATGCTTCTCTTAAAGCCACAGCTAAACCGGTGGCTGCGATTAACACAGAACCCATGGTTACTGTTTTGGATTGTCCAGTTCAGTTTCAAGAAAACTTATCGGAACTAAGTGCATGCCACTTGGTTTTCCAATGGGATATTTCTAAAATTACCCCCCGCCTCCGCTAGCTCTAAGTGTACCTAACTTGGGTTTACCAGGAAGTTATCCTTCGATTTCTCCTTTCATCCCATTAACTACCGCCGCAGTGCAGTTTCCTCCGGTCGCCACTAATCTTCCGGTCGCCACTAGTCGTCCACCACAATTACCGTCTTCTGCTATAGCAGATACCGAGCGAAAATTTGCTAGGAGACCTGGGAGCTGGAATTGTGGTGATGGACATTTCTTCCAGGCGTGTACTCAATCGTTACGAAAGTTTTGTCATGTATGTAGTAAGTGTGATGTATCTACCAGGAGTTGTTGTGGAAGTTCTTGGTCCAAGCCGGGAAACGGTTGAGGGTGAATGACTTCAAGATCCGGTCTACCTCCTCATTAGATAGGATCTCCGTTTGTAGTTTTAGCCGTAATAAATTTGGAGAACAAATTTGTGTTTTATTTAGAGATAGAAGATTACATATAGAAGTTAATATAGGTAGTCATAAGCTGAGAGGCTTATTTGATCCTAATTCGTGTTGCAGTTATATAGCTCAGAAAGCAATAGGAAAGTTTAAGGATATAATAGATAAGATACCGAGTAATTCGCATTCAGAAGCGGATTATCCAAATGGAACGGTGGAGCAAACCTTAGGGATGGTTAGTTTGTTAGTTGAGTTTCTAGGATATAAGCATCATATGCAAGTTCGTTTCGCTCCAACTTTTGATTGTGAGGTACTCTTACGACGTTATTTTGCCGAGATTTTTGATTTCGCGGTAAAATATAGAAAAAGAATTTGGAGAATCAAAGAAGGATTTTGGCACTCTTATGAGTCCTGATAAAATGACGTGTTTCCGTGTTGTCCCTGAAGACTCGTTGCGACCACCCATGCCCTGTGTTGGTCTCAAAGAATTACAACCAGATCAGTTTAAGTTATTAGAGAAACTCCTAGACGAAAAGATTTCCCCTATGCTTGAAAAGTTGGCAGCCACTCATCTAGCAGAACATGTAATAGATATCCAAGGTCACTCGCGAATTAAACAAAATTATCGTAGATATTCACCCAAGGTTTTAGAGGACCTTAGGAAGTCTGCTGATAAGCTAGAGAAAGAAGTTTTATTAGAACCCTCTGATAGTGGCTGGTGTGATCCAGTCGTAATGGCAAAGAAATCTGACGGTGGCTTCAGACTTTGTATCGATTTTCGGAGATTGAATGAAGTTCCGAAAAGGGATGCTTATCCAATATGAAACATGACTGACATCCTCGACAAACTCCGTTCAGCCCAGACTGGCTAGTTCATTGAAAAGACAAGTAGAAGGGATCCCAGAAATTATACCGTTAGCCGCAGAAGAGTGGGAAGATAGAACTAGAAGGTTACCCGCATTAAGCGATTTAGTCGCCCATCATTTAGAAATAGCTTAAGATCGTCATACGAAATATTATAATCGTGGGAGACGAGATATCCATTATAAAGTGGGCGATATTGTCTGGCGTGAAACCCGTGTTCTATCATCTGAACACCGCTATCTATCATCTGAGCACGGCTCGAGCCGTGTTGCCCAAGAGTTCGGACGACCCAAGTACCATTCAGCAAATCGATGGGAGGATCGCGTGGAGGATCCCAGAGGGACGGAGTGTGACGGTAAGTGGGTCTCATCTGAGGTTGAACACTCTCTAGTCCCGGGAATTTTTCAGAATCTGGGAAGTGCTGAAGCTGGCCCGCTCAATGGTCGACTAACCCCCCCAGGTTCTAAGGTTACGATGAGAGCAAAGGGATTTCGCCCATTATCGGAAGTACAACCCGTTCCACTTAAACTCTGGTGAATGGGTAGAGGGTGTCCTATGGTCCGCCGAGATCCAACAACCTTAAAGTCCGGGGGTGAGGATACGAATGCGTTGAGTCGAGGAGGGTTATCTGAGGTGCATCGGTTTCAAGTGCTCGGTGGGGCTTGGACGCTAGTTGACACTAGTGAACAAAGAGTTGATCGGACACTAGACATCCAGGATCTCGGACTCAGTCTTCCCAGTGGATCAAGCAAAGAACAACCAATTCCTGGAGCCTATCCAATTCCGTCCGAACATCAGGAACCGATTTTGACTTCTCTGGCGCTTACTTTGTATTATACAAGGGCTGTCAGGCAGCCCTTTATGAATCCTTCTCCTGGAGGGTGCTTCAATTGCCATTGTCCGGGTCACGTATGTAGAGACTGTCCTTTTGATCGCGGGGTGGTTTGCTATGGATATGGCAGGACAGCATTAAAGCAATCACATTGTTTCAGATGCCACAAATTATGACTAGAGGGGTCGATTGGTTCATGGCATCCGATCGGTCAGGAGCCCTCTTCTCGTCCTACACCGACTACTTGGATCAACCCTTGTTATCCAGTTGCTATAAGTGTGCCTATGGCTTCTTCGGTAATTTTTCCAGGGTTACCACCCCTTTCTCTAGTCCCCCCCGAGCACAGGTTGGTTTCGCGTATCGATCTTGATCGCCGCATCGATCCGAACCACCCGTTAATCGAAGCCCTCGCGGAGGCAATCCTCAGGAAGCTTCAGGTCATAGTTTAGTTTATAAGTCTGTTGTGCCGTAGAGATTACAGTTTATTTTATAAGTCTTTTGTGCTGTGGAGATTGCAGTTTATTTTATAAGTCTTTTGTGCCGTAGAGGTTTCAGTTTAGTTAATAGGACTTTTGTGCCGTGATTTAAGCTTGTCCTGTCGAAATTCTAAAATCTGATTCGCTGCACAGCACAGCGTACATATCAAAATTAATTATTTATCTTGGATAACAGAGAACAAGAGTTTGAAAACAGTATTTAATTTAATTTTCGATTTCAAACTTGTACTGAGTGTTTGGTTTTACTTGTCAATTGATCTATGATGCCGAGTCGAGAGTGGATTGCAGGCGCCCGCTGAGTTTCACTCCCCGTTTGCCTATCTGGGAGGGGGTTTTGTGATGTGTTCTTTTCTTTTAAACATGTAAAAGAACTAAATACTCACGCTGATCCACTCGACTCACGTTGCACGGGAATCTCACATTCAGTACATAAGGTTATTTTAAGAACAATTCCATTAATCTTTCAGGATTATCTTCTAAACTTGTTTCTTTTTAAATATAATATTAATCCTGGTCGACCAGTGAACTAGGTATTAAAATTTTGTAAGGTTAGGTCCGGTACGTTAGGTGCTGTCACTTGCCTGATTGTCAAATGCTATGTCGTTGGACCGAGAAGAACAATCTGCTGGATCCAACAATGTTATAAGGTTCATTTAATAACTATGAACCTAAAATCTGAAAATTCAATGAGACTCTTTATCACTGTTATGTCTCTCTTATTATGAAAACAATGTCAGCTGTTGCCTCACTGCTTACCACACACTGAATATATCATAGAGTCCGCGGTATAAGACTTCTCCCCGAACCGCTAGATAGAGCCTCTATGTCCCTTTTGGACTTTTTCCTGTGAACGTTGGGAATCTTTTTCCGGCCAGGCAGTTTCTGCGTAACTTTTGAGTAGAGAGCATCAGTTGAGTGAATGACCAAAGTTATTCCATTCTAACAGAGATACAAGGAGAATCAGAATTACTAAAATTTAATCTATTCTAACCGAGATCGAAGGAGAATCATAGAGAAGATCTGAAGATCACACAAGGGACTGAGAATCAGGTGGGTGCCAGTTTTCCTTTTCGTCTTGGCATCTATGGAAATGTTGTATTAGGTCGGCCATTTGTCTTTTTTTTAATCTCATGATTTCTTCTTTTATTATTTTATTCCTTGCTCATTAATCGTCCCCACGTTTTTCCCTCTCCTGAGTTGGCGGGATTGAATTAGTTCAAATTTTCCTTTCTGCCAAAGGAAAAGAGATAATAAATTCTGAGTGACGTCTCCACAGGCACCTGGGGCCAGCACTAGACATTTGGTCTGGTCTCTTTTCTAAAGTTTCTTTCAGATTACAAATTAGAGTAAATAACCACGTTATAAATAAAATCAATAAAATTAATAGAGGCTTCCGTTTCCGGTACCGAAGGGTAAAGTACGCGTTTTTGTTTTGTGCTATCTTTTTTGTTGTTGGCGACAGGCGTGAAGGTATAAGGTTGAAAGGGTTAAGAGGATAGTTAAAAGTGCTAATTTGGAGGTTAGTTGCTGAGGAGAAAAAGAGAGAAAAAGAGAGACAAAAGATAGAGGACGGCAGATCGGTAAGGTTGGACAGCATGTTCATTATGAGGAGCCCAGTTGGTTCCAGCAGAGGGCAGCAGCAGGTAGACAACAACCCCGGTGCTGATGATCTCACGGAGGTAGGTGAAGCAGCGAGAGGTAAGGGTGATTCCGGAGATAGTACCGATGATGGCGAGGTGCAGTTTACTACGCCAGGGAACTTGGGTTGGGGAGAGAAGGAAGGGGGACTAGCTGACAGAAGGACTCGGGGTAGGCCGACGAATCGAGAACTGCTTGATAGATCCAGCTCTAGTAGCTTAGGATCGAGACAACTTTTTGACAAATGGTGGCAGGGGGGAGGATGTACGGATAAAAGCGATGAGGGGTACATGACGGAAAACTGTAAAATATCAAGGGAAGGAGAGGGGAATGAGCAGGATGCAGATATATTGCTGAAAAAAGTTTAAGAAAAAGTCTCCAACGGAGAGGAATAAGGTAAAAGGGAAAGTGGATCTAGAGAGCTTGGAAAGTCTCATTAAACGTTTTAGAGAGGGAACGACCCAAAATCTGAATGGGATCCAAAGGCGAGGGGATGATGTTTGGGAGGAAATGAGAAAAGTTAGAGAGAAATGGGAAGAACGGGATCTGGTGTGGTGTTAAGAAAAATATAAGGTCGGGAAGCAGTTAGAGGGTATCGAGAAAAAGCAAAGGAGAAGTGAGAAAGAGAGAAAATCTGATATGGAGAAGTTGGAAGAAACGGTGAGAAGGCTAGAATGTAAGTCTGAGGATATAAATAAAGGGGATGAAGGAGTAAGAGAAGGAGAGAGAATAAGATAAGTGAATGTGACCGTTATCCTAGAAAATGTGAGAATGAAAAAAAGATTGAGATAATTAGAAAGGAAAATGGAAGTAGAAGAGAAGACGAAACGAAGTAGAAATATGGTGATTACAGGAATGAAAGTTGATAGAGAATCAGTGAGAGAAGAAGTGGAAAAGTTGATGGGGGAAATTAAGGTGAAAGTGCACGTGGAAGAGGTAAATGGAGTTGGACGGAAGAATTAAGGTAAAACGCGTATATACATAGTGAAAGTGAGAAGTGAGGAAGAAAAAGTTGATATCTTGACAAAAAAGGAAGCTTTAAAGGGGAGGGAAGAAATGTTAGTGGAGGATATGACGTGGAATGAAAGAAGAAGAAAGTGGACGATGAAATAGAGAGCATGTAGTGAAAGAGTGAAAGGGAACACAGTATGGATAAGGAAAGACCGGATGTGGGTAAATGGGAATGTGTGGCTATGGGATGATGAGAAAGAAAAATTAGGGATAGAAGGGAGAAGGTTATGGAAACAACAGGGGGTGAAAGGAAATACGGAGGAGAAGGCGGAGCGGCGGAGTTTTCACCAAAATAGGGAGGGGACGTAAATACGAAAGAAGGAAGGAAGAAAGAAGTGAGAGAAGCGTTTTAGAACGTATCAAGGCTAATGAATAAAGATGAAGGATTCTGGGAAGAGGTGAAGAAATGGGATGTAATGATATTGAGTGAAACCTGGGTAGACGAAAAGGATTGGAGGAGGGTGAAGAGGAAGTTACCCAAGGGATATATGCGGCAGATGCAAAAGGCAAAGAAAGAGAAGGTAAAGGGAAGAAAGAAAGGGGGTATGGTGTCAGGAGTAAGGAATGAATTGTTGGAAGAAAAGAGAATAGAAATGGGATTTGAGGAAAAAATGTAGTAATGATGAGAATGTTGAAGATTGGAAGAAGAAAGGTGAGGATAGTTTGCATTTACAGGAGAAGGAGAGAAGAAGAAGGTTGGAGTGTGATTAGGAAATGGGTGGCAAAAAAGGATGATGAATTGTTGTTGATAGGAGGTGATCTGAATACTTGGACAGGGGAACAGGGAGGGGAAATATGGGATGAAGAAAGTGAGACTTTCAGGAGAAAATCAAAACACAAAAAGGTGGAGCAGGAGGGTAGGACTCTGTTGGAAATTCTGGGAGAAACAGGATGTTTCATTTGTAATAGGAACTCGGAAGGGGATGAGGAAGGCGAGATCACGTTCGCAGGAGAAGGGAAAACAGTAATAGACTACATTCTTGTCAAGGAAAGGATAAGGAGGCTGTTGGAAAGAATGGAAGTAGCGAAGGGAAAAGGAGCGGCAGGGAAATAAGCAAGGATCGGCAAATGGGGAGTTGATAAGCTAAGAGAATATACGGAAAGAATGGAAGAAGAGAATGTTTTGATTGAAGCTAGAGAAGGCGTGGATGAGATGTTGTGTAAGATGAGGGGAAGGGTAGAGAAGACAGTGGAAGAAATTAGGCCAAGTGAGGAAGAAAGGAGGGACAAGAGAGGATGGTGGGATGTGAAATGCAGAGAGTAAAGAGCGTATGAAGTTATCGTTAAAGATTTGTAGAAGAGGAGAGATATACAGAAAGGTGTATGATAAAAGAAAGAAGGAATACGAGAAATTATTGGATGTGAAACGACAGGAGGAGAAGGTAAGGTACATGGAGGAAGTAGAAAAAGCAATAAAGGAAGGAAAAGAATGGCAGGTGATCAATAGAGAAAGGAGTGGATGGAAAGGAATTGATGAAGAGATAAGTATAGATGAATGGACGGTATATTTCAAGAAATTGCTAGGCGGGGTGGATAGCAAGGTGAGGGGGAAGGTAGAAAGATCAAGGAGGGAGAAATGAAAGTTGGCAATGAGGTGACCAGAGAGGAGGTTATTCAAGCAATTGAGAAGTTAAAAAGAAACAAGGCGACAGGAGAGGATGGGACGGAGAATAAAGCGTTGCAATTTTTATAGAGGAATCACTCTCATGCCAGTAACGTATAAAATTTACGCGGAGTTGCTCAGGAAGAGATTAGAAGAACCGGTAGAACAGTAAGAAAGTATTCAACACAATTAAACAGGATTCAGGAAGGGGATGGGGACAGTGGACAACATGTTCATTCTAAATTATCTAGTCAACAGGAACCTGGGAGAGAAAAAAGGAAAACTAGTCGCACTCTTCGTAGATTTTAAGGCAGCCTTCGACTCGGTGAATAAGAAAGTTTTGTGGAAGGCAATGAAAGAAAGGGAGGTAGACAAAGAGCTGATTGAGTGGATAAAAGAGGTCTTCACGGAGACGAAGACAAGGATGAGGATCGGGGAACAGAAAGGAGGAGAGTTCTGGACAGGGAGGGGTCTCAGGCAAGGGTGCCTGTTAAGTCCGTTGTTGTTTAGCATATTATTAGCAGACCTAGAAGAGAAAATGGAAAAGAAAGGTAAAGGGGTGTGCTCTAGGAAATAAAAGAATATACTCGTTAGCGTACACGGACGATGTGGTGCTTCTGGCAGAGAGTGAAAGTGGAATGAACTTGCTAATGAAAGGATTCGAAGAGTATGCGAGAAAGACCTGACAATTAATGTGACGAAAACAAAGATAATATGTTTCAGGAAGAGAATGAAAGAAGTAAATTATGGATGGAAGATGAATGCGTAAATGGTGGATATGGTAGAGAAATTTTGTTAATTAAGATTCTGGTTCGAAGCGGGTGGTGGAAATAATCTTCAGGTGAGAAAAAGGATGGAAAGTGCGAGTAAGGTGATGGGCCAAGTGTGGGGGATTGGAGAAAGAAGATTCAAAGAGGTCTGGCAGATGAGAGTATGGCTGTTTGATTCACTGGTATGGTCAGTGATGTGTTATGGAGTGGAAATTTGGGGATGGAAGGAGTACAAAAAGGTAGAACACAAGTATGCCTGCAGGAAATAATAAATAGAGAGAGGAGAGGTAACACAGGACATTCAAGATGGGAGGAGGAGAGATGAGAAGTTAGAAGGGAATGGAGAATGTGTGACGAGGGGAGAGAGTGGCAGGTAGTAGAGGGTGAAATGAGTAAGAACCAGGAAGAGAAGAGGTGGGAAAATATTATCAAGTCAGAATATAATGAATGGCATAAATTCGTCAAAATGGAAGGGGTCCCAGAATATCTAGGCAAATTGAACAAGGAGTGCAGGTCATCCAGGATGATACGTTTCAGAATAGGAGAAGGCATGAATGAGTTCTAATATTGGATAAGTGAAGAAATGAAAATGTGTAGGGTATGTGGGTATGAAAGGGAATCGTGGGAGCACGTGTTTGAGAGATGTGTAGGGGAAGAGGAAGGGGGAAAGAGCGTGGTAGATAAAGTTAGGTGGATACTGAGTGGTTGTGGACAAGGGGAAAAGTAGATGAAGAGCTTAAAAGAGAAAAGGGAAGAGAGAATGCATGAGGGAGGAGAAAACCAAAATTGAACTTGTAAATAATAAGAAGGCGAAGCGATTATAGGTTAAGATAGGCATAAGGCATAGTAGTTAGGTGAAATTATAAAAGATGTGAAGGGAACGGATCCCTCAAACCCGCAAAACGGAGGGTAATGAAATGCAATACAATGAAATTAATAAAATCAATCAAATAAAAAAATCTATGAAACCAATGAAATAAATAAAATCGATAAATTGAATAAAATCACTGAAATCAGTAACACTTTCATTTTATTGATTTTAGTGCTGTTTTTTATTTTATTGATTTTGTTGATAATAAATTGCTTTCATTTATTTTAGTGATTTTATTGAGTTATTCGATTCTAGTTTTTAATCAAATGAATCAATAAAATCACTGAAAAAAATAAAATAATTATTAATAAAATCAAAAAAATGAACAACATCAATAAAATCAAGAACTTGAATGAAATCACTAAATAATAAAATGAAAATAATAACAAAGTCAAATATATAAATTTAAAAAAATCAATCAAATCGAAAAAATCAATACAATGTTTTTAAAAATCAGTCAAAGCAATAAAATCAGTAAATTCAATAAAATCACTAGAATCGGTAACATTTTTATTTTACTCGTGCTATTCATTTTATTGATTTTGTTGATAATAAATTGATTCTATTGATTTGAGTGATCTCATTCAATTTATTGATTTTATTAATTCGTTTGATAGCATTTCCCAATAAAAAATCCAATATTTATATTTATTTTATTGAAAAATACAATAAAATGAATCAATAAATTGAATAACATCACTAAAAATAATAAAATAAAATTATTATCAATAAAATAAAGTAAATGAACATCAATAAAATCAATTTATTATAAATATAATGAACAAAATCAATCAAATCAGCAAAATAAAGTTGATACTGGTTTCACTGATTGCATTGATTCTATTGATTTTATTTATTTGATTAATGTTTTTCGTTTTATTGCTAATTTATTGGAGGATAATGGAAACTTTTTAGCACCCCCGCTCTCCAAAAGCTTATAAAAAAAAAGATTTTTGTTGATCCAGCCTATTAAAAAAATATGCATATTTATCAGCAAAAAATTTTCATAACTTTACAAATAACTTGTTTTTATAATTTCGGAAATCCCTAGATTTATGCATGAATCAAAGAAATTATTGATAAAAAAAAATCAATAGATCGATAAAAATATGTTTATGTCAAAAATAATCATTTTTGTATTCCTAAAATATATTTTTAAACTGTCTATTATATTTTTCATCATATTTATACATATTCACGGTAATCTATTAAAAAAAAGAATTAGAAACAAAAAAAAATTGAAAAACGTGCGAGGACGAGAACGCCTAGAACCTAGACCATTACCGTAAGCGACTTAATACACTTGGAATTTATAAATAAATTTGCAAAGGGCCTCATTTGGAAATTTCAGAATTCGAATTTGATGGTTTTGGAATGTATTGCTGGGTGACTTGATAAATTTATAATTCATAAAGAAAAGTGGATAATTGCCAGTTTTGTAATTCTGAAGTTATTATTGTGGACACTTTTGTAGTATCGTAATTTATATTTGGGTGACTTGATAAACTTGAAATTTATAAATAAATTTTCAGAGGGCCTAATTTCGAAATTTCAGAATTAGTAATTGATGGTTTTGAAATTTATTGCTGGGTGACTTGATAAATTTATCATTTATAAGGAAAAGTGAAAACTCTTCAGTTTTATAATACTGGGATTATCAGTATGGAAAATTTGGTAATATCGAAATTGGAAATAAATTCGCAAAGAATCCAGTTATAATTTCAAACTGGTAAATTTACAAATTTACATAAATCATAAATTGGTTTATCCGTCAAATGGCTCATTTGCAGATGCTGGCTGCAAAAACTATTTCAATATTTTGTAGTCAATTTAAGTCACATTTTTTATTTTCATTTCTCAATTGAAAACTGCCTTATCTTTGGCTGAGACTCACATGACATCTCACTTTTGTACCCTTTTTTCTTTATTTCGCGACGTATTTGGCAAAATTTAGGTTCACCATCGTCAAGTCGTGGGTTTTCGAATACGCGATGACTTCTGAGAATGCTTCTGTGATTTCAGAATTGTTAGTAAAAAAATAAAATTGCAAACGGCTTTCGCCGTTCAAATGCTGTCCTCTGCTGTCTCCAGATTTCTGCCTTTCCGAAAAGTTGATAATTTACGTAAATATAATGATTGCCTCAGCAAAAGGCTTCATTCCTCTAAATTTTATTTATACGAGGATCTCGAAAAATCCCGGATATTTGACAAGTTTTCTTTCCTTGGTTCTCAAATAATTTGAGAAAAAAATAGATATTTAGTCAATGCCGTACCTATAAAAAAAAAGTCAAAGTCGGATTTAACCAGCACCCTTAAAAAGTTATAATCCGATGTAGGATTTCATGTAGGAGCAACTCATAGGTTTCTATAACTCTATTCATATAAGAACCTATGTGGAAATCTACACAATATTTCCCATCCTATCTCAGATCGCAATTGGAGTCAGGAATTAAAAAAAGGATCACATATGGGTTCCCACATAGGTTCTTATGTAGTTTACTATGTAGTCTTTTTCAGTAGGGATCATTCCACCACGAACTGTCAAAGATTTAACTCTTCAAAACGTGAAGCTGCTGCCAAGGATATGCCTCTAAGTCACACCACTCGCAAAAAGAAAAGAAGAAAAATATCCAGGATTCGTTATGCTTGTATCTGCATTTTTGTACATCGTCGTCATGAAAGAGGACATTTTAAACATTAAAACTCCCATAATTTTCAACTAATCTATCACTCATCGTGAAGTACATGCACATCAGATAAACGCCTCATCAACGTCAAACATTAGTGACAAAATTCGAATTTCTGTGCAAAATTGAGATAATTGCCTTCTGCCTAGAAGCAGTTCACTTCACGTGCATGGAAGATTGGTGAAGACTGATGAGGCTCCTGTGATTACTACAGTGTGTAACTTATATCAAATTTTTCGCGGGAAATTCAAATTAAATTTTAATATTATATTCCAAATGGTATGTGAGTCCTTTTTCACTATAGAAGTGAAAACTCCCTTAGTCGAGACTCTAATAATTCCTGGTTGGAAAATCGTGAATAAATCCATCGATGGTCCTCTCGTACTGCTGATTTTTGGATTAAAATGCAACTCAATCTACTTTTAGATTTAAAGAGAAAATGAATTTAAGGTAAAAAACTCAAAATTATATAGCTCAAAGTATGCTGAAATTTCTTTAAGTTATACTTCTTCAACTCAACACCAAAATTTCACAAGTCCAATTCAACTTCTGATCTCGAAAATCGATGCTTTTCGTGGGCTCCCGGATCGCGCAGCGATCCATAGGTCTCACGCGCAATCCTACTTTCTATAATTCTCACGCGTTAAACTAATGAGAGCTCAAAATTGTACCCCCAACCTGGTCAAACTATGACCTTAGGCTTACGTCAAGTTGTGACGCGAGCTGAGCCTAACTTACTTCCTGCAAAAATTGCCATTAAGCACGTTTTTGTAATTTAGGCTAAAATCTAATTTCACGCTTCACTATCAAAAACGTCAGATAATTTCTAGCAGTAAAAAATCGTTAGGTTTTTACAATTTATAATAGTCTACTCAAATTATGACATAAACTAGTTATTAAACAATGCTCTCTGTATTTATTCAATCATTCTTCATAAAAATCTCGCATGCGGGGCTCTACAAGGATGCACCAACCCTTTCCCTAGCTGCTCGTGGGAACAACAATGGCACTACCAAAACACCAAAAAGTTGTAGATGCGGTTCGAAATGATCAAACGCACTGAGTACCCGACAATGGGTCGGCAAACAATGCCGATCATCCTAGAGTTCGGGGTGCTGAAAATAATTTAGATGGAAACAAATATAACTATTCCAGTTTGGGTTGTAAATTGACCCTTTTTAGTTGACAATTCATGTATTTTGTTGAAAATCCGTCTTTTTGGTAGAAAATTAATCTTTATCATTGAAATTTCACCTTTTTGGTCGAAAATTCAACTATTTGGTTCGAAATTAATTTTTGTTTATATTGAAGATTTATCATTATAATTGAAAATTCATTTTTTTGGCTGAAAATGTATCTTATATAGTTAAAAATTCAACTACATATTTGATTGAAAATTCATGCATTTTGTTGAAATTTCGTCTTTTGCGGTAGAATAATAATCTTTTTGGTGAAAACTTCATCTTGTTGTTTGTGAATTTATTTATTTAGTTGAAAATTTAACTATTTTATTGAAAATTCGTTTTTCATTATTAAAAATTAAGTTCGTATGGTTTAAAATTCATGTAATTTGTTGTAAATTCATGTATTTTGTTAAAAGTTCATCTTTTTTGGTAAAAAATTAATCTTATTTGTTGAAAATTAATCTTTTTGGATGAACATTAAATTCTCTGGTTGAAAAATAGGGAATTTCGAAATTGGTATTTTGTAGTAACCCTGTTTTTCAAATAACGTGCCTTGATTTTTATCGCTATCCTGATTTTCTGATTCTCTGTGCTATGTCCTGATTCTTCGTATTTTTCGTTGAAAACTCAACTAATTAGTTAAAAATGGAACTATTTTGTTAAAAATTCATTTTTTTGGTTGTTGATTCATCATTTTGATTCCAAAACTTTTTTTTGTGGTAGAAAATTTAACAATTTTCTTCAAAATTCATTTTTAATTGGTTGAAAACTAAATTTATAACTAAAAATGTAACTATTCAATTTTTTTAAATGTACCTTTTTAGTTAAAAATTCATGTATTTTCTTGAAACTTAATTCATTTGGTTAAAAATTAATTTTATCGACAGAAAACATATCTATTCCATTTTTGGTTTAAAATTTATATTTTTTAGTTCAAAATTCATATATCTTGTTTAAAATTTATCTTCATGGATGAAAATTCATCTGTTTGGTCGAAAATTCAACTATGTGGTGCAAAATTATATATTTTTTATTGAAGATTCATAATTATAGGTGAAAATTCATTTCTTAGTTTAAAAATGTAACAATTTGATTGAAAAATTACAAATTAATGACTGTTGAAAATTCGTCTTTTCTTAGTAAAAAATTAATCTCTTTGGTTCAAAATGTATCTTTTTATCTAAACATTAAATTCTTAATCAAAAATACCGAAAAATTCGTAACCAAAAGAGAAATCATAACCCCTAAATATACGCATGATTTTCATATCATCAAATTTTTTCTCTTTCTATAAAAAATAAGAAAAAAAATAAGGAAAAAGACGCCACAAATTAAAAATTACGTTATTAAAACATTCTTGAGTCTCTTGACGCTGTTGACCTCTGCAAAAATTGTGTCAACACGAGAAGTGCGAAAACTGGGAAAAGGCATTGCACAAAATAAAACAAAAACTTTGATAAATTGACTAAAAAAATAGTTGGGAACGCCATGTTTGAAGTCAAAGCAAAAGACAAATCCTCTAAGAGATGAATAATATATTTACCTATTTTCTCGGATTTATTAATTCGATTTATAAGCGGCTGTACGAAGGGATCCAGACCTTGACAGTTTTGATTGAGCATTTTTCACGCATAACCCGAAAATACTAGAGAGGGAAATACCACGAAATTTATACAGAACGCAATTATTTGCAGATTTTGCAATGTTACAACATGCAAAACAAGTGCCAAACTGTGAACCCTGTAAACCAGCTGTAAACAGCCCTTTGTTCCCTTTCTTATAACCTTTTTTCACTTGTTTTAAAGAAATTTCGTACTGCCATCTGGGGTGAGAATTAGTCCGCAAAAGATTTGATTTTAATTTATTTATTAAAAGAGGCCGAAATTATACAATTAATGTAGCATTCGATACTATTGAGGAAAATAATATTTTTCAGGCACACGATATACATTTCTTAAATTCAGTTAGGAAACTCGTGTAAAATAAACGCAATATCTTTTTCAGGTTATGTTTCAACGCCCCTTGCGAAACATTCCGGAAACAAATGCAAATTCACAACCACTTAACACAACCACATGTCATATCTGACGGCTGTCAAAACAGTATTATTTATATTATTAAAATGTGTGTAAATTAGATAATTTTCAGAGGAAATTGTGTGTGAGTCATGTGTGAAGAGTTTTATCAGTATTCTGATTCAGAATGTGAGAGATATTTCAATTTCTTCATTCTCCTTTATATATATACACAAAGGTAATATTTTTTGTTATAATTAATAAAATTAATTATTTTTAAGGTTGGTTATTAATAATTTTGATGTTTTGATTGTAAATTAGAGGGTAGTGGTGGGATTGGTTATCAGGGTGGCCGAAAAACTTAATTTTCCAAATTCCCTGGCTTTTCCCTGATTTTTCCCTGACCATAATCAAAGACAGCAGCATTTTCATTTTGTAATATTTTTAGGATAGAACATATTGTAAAGGGAATAGAAAAATGTAAGATTATGATTTAAAATTTTCAAATTAATTCATTTATTTCAATCCGAAAGGACGATTTTTCAACAGAACAGTTCAATTTTCGACCAAAATAGATGAATTTTTATCAAAATAGTTCAATTTTCAACAAAGTAATTAAATTTTCAAGACAATAGTTGAATTTTTAACCAAATTTTTAAATTTGTAACCTGAAGGAAGAATTTTCAACCAAATGGTCGAATTTTCAAGAAAATAATTAAATATTCAACCAAGTTGAATTTTCAACCTTCAAAAATTTTCAACAAAAAATGTAATAGTTGCCTTTTTAACAAAAAAATTAGGTTTATACGAAAGGAGCTCAATTTTGAAACAAAAAAAAAACGAATTTTCAAACCAATAATTGAATTTTCAACCAAAAATGGAAAAGGTAAATTTTAAGGAAAAAAAAAAAAATAATTTCCAACCAAAAAAAAAATCTTTACAAAATAGTTCAATTTTCATCCAAAGAGACGAATTTTCAATTAAAATGATGAATCTTCAACCAAAAAGTCGAATTTTCAACAAATAACTATGTTTCATTTTCAACCTGAAAATATGAATTTTTAACATAAAAGTTAATTTTCAAGTAAATAGATGCATTTTTAATCAATAAAACGAAAATTTCACAAAAATAGAATAATTTAATTTCCAGTTAAAAAAAGATAATTTTAAACAAACAAAAAAACGAATTCGCAATAAATTAGTTCAATTTTCAACGAGAGATGAATCTTCAACTAAAAAAATAAATTTTTAATAAAGCAGTTCAACTTTTATCCAAGTAGTTGAATTTTCAATAAAAAATATAAATTTTCAACAAAGTAACTAAATAGTCAATAAAATAGTGGAATTTTTAACCAAATAGTCGAATTTTCAACCTTCAAAGGTGAATTTTCAACCGAGATTAATTTTATATAATACAAAAAAAAGACGAATATTGTAATCAATATTGGACCTTTCAATGAAAAATGAAAGAGATAAATTAAAAAATTTTAAAATTAATTTTAAACAAAAAAACAACGAATTCTCAACAAAATAGTCAAATTTTCAACGAAAGAGATGAATTTTCAACTAAAATCATGAATTTTCCAACCAAAAAGATGAATTTTCAACACATAACGATCTTTCAGTCAAGAGAGAAAAAAAGTTAATCCCAATTATTGAACTTTCAAGCCAAAATTTTTAGCTGCATTTTTAATCAATAAAAAGGAAATTTCAAACCAATAGGATTAGTTTTCCTCCAGAAGAAAGAAATTTTCAAACAAAAATAGAATAAATAAATTTTCAGTTAAAAAAATTAATGTCAAACAAAAAAAAAACAATTGTCAATAAAATAGTTAAGGTTTCAACCAAAGAGATGAATTTCCCAACAAAAAAGACGAATTTTCAACTAAGAAGATTAATTATATACCCAAGAAGACGAATTTTCAAAGCAATAGTTGAATCTCCAACCAAAAATGAACAAGGTAAATTAAAAATAAAAAATAAATTAATTTTCAACAAAAAAAATAAAGAATTATCAACAAAATAAAAAAAAGATGAATTTTCAACGAATAATGTGAAAGTAGATATATCATAAAAAAAATTATTTTATATCAAAAGCGGTTGAATTCTACTAAAAAAGACGAAATTTCAACAAAATCATTGAATCCTCAACCAAAGAAAGTTGTTTTTGCAACCAAATCATGGTGGCGGCAAAACTTCATTTTCAAAATTCTCTCATTTTTCCCTAACCAAACGAGAATTTTAAGGTTGTACAATTTTTAACATAGAGTCTTTTATAAAAAAATTCCCTGACTTTTTCCAGATTTTTTTTATTTCCTAACTTTCCTTGACCAATCAAATTCCCTGACTTTGCCCTGATTTCCAGGTTTTCCCTGACTTACGGCCACCCTGATAGTTAATGGAAAATAAAATAAATAATAACAAAAATAAAATATTTTCAATATGAAAAAGTAGAGTGAAAGCGTTTATAACAGGTTTGTTTTAGGATCACTATAGGCAGAAAAACGACTTCAAAAATTTCGAGTTATTTTAATGAGTTTTACGGTTTTAATCAATAATGATTCGCCGAGGAACTGGACTTCTTGTTCTCACTATTGCGGGTATAATTTTTACAGTTCTTCAGGTAAAGACTTAAATTTTTTTAAATATACATATGATATTTAGGAATGTCTCTTATTTTTATTTTGAAGAAGTATGGCCTAATTTGTAATATAGGTCTTGTTTGATTATAAAATAATAATATAATTTTATTATTAATATAACGATGGTATGCATTTTATGAAAAATGATATATGTTTAGTTATAAAAACAGGTTTGAACTTATTTTTAAATATTTCAATTAATTATATCATTATCTATGTATAATTTTCAACATACTTTAAAAAACATAATTTTTGTTATTGCTCCTTTTAATATTATTTATGAAATAAAAAAAATTAATTATTTTTTATCTCTTTACAGTCATGGCTAATCAAAGAACCAGAGGAATTTAATATCACAGGTAACTAAAAAATTTTGAAATGTTTTCAGTTTCATGCAATTTTAATTTATAAAAATAAATAAACTTTTGCAGATATTAAGCAACCAATAATTTTATGGTGGAAGAAATTTGGTACAGATGGTCAAAAAACATGTGGGAAATTTCAGTGTTACTTCTCAGCAAACCGAGAATTACAGTCAAATCCTTTTTTTAAAGTACTCATTTTATAATTTATTATTAACTCAGGGTTGCTACAAGTCAGGGAATTCCAGAAAGTCAGAGAATGTCAAGGAGTTTTCGATGAACTAAAGTTGAATTTAATTTCATTATTTTGTGGAAAATTCAATAATTTTGTTAAAAAGTCATTCCCTTTGGTTGAAAATTCAACTGTTTTGTTGAAAATTCGTCTATTTTGGTTGAAAATTAATATATTTTTTTTTTTTAAATTGCATCTTTTATGGTTAAAATTACAACTGTTTGGTTGAAAATCAATCTGTTTTGGTTGATGATTCAACTATTTTCTGGAAAATTCATCCTTTTTGGTTGGAAATTCAACTACTTAATAAAAAATGGAACTACTTTGTTGAAAATTAAGTTTTTAAACTGAAAATTAAACAATTTCATGCTCGGTTGAATATTTATCTTCTTCGTTCAAAATTCATTTGTTTGAAAATTCATTTTTTTTACTAAAAACGTAACTGTTCAATTTTTTGTTGGAAATTCATTTATATTCGATTTTTTTCTTGTTGAAAATTTACTTTTTTAACTGAAAATTAAACTATTCTATTTTTGGTTGAAATTTATCTTTTTTAGTTAAAAATTTGTCTTTTTTGGTAGAAAATTCATCTTTTGGGTTGAAAATTCAACTATTTTGTTAACAATTCATTCAATTTACTTTCAACGAAAATTTCTTAAATATAAATTAATTTAATTGGTTGAATATTCGTTTTGTTTGTTGAAGTTTATTTTTTTCCATGAAAATTTTACTATTCTATTTTTTGTAAATTGATCTTTTTTAGTTGCAAATTCATTTATTTTGTTGAAAACTTGTCTTTTTTGGTAAAAAATTAATCTTTTGGGTTAAAAGTTCAACTATTTGGTTAAAAATTCATTTTTTTGTTTAAAGGTTCATCAATTTAGTTAAAAATTAATTTCTTTAACTAAAACTTTAACTATTCTATTTCTTGTGAAAATTCCATATTTTTTCAATAGAAGTTTTATCTTTTTCGTTGAAAATTCAACTATTTGATTAAAAATAATTTTTTTGGTTGCATATTCAACATTTTAATTAAAAAATCATTTCTTTGGTCGAAAATGTAACTATTTTGTTGAAAATTCGCTTTTTTAATTAAAAATTAATTTTCTTAACTGAAAATGTATTTATTCCATTTTTGTTTTAAAATTTATCTTTTTTAGTTGAAAGTTTATTTGTTGTTGAAAATTAATTCAACTATTTTTTATTGAAAATTAAAATAGCTTTTAGTAGAAAATCAACGATTACACTTTTCGTTGAGAATTTATTTTTTATCGAAAATTCGTCACTTTAATTGAAAATTTAACGATTTCTTTGAAAATCATTTTTTTGTGGTTGAAAATTAATCGTTTTAGCTGAAAATTTCGTTCAGTATTTGTTCACTAAAAGTCTTTAAAATAAAATAAACCATTTTTGTTGCATTAACATTAAACTGAGATGTTGTAGCAACTTTGAAACTATAAAAAAATTAAAACTTGACCTACCTAACTATTCTAAAATAAATATTTCCAGGCAATTATATTTTATGGTAGTTATCTAAGTTTTGACGATTTACCGATTCCAAGACCAAGGCATATTCAGTGGGGATTGTTACATGAAGAATCACCTCGTAATAATCCAGCCATTGTGAATGAAGAATTTTTAAACCTCTTCAATTATTCGTCGACATTTAGTCGATATAGCGATGTTCCGATTTTACAAATTCCAGGAATTGAAGAATTAACCAGTAAGTTTATTCGAAAAAGTTACCTTTTTACAAATAAATTCGATTATTTTCGTTTTATATTTATTTTACAAATTTATTTACTTACAGCTACTAAATTCTTCGTTCCCTTCGACAAGAAAGATCTTCTAATCTCGCAAGATGATTTCGCTCCTTTGTTATATCTTCAGTCAAATTGCGATTCTGTTAACGACAGAGATGCTTATGTTTCCGAATTAATGAAATATATTCGAGTCGATGCCTACGGCGAGTGTTTAAACAACCGCAAAATGCCAGAGGCGTAATATATTTGTTTGTCATTAGTTTCTTACTCTTTCTTGTACAACCTAATGTCATATTTCGCTTTCACTTCAGGTTGAAGCATGACCACTTGGAAGCTTTATTTGATGAAGAATTTTATGAATTTGCGGCTAGATATAAATTTACTTTGGCCTTTGAGAATGCAGATTGCGAGGATTATATAACAGAAAAGCTTTGGAGACCACTCATTGTTGGTTCTGTACCAATTTATTATGGTTCGCCGACTTTTAAGGTAATTAAAGCGAAACTCTTTAGAAAAATATGATATTACCAAAAAAATACCTTGATCTTTACAATAAAATTTTCTATACTAAATCTAGGGTGTCTACTCAAATCCTGGAAAAAATGCCCTGACAATTCCAACTTTTTTCCAGGTATCTCAAGTTTTTTCCAGGTATAATTTTTCATAGTACAGAGCCATCCAATTATTTCACATTTTTGAAAATAATCGACTCGGATGTTTTTTTTTCAGTTTCTAAGATTCAATTAATATTTTTAATTTAGAAAGCTTTGATAAATTATATAATAAGATATCCTTGAATTTTTAACCAAGTGTAGTTGAATTTTCAACAAAAAAGATTAATTTTCTACCAAAAATACAATTTTTCAAATAAAATACATGAATTCTCAACCAATTAGTTGAATTCAGATCTAAAAAGATAACTTTTCAACTAAATAGTTGAATTTTCAGATAAAAAAAATTAATTCTCCGCCAAAAATTTTTTTTCAACTAAAGTGATGAATCTTCAACTGGAATAGATGAATTTTAAATCCAAAAGATGAATTTTTGGCAAAATAGTTAAACTTTCAACCAAGTTCTTTTATTTTCAACAAAAAAGATGAATTTCAACTAAAATGATGAATATTTAACTGGATTACTTTAATATTCAACTAAAAAGATTAGTTTTCAAGCAAGAAGATTAATTTTCAAACAAGAAGAGTCATTTTCTTCCAAAAAATATGATTTTTCAACAAAATACATCAATTTTAAAGTGAAAAGGACAAATTTCCAACCAAATAATTGAATTTTCAATTAAAAAAGATCAATTTTCAATCAAAAATGGAATCATTAAATTTTCAGTAAAAAAAAATAATTTTTAAACCAAACTGATGAATTTTCAACTAAAGTGATGAATCTTCAACTGGAATGTTGAATTTTAAACGAAAAAGATGAGTTTTGAACTAAAATGATGAATCTAAAAAAAGATAAATTGGCAACCAAAAGTTGAATATTTAAATTTTCAGTTAAAAAATGAAATGTTCAACAAAACATATGAATTTTCTACCAAGAAGAATAATCTTGGACCTAAAATGGCAAATTTTTAACGAAGTACATGAATTTTGAACTAAAAAAGATACATTTTCGACCAAAAATTGATTACTTAAATTTTCAGTTAAAAAAATTGATAAAAAAACGAATTTTCAACAAATCAGTTAAATTATTAACTGGAATAGTTCAATTTTCAGTGGAATATGATTATTTTTTTAAATACATGAATTTTCAACCAAGTAGTTGAACTTTCAATTAAAAATATACATATTCAACGAAAAATGTAATAGTTAAATTTTCTGTTAAAAGAAAATAATTTTCAATCAAACACAAAAACGAATTCTCAACCAAATAGTTCAATTTTCAACCAAAATGATGAATTTTCAACTAAAATGATGAATCTTTAACTGGAATAGTTGAATTACAAACCAAAAAGGTTAATTTTTAACTAAAATGATGAATCTTTAACTAGAATAATTGAATTTACAACTAAAAAAGATAATTTTTCAACCAAAAATTGAATATATAAATTTGAAGTAAATAAAAATCATTTTGAAGCAAAGAGATGAAGGTTCAACTAAAATGATGGAATGTTTAATTGGAATAGTTACATTTTCAGTTGAAAAAAATTGGGTATAAAAAAAATAATTTACAAAAAAAAGTTACATTTTCAAACAAAGTGATGCATTTTTAACTAAAATGATAAGTGGAGCTGGAAAAGGGGCTATTTGTTCCGAAATTTCGGTATGTATAGCTGGATTTTTTTCGGTACGCGTAGAAACTTCCTTCATTATAAACCAAAAAGATGAATTTTCATTTTAAATTATGAATCTTTAACTAGAATAATTGAATTTTCAACTATAAAGATCAATTTTCAATCAAGAAGATTATTTTTTTACAAAAAAATATGAATTTTAAACAAAAAAATAAAATTTTTCAACCAAACGTTGAATAGTTAAAGTATCAGTTGAAAAAATTAATGTTCAACCAAAGAGATCAATTTTCAACTAAAATGATAAATCTTCAACTGGAATAGTTGAATTTTAAACCAAAAAGATGAAATTTAAACTAAAATGATGAATCTTTAACTAGTATAATTTAATTTTCAATCAAAAAGATTAATTTTCTACCAAGAAGATTAATTTCTAACAAAAATACGAATTTTCGGCTAAAAAAGATCATTTTTCTACCAAAAAGTGAATAGTTAAATTTTTAGTTAAAAAATTCATTTTCAACCAAAGAGATAATATCTTAACTGAAATGCTGAAAGATTCAACTGAAACAGTTTTTTTTTCATTCTCAGTTAAAAAAATTAATTTTCAAACAAAAAAAAATCCACAAAAAAGTTTCAACTGGATTAGTTATATGTTCCGTAAAAAATTAATTTTCAGCCAGAAAAAAAAGAATTTTCAACAAAATAGCTCATTTTTAACCGAAGAGATGAGTTTTCAATTAAAATTATGAATCTTTAATCAAAAAAATTAATTTTGAATAAAAGAGTTTAACTTACAACGAATTAATTGAATGTTCATTCCAAAAAATATGAATTCCGAACAAAAAATGTAGTAGTTGATATTTCAACCAAAAAAGATTTGAATTTTTTATCAAAAACTGTTTAATTCGACCAAACAGGACGACTTTTCAAAATGAGTTGAATTTTTAACTAAGACAGATTTGTCAATCAAGAGAGAGAAAAAAATTGCAAACAAGCTGTGGAATTAAAAAAAAAATAAAGTTTTAACCAAGAAGATTAATTTTCCACCACAAAGGGACGAATTTTCAACAAAATACATGAATTTTCAACCAGATACTTGAACTTTGAACCAAAAATATAATACCTAAATTTTTAGTTAAAAAGAATTTCAAACAAAAAAAAAACGAATTTTTAACAAAATAGTTAAATACAGTAATATAATGCTATATTTAAAAATGAAGAATTATTTTTGTTCCATTTTTTTTTTAATTAAGTACGCTGTTGAGAAAATTCCCCGACTTTACAAAAAATTCCATCACAATTCCAGGTTTTCCAGGTAGGGTAGACATTAGGGTGACCCAACAATTTTTTTCGATTTTTCATGCATATCGCTCGGAAATTTGTTCGACCTACACAAAAAAAAAATCCTTTTTTTTTGTTTTGAACCATAAGAAAAAAATGCGTTTTCATAAATTTTATTCAAAATTGTTAATATTAGCTGAATCGAGTTGAAACTCAAAATTTCTCTTCACAATTAGCCGTGGAATACGAATAAAATATTACTTCTTAAATATCACCCCCATAAGTCTGTTTTATGGGGTCCCAAAAAACCCTATGAGTGAAAAAATTGTTTTCGCGAGTTTTTAGCGCTAATTATGATTTTTTTGCAGTTTTTTGATCTAAATTGTTTTATAATTCATAAAATACCACTTTATACTGATAATTAGATATTCAAATAATTTTTTTAAATAATTTATTATTATTTTTAGCAATTTTCTCTTAGAATATAGATAGAGAGTCGCGTTTTTTTTCAAAAAAATTTCCACTTTTTGTCTAATTTTCAATTAGAGTGAGGTAAGAGTTAATCAATGTTAGCAAAACATAATTCTTCAAACAATTTATTATTATTGTTAATAATATTCCCTTAGGAATAATGCTACAAATTGCGGGTTTTTTCTGAAATTTTAAACTTTCTGTCCACTATTAAATTAAAATGAAGTAATAATTAATTTAAGTCATAAAAATAATTGTTTAAACAGTTTATTGTCATTGTTAATAATACTCTCTTTGCTAAATGGTAGAAAGTTTAAGTTTTTTCAGAAATTTTCATCTATTTGTCTATTTTTCACTTTCAGTGACTTGATAATTGATTAAATTTACCAAAAATTATTGTTTAAACAAAGTATTATTCTTTATAACTATCTTCATCTATATTAATTCCAGATGGTTGCAGTTTTTCTGAAATTCTTAACTTTTTACCCACTTATTACTTAGTAAAGTAATAAATAATCTTGTCAACATAGTTATTTAAATAATTTATTATTCTTTATAACTATCTTCTCTTACATAATTGCTAGAAAGTTGCGGTTTTTTCTAAAATGTTTAAATTTGCTTTGCCTTTTTAGTTATTAACAAATAATAAAGAAAAAATAGACAGAATCATTTTCTCAATGCAATCTCTTTCTTTTTTGTGACTATATTTTTCTTAAATAAAACAGATATTTGAAATATGTCTCCAATTTTCTATATGGATCATATTAAATGTAAATTTTCCTTGAAGTAGTTACTGTAAGATAATATAGTTACAACCAATAACAACTTGTTTAAACAATAATGTTTGATAAATTGCATTAATTATTACCTCGCTCTAAGTGAAAAGTTTACAAAAAGTGGAAAAGTTAAAAAAAAACGCAACTATCAAGCATTAATATAGAAGAAGATAGTTATAAACAATAAAAATTTGTTTAAAAAATTATGTTTGTTAAATTTCGTTCATTATTATAACATTCTTAGTGAACATTCGAAAAAAAGTTTTAAATTGAAGAAAAACCCGCAGCTTTCTAGCAATTACCTAAGAGAAGATATTTATAAACAATGAAAAATTATTTAAACAACTATGTTCGTTAACTTGCATTATTTATTACTTTACTACGTAAAAAGTGGGTAAAAAGTTGAAAATTTCAGAAAAAAAAACCTCAACTTTCTAGCATTATTCAAATTGTATATTACCAACAATAATAATAAATTATTAAAAAAATTAATGTTGTTAAATTTAGTCAATAACACACCTCACTCTAATTGAAAATTGGACAAAAAGTGGAAAATTTTCGAAAAAACTGCAATTTTCCAGCATTATTCTAAGAAAATATTAACAATAATAATAAATTGTTCAAAAAATTATTTTTGTTAAAATTAATTAAGTTTTACCTCACTCTAATTGAAAATTGGACAAAAGTGGAAAATTATTTTAAAAACCGCGACTTTCTAACTCTATTCTAAGAGAAAATTGATAAAACGAGAAAAAATTGTTTAAACAATTTCTTTACACATATAATCATTAGTATATAATATTGTGTGTATTAGAAACAATTTTCATTTTAAAAAACCGCAAAAAAAATCATAACTAGCGTCAAAAACTCTCAAAATCCATTTTTTTTTACTTATGGGTTTTTTTGGGACCTTATAAAACAGACTTATAGGTGTGATATTTAAAAAGTAATATTTTATTCGTATTTTATGGGAAATACGTGTTAATCTGGAAGAAAATCAATTTTTTGGTTAAAAATCAAATTGTTTAGTTGAAAATAATCTGTTTTAGATGAGGATTCAAGTAATTTGTTAAAAATTGGTCTTTGTGTTTTTTTTTAAATATCAACTATTACATTTTTCGTTGAAAATTTATCTTTTTAGATTAAAAATTCAACTCCTTGGTTGAAAGTTGAACTACTTTCTTAAAAATGATTTTTTTTTAAACTGAAAATTCAACTATTTTGTTGAAAATTCGACCGATTGGTTGTAAAATAACTTTTATGTTGAAAATTCATATTTTCAGATTAAAAGTTCAACTGTTTTTATAGAAAAATTCGTCTTTTTGACTCGAAAATTTCACAATTTGGTATCAAATTCAACTATTTGGTAGAAAAATCTTTTTTTTTTATTGAAAATTAATTCTCCTTAATAAAAACTACACTACATCATTTTTAGTTAAAAATGTATCTTTTTTATCTTAAAAAATTCAACTATTTAGGTCAAAATTTTTAGAAACGAAATGTATGTAATTTGTTAACAATTTGTATTTTTTTGTTGTTGAAAATTGAACTATCTGATTCAAAATTTATGTATTTTGTTGAAAATTCGTATTTTTAGGCAGAAAATAATTTTTTTTGGTTAAAAATGCAATGTATGGTTAAAAATTATCGTATTTTAGTTAAGGTTTCAAGTATTTTGTTGAAAGTTCGTCTTTTTTATTATATTCAACTTTTTTTATTCAACATTAAAATCTTTTGTCGTTTAAATATCAACTATTACATTTTTTGGTGAAAATTCAACTATTTTGTAGAGAATTTAACTCTTTCATAGAGAATTTATCTTGTTGGTTGAAAATTTAACTAACTGGTTGCAAATTCAGCTGTTTTGTTAAAAGCTCGTCTTTTTGACTTGAAAATTCTTCATTTTGGACGGTCCTAATCAGCCATTGAGACAATTTATAGCCAATTCGCAAATAAGTTGAAAAATATTGTTTAAGAAATAGTGGAATAAGCAGACAATTATGAGAAAATAGTGTCTTTAGTGTAATTTTCTTCGAAATAGTAATAAAATAGTGTAATCATTCAAAAAAAGTGTAAAATAGTGTTAAGAGTGTACTGAGTCCGAGGCCTGTTCTAGGTAACAAAATTCAAGAACTTTTCGAGGTTTTCAAGCATTTCCAGGACGCTAGACAGCCTGATTAAACTACTTTTTAAAATTTTATTAATTTAAATACTTACTTCGATAATAACGGTCAGGATCTGTTTCAAACTATATGCCTCCACATTCGTGATCGAAACGACCGTTCTGCCCAAACTCTCTCCAGACTTAACGACTCCATTCTTGTCAACCGTGACCATTTTCGTAGTTTGGGTCAAAGCATTCGGATCATCCGACTCGTGTCCATGAGCACCGCTCGATATGATTTTAAAGGATGTCACGCCGTATTTATCCCGATTAGTTTGCAGTTTGAAAGCCGAATTCGGTGCCATTAAGATCAAAGTCGCTCCACTCTCAACATCCTCGTAACTAAGCTTCAACTCCTCGAAAATTTCAATCTTGACAAAAGCGTTGTAAATTCTATCAGCTTTGCATCCAGTCAGAATATTACAAGGTACCGTGACATTCAAGTAAACTGTCGCTAATCCAGGTTCAACGGCTTTCGCCCGAAGGGAAACTTCGTTCTGGTATCTAATATTAATTCCTGTTCCCTCGTACATGTTGTGGAGTCTCAACAAGGACGGATCGCTTGTCATCCACGTGAAGGAAAGAGGCGATTTCATTGAACCAATGATGAGAGGCGTCAGGTTATCGGGAATTCCGAAAGCCCAGAGGGGAACTGTAGCTCCTACTTTTATCCTCGTTGTTGGAACGACAATTTTCACTCCTTCGAGGATCGTCACGTGGACATCAGTGTGATCTTGGGAGTAAACGATTTTGTTTCCCTTAGAGTTGAATCCAATCGCTCTTGCGATTATTCTCGTTTGACCGATCGTTTTTCCTTCCAGGATTCCACTGCGATCGACGCTGCAAATTTCATGGCTTCCAGTTGAGAATTCAATTTCGGCATCTTTTGGTCCTCCGGTGACTGTGACTTGATAAACGGTTCCAATCAGAGTTGTCAAGTTCTTCGGGGTTAGTTTTAAAGGTGGGAAGACTTGAATTAGAATTGGCTCACTTCGGATTTCCTCGTCGCCTTCGCCGTGGCTGAAAACTACCTGTGTCTCGCCTTCTTCAAGACCATGTATCATGTACAATATCTCATCGTAAGGTGGACCCTCGTGTTCATTCGCAGGCGCCCTTTTCACTTCAATAAATCCATTCTCGACCTCTGCCGTGATTTCAAGAGCTTCCAAAAATGGAAGCATCATCAGATATCCATTCGTGTCGTACATCTTCAAAGCCGCAGCAATGCATTTATCCTTTTCAACTTTATTCACAGTCTCCACATCAAGGCTCGCGAGTTGCTGCACTTGAATCACAACCTCAGCTGGAGCAGAAACAAGACAGAGATCGATCAGCGCAATCCTCAAAGTTCCCGATCTCCTTGGAACGACACTGATAGTTCTCGACGGTTCGACATACCGAACATCCGCGATGTCTTCAGCACTCAGAACGAATTCGTAAAACCCAGATCCTTGACTTACTTGGAGGAAATACTTGCTATTCGGGTCATTCAAAACTTTTAACTCATTTGGTGTGATAATCGTATCATTCACGAGAATGATATTAACCGAAGCTTCGATCAAAGGCGTCGCTGATGTTCCTCTCTCGTTCTCCACCGGAAATGCCGGCCACTCCGGTGTTATTCTCAACTGCGAGAGGACACTCTTCATATATCCCGTGACTTTAGCCTTGAGAACCAAAGAATCGGAAAATGATTTCGGCACAATTCGTTGATAGTGGTTTCCGGGAAGACTGACGTAAAAGTCCTCGAAAGGTTCTTCGATCGTTCCAACTGGAACTTCGATTTCACCCCCAGCTTGTGGCTTTAAACTCCACTCGATATTCAGACTCGTAATATTGTCAAACTTCTTTCCATCCTCATCTTTCACCAGAACCAAAAGTTGCAACACCTCGTTACTGTGAGTCATGATCTTATCAGCGTTCTGTTTAATGGGGCAATTTTCACTGTCTTTGAACTCTGGCTGCAGGAAGATGTACCTTGGCTTCGCGCAAATAACCCGAATTTTTGCAATCGCGTCTGTTTTCTTACAAGTCGGTAGCAGGGGAATATTCGACACAGTAAAGGTCAAGATACTCGTCCCAAGTTGTTTGCAAACAACTTGAAAGATAGAAATGTCCGAGTCAATCCCTTGCTGTTCTTCAGTAACTTCTACATTTTCTTCTTCAGAAACACTCATTTCTCGGCGATAACCTTGAAGTTTGCCCGACCAGGGATGTGGTCCACCTTTGAAAATGACCCTTCGGGAAGAACCAACTGCCAGAATCGTTTCTCCACTCGGTGGATGAACAACAATCAAAGGATCGTATGCTGATACTGTGATATTGTCCATGAGATAATGACCATTCGCGTTGTAAGTCACAGTTATCGTACAAGATCCAGTGCTGAGACTAACGACTGCCAAAGCTGCACAGGCGATTCCGACAGGTTGAGCGATTTCGCTCTCGTTATGGACGAAATTTCCATCCGGGATGTAGATTTCGAAAGGCATGTCTTTGCAATCGTTGAATGGAATGTCACGAACTTCAGATCCGTCCATCAATTCACCGTAGAGTGCGATGTGCAGAAAAATCGGTTCTCCAATCGCCGCTTCCATGTTGTACTGAATGATTTCCAGTTTTGTCGGAGCCAGGATATAAACCCTGGAAATGTCCCGGTTGTAAGGATTGCGAGCCATCGAGACAGTCACGTCGGCAGACCCTTTCTGCAGGGCTTTTATGACTCCACTTTGTGAAACAGTCGCTACTGATGGTTGCCGACTGTTCCAAACGAAAGATCCATCACCACCACTTGCTTTCAGCGCAACATCGGATCTCGTTTTGCTTTTTGGGTCCCAGGGTACAGCAAGTGATTGCGGATGGACGACAACCGGTGAATGGATCGTGAGTTCCACTCTAGTTGTCAGTTCAGGCGACTGGATAATTTTCCTTCCGTTCTGGTCATTTACACCATGCAAAGTTGCCTTGACAGTCGTCGTTCCGGTTTGAATTGGAACCACGACAGCGTGTGTTCCATTCCGGGTTGTGAACTTCTTCTCGAAATATTGATCTTCTATTTCCATGGTGACTTCAGCGCCATCGCCGATGTAGAATTTGTGATCTCGGCTGTCGTAGAGGTCAACGACGATCTCGTGAGTGTGGCCTAGAATAAGGGCCCAACTTCGGTGTGGAAGAACTGTTAGAGTTATGTAAGCTACGTCGTTTATGCTGACGGATGCGGACGGAAGTATCACTCCGTATTCCTCATGGACATTTTTATCGTGCAGGGAGACCTTGGTCCTTCCTCTGGCTACGGAGTAGACACTTCCGCGATCGTTGTCGATCTTTAGAATGTCGGTGTTCTCTGCTTCAAAGTAGTACTGACTAGAAGGGAGATGTATTTCTTCCAGGCGGCCTTGGTGAACCTGAAAATATTCATAGTTTATTTAAAATCTCACTTCAGTAATTCCGAAGCTATTTAAATAGTGGAAATTTTTCGTTTCTTGTGGTAATTTATTACTTGCCTGCATTATTTTGTAGGTGAAACAGTCCCAAACCATCATTGTAACGTCCGATGGAATGATTATAAGATTGGCTATCACGACTAATTCAACTTCTACTGGGGGAACGTTTTTGTATTCCGAGTTGAGCAATCTCACAGAAACCTGTAAGGAAAACAACAAACTTTCATTTAAATAAAATAAATTTAGTAGAAAACTTGTAAATCATATGGATATCTCGTAAATTTCACATAAATCCAAAAATCGTATCAAATCCTTTCGAATCTTTCAAAACACCCTTGACAATTCCAGGTTTTTTCCAGGTATAAATTTTCATAGTACGAAGCCATTCCAGCATTTTGAACCAAAAATATGAATTTTCAACTAAACTGATGAACTTTTAACTAAAATAATCTAATCTTCAACTAAAAATGTTAATTTTCAACCAAGAAGATTAAATTTTCACTTAAAAAAATAATTTTTTACAAAAAAAAAAAATTACAACCAGATTGATGAATTTTCAACTAAAATTATGAATCACCAACTGAAATAGATGAAATTTAAAACAAAAAGATGGATTTTGACAAAAGAGTTTAACTTTCAAACAAGTAGTTTTATTTAAAAAAATAATAATTTTCAACTAAAATAATGAATATATAACTATAATACTTCAGTTTTCAACCAAAAAGAAGAATTATCAAATAAAAATATTAATTTTCTACCAAAAGAGACTATTTTCAACAAAATACATGGAACTTTCAAAAAACTAGTTGAATTTTCAACTAAAACTGACTAATTTTGAACCAAAAATGGAATAGTTAAATTTTCTTTCTAAAAATGCATCTTCAACCAAAGTCATGAATTTCCAACTCAAATGATGAATCCTCAACTAGAATAGTTGAATTTTAAACAAAAAAGAGGAATTTTTAACTAAAATGGTGAACCTTTAAACGGAATGGATTAATTTTAAACAAACAAAAATGAATTTTTGACAAAATAGTTTAATTTTCAACCAAATAGTTTGATTTTAAACCAAGAAAATAAATTTTCAACTAAAATGATGAGTACTTAACGTGAATACTTGAATTTGTAACCAAAATGTGAATTTTCAAACAAGAAGATTAATTTTCTACCAAAGAAGACGATTTTTCAACAAAATAGTTGAATTTTGAGCTAAAAAAGACAAATTTGCAGTAAAAAATGGAATAGCTAAATTTTTTCTTTAAAAAATCAATTTTCAACCAGATTGATAAACTTTCAACTAAAATTATGAATATTTACCTGGAACAGTTGAATTTTGAGACAAAAAGATGATTTTTCAACAGAATACATGAATTTTTAACTAAAAGAAGATAAATTGTCGACCGAAAACTGAATAGTTACATTTTCAGTTCAAAAATAAATAATTTTCAACAGAATAAAAAATAAATTTCAGAAAAATTGTTAAATTTTAAAGCAAAATGATAAATCTTTAACTAAAATGATGAATCTTCAACTGGAGTAGTTGAATTTTAAACCAGAAAGATGAATTTTCAACTAAAATGATGAATCTTTAACTAGAATAATTGAATTTTCAACCAAGATGATTAATTTCGACTAAAAAAGACGAATTTCCGATTAAAAGACCATTTTTTCAACTAAAAATTAAATAGTTGAATTTGCAGTTAACAAAATTACTGTTCAACCAAAGAGATGAATTTTTAACTAAAATCATGGAATATTCCACTGGCATAGTTAAATTTTGTTTTGAAAATTTAAAGACCAAAATTCAAATTTCATAAAATTTATTATTCTTGACGGTTCACTAAAAGACAAAGTTTCAATCAAGAAGTATAATTTTCCACAAAAAAGACGAATTTTCAACAAAATATATGAATTTGCAACTAAAAAAGATAACTTTTAAACTATTCAACTGGATTAATGAAATTTTCAATTACAAAAATTGATTTTCAACCATAAAAAAAATTTATCAAAATAGTTCAATTTTCAACCAAACAGATGAATTTTTAACTAAAGCTCATTTTTTAACCAAGTAAATCAATTTTCAAACTAACAGATGAATTTTTAACGAAAAATTTAATAGTTGATATTTCAACCCAAAAATATTTTTATTTTAAATCAAAAACAGTTAATTCGACCAAAAAAGAGTTTAATTTAAATCAAAAACTGTTTAATTCAACCAAAAAGTATGAATTGTCAAAATAATAATTTAACCTCCAACCAAACCACATTAACAAAATACATGAATTTTCAACTAAAAAAGATAAATTTTAAATTGAAAAATTAATTTTGAACCAAACAGATGAATTTTCAACTAAAATAATGAAATATTCAAATGGATTATTTAAAATTTCAGTTGAAAAAATTACTTGCACGCAACAACAAAAAACGAATTTTCAACATGATAGTTAAATTTTCAGTTTAAAAAATTAATTTGCAACTAAAAAAATACATTTTCAACCAAAGGAATGTACTTTCAATTAAAATGAAATTCAATTAAAATGAATTCAACCAAAAAAGACGAATTTTCAACAAGAGTTAAATTTTCAACTAAGAAAGATTTTTCAGCCGAGAAAACAAAAAATCAACTAAACTGTTGAATTGCCAAGCAAAAAGATTAATTTTCTAGCAAAAAGCGGTTTCAACAAAATACATGGATTTTCAACCAAATAGTTGCATTTTCAAGTAAAAAATATACATTTTCAACCATAAAAATTAATTTAGAACAAGAAAAAAAAACGAATTTTCAACTAAATAGTTCGATCCAGCAATATAAAGCTACTTTTACAAATGTAGAAACATTAGTTATTTAATTTCACATTACAATTTTAAATTTGAAAAAACATTAAAATTACTTTTTGAAAAACCTTCTACTTTTCTGTTTTCGTTTATTTGAGACTTTAACATTGTTTTAAAATATTCCAGTTTCAACAAGCCAATTTCAATCAGATGGTTCTGATTCTCAATTATAGAGTTGATTTATCGTCTTGTTTTTTTTTATTCCGTTTATGATTCTTGAAAAATTAGTCCCAACTTTGTATAAGAAATGGAAAAAGGGGTCAGAATTCTCAATTTTAAGGGATTTTTAAATTTTAAGGGGTGGAAAGGGAATTATGTAAAAAGTGGGCGGACTGTGTTCTCTGAAGTTTAAAAAAGTGGAAATAAATTACATGAATGAACCAAAATACCGGGGTCAAATACCTTTGCGGCTCCTGTTTTAACTCCTTCCAAAAGAACAATATTTCCCCTTTTCCCAATCGTGTCCAACATTTCGACAGTATGTGGGGTTTCGTAGGGAGATTCCTGGAAAGTCATGAATCTCAAGACATTGTTGGGTAAATTATCATCCGGCTGCGGACCTCTTTTGTCGGAATTTCCCACTGCCCAAGAAAATTCAATACCAGCGAGGGTTGTAAACTCGTTTCCTGTAAAATTACGACTCGATTAGATATCTAATTGTGTAATTAAAATAATAATTACTATTTGCAACAAAAGAAATAATGAACTAGCAAAAGACAAATTAGGTTTTTATTTAAATGAAGATTGAAACCTTGCTCGTCGTAGGCTCGCACTTCAAAAGCTTCTGGAGCCTCTTCGATAAATAATTCCCTCGTCGTTGTTACCATATTTAGAGAAAAAATAGCATCGACTATAACGTCGCATCTTAAAAAATGCCCACTGCTGATATCTTCTGCTAAAACGATTGCTGTATTTCTGGTTAGTTCTCTCGTTGTAGTTTGAACGACGACTGCCGATGAGCACATGCGATCATAATTCTCGTTTATTGGAATCAAACGCACAATATCAGAGCGTGATGTCGACCTGTAATTTATAAAATTAGGCACGAGATTATTTATCGTGTATTCTTATCGTGGCCTGGAAAAATGATTCTAGAGTGTTTACAAAAATCCTGGAAAAAAATTCCCTGACAATTCCACATTTTTTCCAGCTATATGGTATCTATAATTTTTCATGGTATGAGGCCATTCAAATATTTCACATTTTTTTAAACAATTAATATGTTTATGTTAAAAGCTTTCACAACTTATATTACAAAATATTCTTAAATATATTAGCAGCATTGATTAATTGAATAATACTAAAAATATAATTAATTCTCTCTTGAATTTGTCTGTTAAGTCCATGAATTTGAACAAATTTTTATTTTGCTTTCTTATACTTAAAATGCAGTGCATATTTAGGTAAGATTAATGTGGCTACTATATTAAATTCAATTTAAACCGCTTTGAATTCCTGACTTTTGAAATAAAAATCTTGGATTTTTAATAACATAGATGAACTTTTAACCAAATAGTTCTATTTTCAACAAAAAAATTAATTTTGTAATAAAAAAAATGATTTTTCAAATAAAATACATTAATCCATTGTTAAATTTTCAGTTAAAAAATTAATTTTCCACCAGACAAAACAAAAAACAAATTTTAATAAACCAAAAAGATAAATTATCAAAGCAGAAGATTAATTATCAAACAAGATTAATTTTCTGCAAAAAAGACGATATTTCAACAAAATGATGAATTTTCAATTGGAATAGTTGAATTTTTAACAAAAAGGATGACTTTTCATCTAAAACGATGAACCTTTATCTAGAATAATTGAATTTTGAACCAAAAAGAAGAATTGTCAACCCAGAAGATTAATTTCTGCCAAAAAGTGAATAGTTAAATTTTTAATTAAAAAAATAATGTTTAAGTAATGAGATGAATTTTCAACTAAAATAGTGAATCTTTATCGAAAATAATTAAATTTCCAACCACCAGAAAAAATATCAACCAAAAATATTAATTTCTACCAAAAAAGACGAATTTCAACTAAAATGATGAATCTTCAACTGAAATAATTGAATTTTCAACTAAAATAATGAATCTTTAACTGGAATAGTTAAATTTTCAACCAGAAATGAAATGTCAACTAAAATAATAGACTATTCAGTTGGAATAGTTCTATTTTCAGTTTAAACAAAAACAAAAAAATTTTCTAACAAAAAACAAAGTTTTCAAAAAAATAGTCACATTTTTAAACAAAGTGATGAATTCTCAACTAAAATGATGAATCTTAAACTGGCAAAGTTTAATTTTAAACAAAAAAGATTAATTTTCATCTAAAATTATGAATCTTCATCTAGAATAATTACATTTTTAACCAAGAAGATTAATTTTTACCAAAAAAGACGAATTTTCCACTAAAAAGGATAATTTTGCAACCAAAAAGCGAATAGTTACATTTTTAGTTAAAAAAATTAATGTTCAGTCAAGGAGATGAATTTTCAACGAAAATAATGGAATATTCAATTGGAATAATTACATTTTCAGTCAAAAAAAGAATTATTTTCAACCAAAAACCAACAAAATAGTTAAAATTTCAACAGCAATACTTCAATTTTCAGCAAAAAATATTAATTTTCAGTCGAAGAAAAAACGAATTTTCAACAAGACAGCTCATTTTTGAACCGAGGAGATACATTTTCAAATAAAATAATAAATCTTCAACCAAAACAAAATTAATTTTCAACAAAAGAGTTTTACATTCAATCAAGTAATTAAATTTTCATTCCAAAAAAATATGAATTCTGAACTAAAAACTATCAATTTTCAACAACAAAAATACAATAGTTAAATTTGCAATTGAAAAAATGTATTAAACAAAAAAAGAATTTCAACAAAATAGTGAAATACTATTATATATAAGCTACTTTTACAAATGAAGAATAGTTGTTTTTCAATTTTATATTGCAATTAAACAATTCCCAGTTTCCAGGTTTTTCAGGTAGGGTAGACACTAGGGTGTCCTAAAAAAATTCAATGTTTTTTTTGACAACGCACCCCCTAAAATTGTTCTATTTTGTGAACAAATAAATGTACATATATATATTTTTTTTTTATAATTTAAAACCGTGGTCCTGGGGCCTTAAACTGTCCCAAAATGCAAAATGAATGTTAATTTTCGTAAATATAATAATTGTTTGCCAGGGAATAAAATTAATTTAACCCAATTAGACCAAAAATACTACCCCTAAGCGTGAAAAACTTCCCTTTATAGCGGTTAAATTATTATTTTTATTTATCTTGTTAACTCATTGAAGTACCAACAAATCCAAAGAATGGCGCAAAAATGTTCAAAATTCAAAAATTAATATTTAAACCCATGTAAAGGTTAGTTTTTGAAGCCATGGGGTAGTATTTCTGGTCTGATTGGGTCAAATTTGTTTTTCGAAATGTATGGTACCATCAGTTTTATTTCCTGACAAACAGGTATTATATTTACGAAAATCAACATTAATCATTGTAATTATTCTGGGACTGTTTCAGGCCCCTGGACCATGGTTCAAAATTAATTTTAAACGAAACGAAAAATATGCAATAATTTTTTAACCAAATGGAACAAAATTAGGGGGTGCGTCATCAGGGTGTCCAGCATTTCTCAGGAACGAAATTATGGGTCATTTCCAGGTTTTCCCGGTCTTATTTTTTTTACATTAAATAATGAAGTAACCGTTTGTTATAGATGTAAAAAATGAGCCATTTCATTTTTTATTGGACAATAATTTTTAAAGGAAGCAGAACCATATATAAACAAATTCCTTTTTTTTTTGCAAACAGAAGTCTTTGAAATGTTTTTGAAATCTTTGGAATTGTTGTATTCTTGTGAAATCTTTATGAACTTTTTGAAATATTTGCGAAATCTTTCTGAAATCTTTTGTATTTATTTGAAATCATTAAAATATTTTTAATCTGTGTAGAATCTTTTGAAATCTTAGAAATCTGGTGTACTATAACCTTTTTAAAATCTTTGGAAATATTCGAAATCTGGTGTATGTGCCTTTTTGAAATCTGAAATCCTTGCAATCTTTATGAAATGTTCGAAATTTTTGGGAAATTGTTGTGAAATCTTTTGAAATATTTGTGAAATTTTTCATAAATCTTTGTTTGTGAAATCTTTGTTTTTTTTTCGTTGAAATCATTAAATTATTTGAAAGCTTAGTGAAATCTTGTACATTTTTGTAAAATATTTGAAATCTTTAAGATCCTTGCAATCTTTGTGAAATTTGTTTAAATCTTTTGAAATTTTTTAAAATCTTTGAAATCTGGTGTACTGTACCCTTTTTGAAATCTTTGGCATTCTTCTATTCTTTTGAAATCTTCATGAACTCTTTGGAATATTTGCGAAATCTTTTTGAAATCTTTGGTATTTATTTGAAATCATTAAAATACTTTTAATCTGTCTAAAATCTTTTGAAATCTGGTTTACTATAACCTTTTTAAAATATTTTAAAAGTTTTAAAATCTTTGGAAATATTCGAAATCTTTGTGAAATCTTTGAAATTTAGTTTATACGCCTTTTTCAAATCTGAAATCCTTGCAATCTTTATGAAATGTTCGAAATCTTTGGGAAATTGTTGTGAAATCTTTTGAAATATTTGTGAAATTTTTCTTAAATCTTTATTTGTGAAATCTTTCTTTTTTTTTCGTTGAAATCATTTGAAAGCTTAGTGAAATCTTTCAAATTTTTGTAAAATATTTGAAATCTTTCAAATCCTTGCAATCTTTGTGAATTTTTTTGAAAACTTTTGAAATTTTTATGAAATCTTATGTGTTCGTTTGTAATCATTGAAAGCTTTTTAAATCTTCTCAAATTAGTTTAAACCTATTGAAATAGTTTAACATCTTTAAAACATTTGTGAAATCTTTCGTATTTTTTTGAAATCATGGCAATATTTGAAATCGTTTAAAATCTTTGAAATATTTTGAAATCTTTGAAATCTGGTGTACTGTACCCTTTTTGAAATATTTGGTATTCTTTTAAAATCTTTATGAATTTTTTATGAAATCTTTGAAATATTTGCGAAATCTTTCTGAAATATTTTCTATTTATTTAAATTATTAAAATACTTTGAATCTGTGTAAAATCTTTTGAAATCTGGTTTACGATAACCTTTTTAAAATCTTTTAAAAGTTTTTAAATCTTTTGAAATATTCGAAATCTTTGTGAAATCTTTGAAATTTGGTTTATACGCCTTTTTCAAATCTGAAATCCTTGCAATCTTTATGAAATGTTCGAAATTCTTTGGAAATTGTTGTGAAATCTTTTGAAATATTTGTGAAATTTTTCTTAAATCTTTATTTGTGAAATCTTTCTTTTTTTTGAATTTTTTTTAAGACAGTTGAACTATCAACAATATTTTTATTTCAAACAAAAAATATGAATTTTTAATGAAAAACTGGCTTTTCTAGTAAAAGCTGAATTTACAATAAAGAAGGACGAATTGTTAACAAAATAATCAAATTTTCAACCAAATATGTGAATTTAAAAATAAAATAAACTAATTTTAAACCAAACTGTTGTATTTACAAGAAAATACTTGAATTTTCAACCTAAAAAAATAAATTTTCAACCACATGAACGACAAAAAAATTGAATTTTCAACAATATCTTTATTTCAAACAAGAAAGATGAATTTTTAATCCAAGATGTTTTTTAAGCCAAATGATGACTTCACGATCAAAAAGGACGAACTTCTTAACCAAAAGGACGAATATTAAAAAAATCTTTGGATTTTCGACCAAAAAAATTTTTTTTAAAAAGACCTTTTAACATTTCGAACCAAAAATTTAATAGTAGACTTTTCAGTTGAAAGCAATTAACTTTTCACCTGAAGAAGATGACTTGTCTACCAAAAGATGAATTTTCAATCCAAAAAAATAAATATTCCTTAAAAGTTAAAATTTCGACCAAAAAAGGATGATGACTTTTTAACGTAATAGTTGAATTTTCAACAAAAATAATTGAAATTTTAATAAAATACTGGAATTTTCAAACTACAAAAATGAATTTCCAACCACATGATCGAATTTTCAAATAAAAAAGATGAAACATCTACCAAAAACATTTGAAACCAAATAGTTGAATTTTGAAGTCGAAAAGACAAATTTCAAACAAAAAAAAAACAGTTGAATTTTCAACAATATCTTTCTTTCATCCAAGAAAGATGAATTTTTTTTATACCAAATGATGACTTTAAATAAAAAAGGACGAATTTCTCAATCAAAAAGACGAATATTCAAAAAAACATTTGGATTTGAGACCAAAAAAGATTACCTTTCAACATTTTGAACCAAAAATTTAATAGTTGATTTTTCAGTTAAAAAAAATTAACTTTCCACCAAAAGAAGATGACTTGCCTACCAAGATGAATTTTCAATAAAAAAAATGAATATTCATTAAAAGTTAAAATTTCGACCAAAAAAAAAGTGAATATTCATTAAAAGGTAAAATTTCGACAAAAAAAAAGATGACTTTTTAACGTAATAGTTGAATTTTCAACAAAAATAATTGAATTTTTGACAAAATACTGGATTTTTCAACCTACAAAAATGAATTTCCAACCACATGATCGAATTTTCAAACAAAAAAGATGAAACATCCACCAAAAACATTTGCAACCAAATAGTTGAATTTTCAAGTCGAAAAGACAAATTAAAAAAAAAACAGTTGAATTTTCAACAATACCTTTATTTTAACCAAGAAAGATGAATTTTTATCCCAAATTTTGTTTTATACCAAGTTATGACTTTACAATAAAAAAGGACGAATTTCTCTACCAAAAAGATGAATATTCAAAAAAAAAATTTATTTTGGACCAAAAAAGATTACCTTTTAACATTTTTAACAACAAATTTAATAGTAGATTTTTTAGTAAAGAAAAAATTAACTTTTCATCCAGAGAAGATGACTTGTCTACCAAAAGATGAATTTTCAATAAAAAAAATGAAAATTCAATAAAGTTAGAATTTCGACAAAAAAAAATATGACTTTTTAACGTAATAGTTGAATTTTCAGAAAAAAAATAAAATTTTCAACAAAATACTTGACTTTTTAACCTACAAAGCTGAATTTTCAACCACCTGATCAAATTTTCAACAAACAAATTCAGTTTCAAAAAACTAATTAAAATTTCAACCAAATAGTTGAATTAAAAAAAAATGGAAATAATTTTCAACCAAAGAGTTTCATTCACAATCAAATAGTTAAAATTTCAAGCAAGAGTGACGAATTTTCAAAAAGAAAGTTGAATTATAAATCAATTAGTTGAATTTTCAACCTACAAAGATGAATTTTCAGAAGACACTTGTATTTTTAAGAAAATAATTAAATTGCTAACCAAATAGTTGAATCGAAAAGATGAATTCTCTAAAAAGGGGAAAAGAAAGGAGTCTTCATAAAATTCATTATTTTTTCGATCTTCCGGAACGCTTTATTTCACAATAGGTATATTAACATTGCATTTTAAAAAATCCCAATATATTCACGAATACGTTATCACACGGTGCAGCGGGTTCCACAGAATAGGCACTCGACGACTCAAGATCAAAGCAGAAATCCCAAAATCTTGGATTTTTTTTATCTTTATGAGTCGCCATTCTCGAATCCAATAAGATGCTGACGTCTTTGACACAGTAGTAGTACAGAAATATCAGTTACACAATTCTTACGTTTCATGCGTGGGTGAAAAGTTGCAAGACGACGTAGAATTCTCTTTTTTTTTACATTTTTAAAATCTTCCATAGTTGCGTTACAAAAAAAAACGCCTGCGAATCGAGATGCACATAATTTCATACGCATTTTTTTCTGAGAGTGTAACCAATATAATGTGAATAAACTTAATTTATTGCTTAGAACTAACTTAAAAATTTATAAATTATTTTAATGCAAATAAGTGACGTCTTTGCATCTTTTTGGTAATAACATAACAATGCTGCAAGAATCGTTGTTTAATTTTTCTTAATTATATGGATAATCTTAGATTTGAAAATACACTATCTTTTCACGATGATGAAAGCGCAACGAATATTGATAAATTTTTTGAGCATAATTTAGCCAAATTAAGTGATATATATCAATTTTTTAATGCTGATTTTCAATCGAATTTCGTGTTTTAGCAACACTTTTTCTTATTATTTACTGAATTTCAGTGACCGATTTATGGCTAGATTCATGAGAGAAACTGTAGGGGAACCTCTCTACAGTGGATAATGCTACCTACAGTGGATAATCATTAATTAAGGACACAAATAAAAGAAAAATAATTAATTTTAATTTATCAACACGTACAGTGTCTTAACTACTAATTAAATTAATTATTTTAGTTATATTAGTATTTTTAATTATTGATTATCCACTGTAGGGAGGTTTCCCCTACATCAGACAAATACGTTTTTAATATTATATTAATTGATATCTGGACTTTGGAATAGAATGAATAAATTTATAGATAATTAATTAAAATCTAAATCATAATTTTCCTTTTCTTTTAAAATACAGAAATACCAGACATGCTTGAAGCAACGCAAGTCAGAAATCAGTAACGAGGAATGTATACAACCGAACTTGTTTTCACCAGTCTAAAATAGAAACGAGTGTCAATGAAAAGTTAAAAAAAAAACGTGCCGAAATTTATATGCCAATGTTACTAAAAAATAACTCTTTTTTCGAAAAAAAATAATTAAGAGTCGTATATACTTTGAAAAGTACAAGTTTTTTTGAATTTATTTTTAGCAATGTCTTCAACTTTAAGTTTGCGTTCATACTTATTATATTTAAAAAATTTATATTCACCTACATGACTCTGAGATTATTTTCTGATATTGTGTCTATCGGACCAAAATTGAATTCTCATCGAAATCTTCTACGATATAATCATTATTTTCATTTCCTCTTGAAATAAAAATAGATGATAGGTAAATGCACTTTTAAGAGATATTTTTACAAATTTCGCCGCTTATTATGATTTATATTGCAAAATATGAATAAAGTTGAATACAATGCGATGATAATAAAAGCGATATAATTTATTTAACAAAGTGATTGAATTTGTTGTAATTTTAGAGCTAAAAAATGAGTAGTTGTATAATTATTATTTTTATTCTTTCAATTATAATTATAGTAGCTCGTAATAAAAATTTCCCATAAGAAATTGTACAATGTGTGTAATCGGATAACAGCCGATCTGAATTGTCTCAATCTGCTTTGTAAAATTTACGGAAGATGCTTTACAGAAAAAAACAACCATTCCGTAAACCTCTTAAAGATTTCGTAATTCTTAAAAATTAATTTTGCATTTGATCTGAAAATAATTTTATACTCGAATATTTCTTTCAATTTCTTATACTTTCGAATAAGTAAATTCATATTTTTAATTTAAAAAATCTTTCAGAAACGATAGGTTATTTTTGTTCCGTTTTTATAGAACAGAAAAAAGTCTTGTTTTATGGTGTACTATAAAAGTCCCGCTAAAAACTAGCCTAGTATGGGACCCCTAAAACTAGCCACCATAGAACTTAAATTAAGTAAAAACTAAAAACTATTGCAAGATAAAATTAAACATTTTGAGGCTGAAGTACAGTCTAATTAAGGCTTAATTTTAGTCTAAAAAACGTCTTAATTTTATGGAAGTCTTGTTTTGACTTAAATTTAGTTTCAAGCAAGTCTGAATTTCAGTCTTAGTAAAAAAATGACTAAATTTAAGCCACTTTATTGGCTTGAACACCTGGGTAATTAAATTTAAGTTTAAACTAAAATTAAGCCAGTCCTACCATTAGGACTTTTTTTCTGTTTGAAGAATGGTCGCTTTTTTTAGAATGGAGGGAAAGTTTAATTAAAGTTTGAAAATTGGGACATGGAATGTCGTGGACGTCAACTGCATCCCTAAGATTCTTGCAAAGCACGAACATCGACCGTTCACTATGGTTCGACTCTGATGATGAATTTTTTAAGGAATATACCCAGGAAAAAAAAATCACGTGGAATTCCTCGTAAAAAAACCACATGGGGTTTTAAGTGGATTAAGAAATTCCACGTGAAATTCGGGTAGTAAATTGGAACGATTTATGTGGAAATCCACGAGGAATTTCACGAGGATTTTCACGTGAATGAAGGAAACTAAGTTGATTTCCACGTGAAACTCATCGTGGAAAATCATGTTGGACTCCACGTGGATTTAAGAATTCCATGTGAAATTTGGATAGTAAATTGAAACAATTAATGTGGATTTCCACGTGAATTAAGAAAACTACGCTGATTTTTACGTGGAATTCCTTGTGGAAACCCACACAGGACTCCACGTGGATGAATAAATTCCACGTGGAATTTCTCGTGGAAAACCACATAGGACTCCACGTGGATGGATAAATTCCACGTGAAATTTAACGTGGGATTATGCGTGGAATTCCAAATGAAATTATGGTGGTAAATTGAAACAATTCATGTGGGAATCCACAAGGCATCTCACGTGGATTTCCACGTGAATTAAAGAAACTACGTTGATTTCCACGTGAAATTTCTCGTGGAAAACCACATAGAACTCCACGTGAATCAAGCAATTTTTTACGTGGGATTATGCGTGGAATTTCACTTTAAATTTGGATAGTGAATTGGAACAATTTATGTGGAAATCCACGAGGAATTTCACGAGGATTTTCACGTGAATGAAGGAAACTAAGTTGATTTCCACGTGGAATTCATCGTGGAAAATCATGTTGGACTCCACGTGGATTAAAGAATTCCACGTGAAATTTGGATAGTAAATTGAAACAATTAATGTGGATTTCCACGTGAATTAGGGAAACTACGCTGATTTCTACGTGAATTAAGGAAACTACGTTGATTTCCACGTGGAAAACCACATGAGACTCCACGTGGATTAATAAATTCCACGTGAAATTTAACGTGGGATTATGCGTGGAATTCCAAGTGAAATTTTGGTAGTGAATTGAAACAATTCATGTGGAAATCCACAAGGAATCTCACGTGGATTTCCATGTGAATGAGGGAAACTACGTTGATTTCCACGTGAAATTTCTCGTGGAAAACCACATAGAACTCCACGTGAATAAAGAAATTTTTTACGTGGGATTATGCGTGGAATTTCACTTGAAATTTGGGTAGTAAATTGGAACAATTTATGTGGAAATTCACGAGAAATTTCACGAGGATTTCTACGTGAATAAAGGAAACTACGTTGATATCCACGTAGATGTCTACGTGGATTGCCACGTAGATTTCTACGTGGATTTCTACGTCAATTTCTACGTGGAACTCTACGTAAAATTCTAAGTAAAACCATCTCTAGAATTATAAAACTAGACGTGATACTTCGGGTCCAATCCCACGTGGAAATTCCGCGTGGATTGTTTCAATTTACAACTAGAATTTCACGTAGAACTACCACGCGCAATTTCACGTAGAACTACCACGCGCAATTTCACGTGGATTTTTTGAATTAAAAACTCGAATTCCATGTAGAACTGCCACCTGTGATTCCAGGTAGATTTCTACGTGGATTGTTTGAATATACCACTCGAATTTTACGTGTAATAACACGTAAAACTGTCACTGGATTCCTATGTGGATTGTTACAATTTACCACTCGAATTTCACACAGATTTCCACTTAGTACTACCAATCGTAATTACACGTGGATTTCTACGTGGATTTTTTCAATTTACCACTCGAATTCTAGGTAGATTACTTCAATTTACCATCCGATTTTCACGTGAAATTCCACGAAGTTCTGCCACAAGTGATTCCACGTGAATTTCTACGTGGATTGTTTCAATTTACCACTCGAATTTTACGTGAAATTCCACGTCAAACTGGCACGTGTAATTCCACGTGGAATTCTACGTAGATCTTATTTCTACGTAGAATTAATTTGCCATCCGAATTTCACGTGAAATTCCACGGAGTTTTGCCACAAGTGATTCCACGTGAATTTCTACGTGGATTGTTTTAATTTACCACTCGAATTTCAGGTGAATTATTTCAATTTGCAACTCGCATTTCACGTGGATTCCTACGTAGATTGTTAGAATTTACCACTCGAATTTCAGGTAGAATTGCCACGCGTAATTCCACGTGAATTGATTCAATTTACCACTCGAATTTTACGCAGATTTCCAATCAAAACTGCCGCCCCTAATTCCACGTGGATTTCTACATGGATTGTTTTAATTTACAAATCAAATTCTACGTAGAACTGCCACGTGTACACGTCGATATCTACGTGGATTGTTTCAATTTACTACTCGAATTTCACGTGAATTATTTCAATTTACAACTCGAATTTGACATAGAAATACCACGTGTCATTCCAAATGGATTACTACGTGAATTGTTACATTTTAGCACTCAAATTTCACGTAGAGTTCCACGTAGAGCTGCCACACGTAATTCCACGTGGATTCCTAGTTGGATTTTTACAATTTAGCACTCGAATTTCATGTGGAACTGCCACGCGTAATTTCACGTGGATTTCTACGTAGATTGTTTATATTTAGCACTCGAATTTTACGTGGAATTCCACGTAGAACTGCCACGTGTAATTCCACGTGGATTGTTTCAATTTAGCACTCGAATTTTACGTGGAATTCCACGTAGAACTGCGACATGTAATTCCACGTGAATTTTTTCAATTTACCACTAGAATTTTAGTGGAATTCCACGTAAAATTATCACGTGTAATTCCATGTGGATTGCTACGTGAATTGTTTCAATTTACCACTCGAATATTACGTGGATTGTGTCAATTAACCAGTCGAATTTCACGTGGATTTCCACGTAGAACTGCCACCTGTAAACCCAAGTGGATTTCTACGTGGATTGTTTCAATTTATCACTCGAATTTTGCGTGTATTGTTTCAATTGGCCACTTGAATTTCACTTGGATTTCCACGTAGAACTGCCAAGTGTAATTCCACCTGGATTGTTTCAATTTAGCACTCGAATTTCACGTAGAATTTCAACGTGTAATTCCACGTGGATTTTCTACGTGAATTGTTTTAATTTACCACTCGAATTCAACGTGGATTTCTACATGAATTGTTTCAATTGACCACTCGAATTTCACGTGGAATTCCACGTAGAACTGCAACGTGTAATTCCACGTGGATTTTCTACGTGAATTGTTTCAATGTACCACTCGAATTCAACGTGGAATTCCACGTAGAACCACCACGTGTAATTCCACGTGGATTTCTACATGGATTGTTTCAATTGACCACTCGAATTTCACGTGGATTTCCACGTAGAACTGCAACGTGTAATTCCACGTGGATTTGCTACGTGAATTGTTTCAATTTACCACTCGAATTCAACGTGGAATTCCACGTAGAACCACCACGTGGATTTCTATATGGATTGTTTCAATTGACCACTCGAACTTCACGTGGATTTCCACGTGGAACTACCACGTGTAATTCCACGTGGATTGTTTCACCTTGGTTGTAGACGACTTAGCGAACGGTCTGAGTTGTGGCAGTGTTTTTTAATTAATATTTTAGTTTGGCGAATGTGACTTATGCCTTTTAAAAATCCTCTCACTAATACCCAGCGAGGTCAGCGAAGGTTTGATCCATTTCTTCAGCGATGGCTTTATACCTACTACGTTCAGTTACCAGCTCATCTGTAATTAAACAGATAAGGAATTGTATTAATAAATGTTAGTAGGATAACACACACTTTTGGTTAATGTCAATTAAAATTGTTAGTATTTTGGTCAAATAATTGCAACAATCATACCATCATTGCAAGCTACATTTTCCTCTTCTATGAGGTACAAATTATTTTAAATAATATTCAAAATTTAGAACTTTGAATTAATCAACAAAATTTCTAATTAGTTATTTTTTTACTGAAAATGCATATAGATTTAAAAGCTTATTTATATTATTCTTAAAAATTCATGTAACATTCATGAAACAATTTGCATTTTTATGCTATAAATTAAATAATTAAGATTTTGTCTTTGTTCAAAAAAGAACTGAAAAAAGGTGTAATAAAACCACTAAGATTTTTATAATTACATATTCTTAAATCTTAATTCTTTGTTTAAAAATTAAACATTTTCAATACTTCAGATAATTATTTTTCAGTACGTTTATATAATTCAATACATAATTTTATTGCACCTACTGAGTATGTCTTAAAAAGTTAAATATTATAATAATAAACTGTCAATTTTTGTATATATCCAATTCAATTTCAAATTAGACAGAATTTCAAGAAAAGTATTTTTTGTTGTTCTAATTTATCAAAAAAGTCTAGGCTGTAGTGTCAGAATGATTTTTTATTTTGGATACATAATTCTAGAATGAAAATAAAGGGATACGTATTTCAGTCTGGCCACAAACTTCTTTTTTTATTTTTTACAATAATTTGAAGATCCCTGCGATTTCTCAAAAATTGATAGAAATTTGTTTACAAAATGCAGTATTTTCTGAACAATCAAAAGTATTCGGAATTTTGTTTTTTTCATTCGACGTAGGAATTTTTGCTTTTTCAATTAGTCACAAAAAATTGGGGTGAAAAATGGAAAATTGCAAAATGGATACTGTTTTTCTAAAAATATTGAAAGTGGATTTTTTCAGAAGCCCTACTTAAAATTTGTTTGCTTAAAAATTTGATGCTATGAAAAAGTTTTAAGATAAAAGTTTAGGACAAAGAATCCAAAATTAATTTTTAAAAATTCCTGTCTTAAAAAATGGTTTAGCCAGCATAAAAAAATAACAAATGTGCCGTTTTTCAGAAAATTATTTTTGCATGTCTCGCCAGCTCCTGCATTTTTTTATTAAAATAAATCGATAAATAAAAAAGTAGACAAAAATTCACTCACACATTCATCATCTTATACTTGCTAATATACTTACTAAATTTCTTTACTAACAAAGAGACAAATTTTTTATTTTATTTTTTTATTTCATTTTCTATTTATTGAAATGTTTATAAATATAATTTCCTTTAATAATCTTTAACAATATGGTAGTCATAATTTTTTAATGCCTTTTTTCACGGGAAAATGGAATTTTATAACTTTATCGTGTTTTTTGCAAACAAATTTATTTTCTATAATTGCAATTCATTGTTTTCCTAATGTTTACTAATTATATTTAAAATGAATACTGTCTTAACCTGGATAATAGTTTTTCGTTTTTGAATTAACCTAATAAAAAATTTTTTATGCCGGCGATAAAATCCGGGAATTATATTTATAAACATTTTATTAAATGAAAAATAAAATTAAAAAAGTGCAGGCAGCAAGAATCGAACTCACAACCTTTCGGCTATTAAGCCGAAGACTACTACCTGAGCTACTCCGTAAGGATAAAGAAATCATGGAAGAATAAAACGCACAATTACAATATCTTATTAATTTTAATTACATTAATACAAGTAATAATATTGTGTAATAATATTATGTAACGAAAATGGTAAAAGATTGTGTTTTTTCCATTCGATGGGCGATCTTGAATGTCGATTTTGGTAATAAATAGTAGGGTGTTGACCCACAGAATTATTAGCTGATTTAACCAACCAATTCGGTGAAGGTGAGGTCCAGGTCGTCGCAGATGTATTTGTACTTCTCCTTCTCGTGGACAAGTTCGTCTGAAAGTTCATAAAGTCATGTGATACTACGAAGCAAAAGCAAATTTTTCAATCCTTACTGCATCCTGTGCTTACTAAAATTAAAAAACTTTAGTAAAACTAAACATAATTTTGAAGAAGAAAAAAGTTTTCAGTAGACTGGGTGTTTACCAGGCGGATGATTTAAAATTCCCGCTCATTTCCCGGGGTTCGCCCGGTCAATTTAAAAGAGTTCAAATCATTTGTACAATTTCAAACAAGTTTTAACGATTTTTTAAACGTTCAAAAAGACTTTAGAGATTTCTAATCTGCAAAAGGGAATTTTGGAAAAGTGTTATCATTTTGAGATGGAATATCAGATAATTTTTTATTATAAGAATTACAATTCTGATTTGGAACAGAGAATTTTGTAAATAATTACAATTCTGAATTTAAACAGGGATTTTCTAAATTCTATTCTTCTAAATCCGAATGAAAATTACTTTCCAAAACTCCCTTTTTCTAATATTTGGAAGAGGGCAGTTTAAAATTTTAGCAAATTTTTAGTCGCAAAAACATTTTTTTTTATTTAAACAAATTCTGATTTGGAACAAGAAATTGTCAAAATCTGACGAATTCTGACTTAGAAGAGGGATTGTTTTTGTAAATTCCTTTTTTACAGAGTTTTTTCATCAGACTCGGGACAAAGATTTTTTAAATTCCTTTCTTCTAAATCAGAATTAAAATTCTTTTAAAAAATTCCTTGTTCCAAGTGAAATTATAATTCTTTACGGAAACTCCCTGTGTTAGAGTAAAAATTATAAGTTTTAACGAAATTGCCTGTTCTAAAGTGATCTTAAAATGAAAATTATAATTCTTTATGGAAATTTCCAGTTGTATCTCAGAATTCTAATTCTTGTAGAAAATTTTCCGTCACAAAATAAAAAATCTAATTCTTCCCGAAAATTACTTTTCTCGAAGTCAAAATAATACTTTACAAAATTCCCTGTTCAAAACTCAAAATTATAATTCTTTACGGGAATTCCCTATCACATTTGTCACCATTATATTTATTTACTGAAATTCCCCGTGACAAACTCAAAATTATAATTCCTTACTAAAATTCCCTGTCCAAGTGGAAATTATCATTTTTTACCGAAATTCCTTGTCCTAAACTTAAAATTATAATTCGTTACTGGAATTATAATACTTTTTATAAAATTTACTATTCCAAAGTTAAAATTCTAATTATTTGCGGGAATTCCTTGTCCCTACTTTAAAAAAAATTATATTTTTTTACTGAAATTCCCTGTCGCAAAGTAGAGAAGAAATTTTCGGTCCAAACTGAGAATTATAATTCTTTTTAGAAAATTCACGGTTCCAAAGTGAAAATTCTAATTCTTCATGAAATCTTCCTGTCCCTATTATCCAAATTATATTTCTTTACTGAAATTTCCTGTCCCAATTGAGAATTATAATTCTTTTAGAAAATTTCTCCTCGTCCCAAAATAAAAATTCTTTACGAAAATTTCCTGTCCTAATTGTAAAAATTATGTTTCTTTAATGAAATTTCCTGTCCCAATTGTAAAAATTCTAATTCTTCACTGTGATCCCCTGCCCCAATTGTCAAAATTATATTGATTTACTAGAATTTCTTGTCGCAAATATTAAAATTGTATTTCTTTACTGAAATTTCCTGTCCCAATTGTCAAAATTCTAATTCTTTACTCGAATTCCCTGTCCCAATTGTAAAAATTATAATTATTTACTGAAATTCCCTGTTCCGATTGTCAAAATTACATTCTTTATTAATTTACTGACATTTCCTGTCCCAATTGAGGATTACAATTCTTTTAGAAATTTCCCATCCCAAAATCAAAATTATAATTCTTTACAAAAATTGCCTGTCCTAATTATCAAAATTATATTCCTTTATTTTATATTCCAAAATTAAAAATCTTTTAAAAAATTCATGGTTCCAAAGTGAAAATTCTAATTCTTTACGAAAATTTCCTGTCCCTATTGCCAAAATTACATTTCTTTACTGGAATTTCCTGTCCCAATTGAGAATTATAATTCTTTTAGAAAATTTCTCGCCCCAAAATAAAAATTCTTTACGAAAACTTCCTGTCCCAACTGTAAAAATTATGTTACTTTAATGAAATTTCCTGTCCTAATTGTAAAAATTCTAATTCTTCACTGGACTCCCCTGCCCCAATTGTCAAAATTATATTTCTTTACAAGAATTTCTTGACCCAATTACCAAAATTATATTTCTTTACTGGAAATATCTGTCCCAATTGTCAAAATTCTAATTCTTAACTCGAATTCCCAGTCTCAATTGTAAAAATTATAATTATTTACTGAAATTACCTGTTCCGATTGTCAAAATTATATTTCTTTACTGGAATTTCCTGTCCCAATTGTCAAAATTCTAATTTTTAACTCGAATTCCCAGTCCCAATTGTAAAAAATATAATTATTTACTGAAATTCCCTGTTCCGCTTGTCAAAATTATATTCCTTTACTGGAACTTCCTGTCCCAATTGAGAATTATAATTCTTTTATGTTCAACTTTTGAAAATTTTAGTAAATTAAAAATTGTCTTTTCAACTGTTAAAACTTGAAGATAAAAGAAATTTCAACAATTGAATTTTTACTAGTTGAAAATTCAATTTGAAATTTTTGTTCCCATTTTTAAAAGTTAAAATTCAAATTTCTTTAAGTTTCAACAGTTAAAAATTTAATTGTTTAAAACTGTAAATATTTCAGTTTTAAAAAAATCGAATTTTTATCTGTTGAAAATTTAAGAAAATTGTACTTTCAATTGAAATTTTCAGCTGTTGAAAATTGAAGAAAATTGATCATTAAATTTTCAACAGTTGAAAATTGAATTTTCAACTGTTGAAACGTAAAGAAAATTAAAGTTCCAACTGTTGAAAATGGAAGAAAAGTGATAATTACATTTTTAACAGATAAAAATTAAATTGTTGAAAAATGAAAAAAAAATGAAAATTGAATATTTGACTGTTGAAAATGGAAAAGATTCAATCATTGAATTTCCAATAGATAAAAATTAAATTGTTGAAAATTGAAAAAAATGAATATTAAAGAAAATTGATAATCGCATTTTCAACTAATGAGAATTGAATATAATTGAAAACTTAATTATTATATGCTGAGAATTGAAGAAAATGGAAAATTGAGTTTTCAACAGTGGCATTTTCTTCAATTTCTAAATGTTGAATTCAACATGAGAATTTAATGAAAACCATATTTCAATCCATAAAAAAAATGTTGAAAAAAATTAGATTTTTTCGAAAACAGGTCGGTACTATGAAATAATGTTTTTTCAAATTGATAGTCATCCAATGGACTCTCAGCCTACAATTTACGAGATTTAAACAAAATCTAAACTCTGATCTTCTCCTTGTAACTATATCCAATTCGTAAAAATAAATTCTTTAACAGCAGAAGTAATCAAAAAATCATTTGACATCATTTAAAAATACAACATTTCTTATAAAAAGATTGCTTCTTTTTTTCCACATGTAGATATTAATGTTTAATCTTTCCTCTATTTCCCCCCCTTTTTGTTGAAAAATTAACCTATTTCGGCTTTTTTGAGCACTGCGGTCTCTCTTAGGAAATACTCAAACTTTTTTATATTACCGGCGAAGAATAAACATTTTTTTTAGCAATTAATAACTTAACTTCCGGAAATAGTAATTTTCCAAGAAACGGTCTTTTCTCTCTCCAGTTTTAATTTTGTGGAAAATGTAGTTACACAAAAGCTATGGTCATCTGAAAACGAAAGGTTCCCATTCCATTCCCAGTTGCTAATCGAATTTTTTTTCCATCCGATTAGCGAAGCCCTCTATCTACTCGTACATGGCTGTTAGCGTTTCCTCTTTTCCGCTCTCTGAAATAACTTTAAATTCTCTAAGAGTCATGAAATCGTATTTCCAGTGGTTCCAAATGCAATTGTTGATTTAATTTAGTCGTATCAGCTATTAATCAAAGGGAATGACCGACTGATCCCATTGCTTGTAAAACGGCAAAATAAAAATCGATGATTTGACATTTCAACATTTTTAATTTTAAAGTGATAGTTTATGATGACAATGTTGCTTAAGATTAAATTTAAATCAAATTAAACACGCAAAATTCCAAATACTTAGTAGATGATTATAAAAAATAGTATTTTATTTTGTATTATTTTTTTATTGTACTATCCATATCTGGATCTTTGTAGAAAGGTTTAAGGAGTTGTATAACAACTGCGGCGGTTGACATAATACAAATGTAACTTGACAATGAGACAAATTGCATTTTAATTAGTATTTTCCCACATACTGTTTGTCACTGACTTTAATAATTCACGATGACAGAAAAAAACTAAGATGATGTTATCTGCCTCTTTTATTCCTCGGCATTTTATCCTGGTAGTTTATTCCTCAGTTTTTTATCCTCTGAATATTGAACTAATCTAAGTGAAAAATCTTGATCACATTTTTCAAAACGTGACCTTCAAAATATAATTTTCAAATCCTATGATGGTTCCAATTAAATTCAATTTAAAAAAAAACTACATTTTTTATAGCATGTGCGAATTTTGTTGTTCTTTAGTTATTCTCTGTTCTCGTGAATTCTTATGACTTTGTTGAGTTCATCAGGATTATCTTTAATAAATTTAAGTCAATTCCACTAAAAACAAATTATATTAACTTTTAATTTAATTTGAAATTAACTTGAACTTAGCCGTATTCTTTTGAATTCTCTTGAATCCAAATCTCGTCAATCCCAATCTTTTTGCGATCAGAAGAAAAATTCATGCCTGCAGAATTCAAATTTCTGCAAGTTGTCTAAGTATTTATGAGTCTTTTTAGATGACGATCAAAGTTTACACGCGCAAGACATTACCGGTTGGAAATAGGTAAAGAGAGGGGCGATATGGATCGAATGTCACTTCTAAGGAATCACCTTTAGTATCATACCGATGGTCTATCCTCGTGGCCAACGTCGCGTTTTGCGTTTCGTTTTCACAGAAAAAGCTAAAGTTTCATTTTGAACACAAAAACGGCATCAAAAATTACGAAAACAAAATTGCAGCATAATTAGTTCATATTGAGCGATACGAACATTGGAGGAAAATTGCTTTTTAGTTTCCACATTGACCATGACAGCGAACATAGCTGAAGTTCAAAAAGGGTTTGTGAAGAAATGCATGAAACAAAATTGAAACCATAATTTTTTTGTGTTCCACATGAGCAAAATTCCACAGGATCCTGTCCGCAAAGCCGATTCTATTTATTATGAATAAAAGTAAGCATTTTGCCTTTGGTTTTACCTCAACTACATAAACCAGTTTTCAACCACCATTCTCTAAAAGAAGCCAATTCGACCTTCACGTCTCACAATTCGCTTCTATGTTTATTTTCCACTTTTCCAACCTCCACCAGTTACCAGTGTTCTCCACTTTTCAATTTGTAAACTAAACAAAGATTTTTTTGATTCACTTTGTATTTCATTTCTATGGTAAGAGAAGTTTGTATAACTTGGAGTTCAGAGGATTGAAATGGAAGTTTCTGAATAAAAGAGATTTTTAATTTGGTATTTATTTATTTTATAGATGACAAAATCGATCCCCAGCCTCCGCCGATTCCTCCACGAAGAAAAAAAAGAAAAGGCAATCTTTCTGCAATAGCAGCTTCTGAACCAACATCGAAACCATTTTCGCAGCCTAGAAGAAAACCTCGTTTGCCTCCACCTCCGCCTCCACCAGTGCAAAAAGCTCGCGACAAAAGAAGTCAGTTTATGAATAATCCTCAGCATACTAAGAAACCAGAATCTGATCTTGAAAATAATTTACCAGCAGAGACAAAATCGAGTCCTGACGAAGTCAAATTTAGCATTGGTGAAGAAAACAGCAACTCCGAAGTAGGGACAAATTTCCAGAATCAAAATCGAACCCAGAATCAAAACCTTTCCCAAAATCGGAATGTGTCCACTTATTCTCATGAGCATCGAGAACCAAACAGATATCCTCCACTTTTATTCACCTTCCAAGATTACCAAACCGTCATGGGCGGATCGATAACAAACCGAGATTACCAAACTTCCCTTGATGAGACTTTTTCTTCCAATAATTCAATTGACGAGAGCAAAGTCTGCTTCAGAGTAACGACAACCAATCTCCCCTTTGAGAAGTGCCTCGGGACCTGGCAAAACTCTTTCGATAATCCAGAATTCGTAGCATATGATGAAAGCTCATTCATCTTTGAGGATTATATCAACAGAAATAATAGAACTAAAAGAACCGATTTATTCAGAATGGAGAGTTTGGAAAATAGTGTTGAGAATCTTGCGCCAAACAACACAAAGGTTAGATTTGTTATTGAATCACCCAGCTCTTCTACTCCTGATGAAAGTGCTGACATCACAATGGATAGTCTGCAAAATATAGAATCTCTTAATAACGATTTGGAAGAGCTTCAAAAAATACAGTCGATCTGTGAAGCGATCCAACATTCGCAAGAAATTCCCTTTGATTCCTCGTTGTGTGATAATGATGATCTGAATTTGGTTGAAGTTGTTTCAGAAGCTGATTTGATTTGTGAGAATTTCTTAGAAAATGAAGAAACAGAAGATAAAGAAATAGAATATGAAGAAAAAATCGATATCGAAAGATCTCATGAAGTAATTTCATCTGATGAGGAAGATTCTGCAGAAAAAGAGGTTCCAAAGATTGTTGAAAATCCTAAATTACAAAGGTACAAAACCTGCACGAGTTCTGATCACTTCACAGCAGATATTCCAAAATCTGAAAAACCTGAAGAAAAGTTAGAGGAGCCTAAAGAAGTTTCCTCTTTTTCGAAAATGCAAAGATTCAAGACACAGAATTCTGGTAGTGAAAGTTACGAAGATGCCTTCGATTCGGAGGAACTCATCATGAAAGTAAATAAACGTTTCGAAGTGTATACCTCTCAAAATCATGATAATAAAAATATTATTATTGAAAATCAAGAGGTTACAGCTAGCGAGGAAAGTTCTAAGAAGAAAATATATATAGACTCTTCTCTTTGTGATTTCATAAACGAAGAAAATGAAATAAAGTGGAATGAAACCTCTGACGAGGAAAGAGAGACTTCTATGGCCAATCGGGAATCTGAAATAAAAAGTGATCCAAGTCCTCAAGTGTTTTCTATCCCAGTGAGTCTGAGCCGAAATTCTTTCTTAGATAAGATGCTTAGCGAGGAACCTTGCGAGGTGATAGCAACTCATGTGAAAGCTGATGACTCAAGACCTGAAAAAGGAATGCAACCTTCTTCGAAACTGGAGTCACCCCCGCGAGAACTTCCAGCCTTAGCAACAACTTCTGGAAGAAACGTAGTGAGGTCTTCTAAATTTGATAAATCAAAGATTGAAGTTCCAAAAGAAAAGATTCTGGAGGAGGGAAAGATGTTGAAGAAGAGTTTTGGGGAGGCGAAGTGTGATGTGCTGAACGAACTGCTGTGCAATTTTAGTGCGATAAAATTAAAAAGCGTTGCGAGTAGTAAACTGGTCGGTCGTGGTCCAAGTCCCAATCACTTAAAACTTCCGGATGAGAGTGTGTGTGATCAAAAGACTGATGAACTTAGAGTCGAGGAAGGTGGTAGGGCAAGTGCCAGTGTCACTAATTGTAGCGAAGCCTCGGCGAGCGTAGAGGATCAGTTAATTAGTGTCAATAAGTGTGCCATAGCTAGGAGAAGTCCCAAAACCTGTAATAATAGTATTGACAATAATGCAAAGACTCCCATAGCCCTAAGTATCGACCAATCCCACGAAGCTTTTTCGATAACTCCCGGTAGGGTTAGGAACTTCATTAAGCATTACGAGATCCAGCAAGAAACGAGTAATCAGTGTCTTAAGGATAAAGACTCTAAGGATAAAGATATCAAGGATAAAGATGTCAAGGATAAAGATGTCAAGGATAAATATGTTAAGGCTACAGATGATAAGGCTAAAGATGATAAGGCTAAAGATGTTAAGGTTAAGGAAAGTAATACAAAGGATAGGAATAAGGATTTGTCATCAAAGGAAGAGGTGAAGAGATTGGAATTGAAAGAAGAGGCTAATCATGATTCGCTGATCGATTTGACGAATTTGCAAGAGAATGATTCGATTGGTTATTATAAGACCTTGAATTTAATAGGGAATTCGAAGCAAGAATTTGAATTCCCTTGTCAGAGTTTAACACCGAATGGACCCAGGAGGCAGTCTTGTATTAAGAGCAACGGCTCTTCTCCCCTTCCTGAACGCAAGAAGAGTGTGCAATTTGACAGTGCGTGTACGGTGATTCAGCTGCAGCAACAGGAAGAGAGTTCGATGACGTCGCTGATCAATGGCATTCGATGCAGAATAAAGGGCAAGGCGCCAAACAAACCTGAACTGCAGATGCCTATTACTTTCAAGACGTCGCTTCGCTCAGACGACAGCACACCTGATATTCAGGTGAGTAATTAAAGTTTCTCGATTGCAATTTGATCAGGTATTGTGTTTTATTTGTAACCGGTTTTGGAATTATTTTTAAGTCAAGGCTACTGCCCTGGTGGAAACATTTTTACAAAGAAGTGCAGAAAACTAAGACTATTTTGACAGGAATCCCCTGGCGAAAGTTTCGGATAAGAATTCATTCCGAAGCAATCCGAATCATTCCGGAATCTATATCCGAACCAATTCTAATCTATCTGAAGCAATCCGAAAAAAGTTCTCAATTTCGTTCGATCGAAATCGGTTAAAAATTAATCCGACTCAATCTGAAATTTCAATCCTAATCAGTCCGAACCAAATTTGCAGCCAAAAAGTTGTTCATTTTCGACCTAGGATAATAATGAATACATTAATGAATAATTGTTCTTGAACGACAAAAAGCCTTACTTTTGAAGTTTTTTTTTAGAATATATAGCGATCGATTGGATACTATATATCTCATTTAAAATAATGTAATCGCAATGTTCTCAATATTTCTCGTCCTAGGTCGAAAAAGAACAACTTTTTGACTGCAAATGAAATTGAACGAATTGTAGAATACTTTTGAATCAATAATTGACGGGTATAAAATGGTAGCTTTTAACACTTTTCAATTGAAATTTTTTAAATTAAAATCCGTTAAAATGCAACATTTTTAATTTTAACTTTTATGCATTGTACAGTTAGAAAATGTAAAAAATAGTAAGGCACGCTATCATTTCGAATTTTTTCTACAATTTTTTGAAAATCCTGCAAAAGTAAACAAATTTCCTTAAAATCATCCAGATTCATGTTTGAAAATTTTGGAAATCTTATTAAATATTCTTTTTAAATTAATTTTTTTGAACGAAACAAAAGTTATTGTAAGTTTTTCTAGAAATTTTGATACAAATTTTTTATTCATTTAAAACCTTGCAAAATGCTTAAAAAGCTTATAAATTTTGTGTTCGAAATCTTCACAAATCTACTATGTTTTAAATATTTTGAAATCTTTTCACGTTTTAAATTATTTTGGAATCTTTTCAAAACTTCTAAATATATTTGAAACTCACTCAATTATTTTCCAAATTAATAATTGTTCAATAGTCATTTATTAATTAAAATTTTTTTAAAAATATTCACATGTATTCCCCTAAAATTAATTTTTCAAAATAAAACATCATTTCAAATTTTCCCAACAAACTTAAGAATTTTTTTTTTATTTTCTTGAAACCTTTAAATATCCTTAAAAAGCTACACAATTTTATTTCGAAATCTTCAAAAATCTAAATTTAGGTTTTTATTTTTCGAACTCAAATTTTTTCCAAATTGATAATTGTTCATTTGTTAGTTATGCATCAAAATTCAATAAATTCATTTACATACTAAAAATGTGTTGAATAGAAAAATTAAAATTGTGAAGTTCAAAGTTTAAATTTAACACTCTGAAATATTAACGATTCAAGGCTTTCTATTTCAAGTAATTCAGTTTAAAATGTTTTAGTTTTTAATATTTGATTCATAATTTTTCATTTTAAATTAAAAGTAAAATATTGCTAAATATTCAATTATGCGTTCAATTATGAATCTATTAATTTGAATTTTTTTTAAATTTTATTGAGGCTTTCAAATTGAAAAATTTGTATTTTCAACTTTAAAATCCGTAACTTGCTTGATTTTGAACAGATTCAAAATCGTCCTGTATGTATATACAACATAATTTTAAGTTCAGTTTCCCAATATTTCAGCTTTTGTGAAATCTTGTATTTTTTCTGTAAAGATTTGTAATTTTCTACAATAATGTACGTAAAATTAAAAGTGTTTTTATGACATCAAACACCCACATTAAAAAAATGTAAAATCTTGTAGTGTTCTGTTACACCTTGTCAATTTTTAGAACAAAGTAAAAAAATATATCAATAAACAGTTATACAAATTTTTGAATTGTAGAAACTTATACTTTATTGTTAATTTTTTTATTTTTCTACATGAAAATACAAGAAAAAATAGCCATTTGTATTTAGCTGTATTGTTTTGTTAAATTTTGTAAATTTTTTCACAAAACTATTTTACTATTAACAGAATGAAATTGGACTTATTCATTTTTATTCTATTCACATTCATTCATCAAACGAACTTTTTAATATTTAATCATATTTTAATGATTTCAATTCACAATTTCTTATTTAAGTGTGAAATCCGAAGATAATTTTATACATGATTACTATATTTTCAGTTTAAAAAAAAAAAAGAAGTTTTGTAAAATTATATATTATAAGATAAATATTGGAAAGTATTTCTGAATTTTAAAAAGTGTTTACATATTTAATAAGTTTAACTTATTTTTGTAATGAATCTGTCATTGGAAATTAAATATTATTTTATTTTAGGGATAGTTATTGAAGCAGAGAAGTAAACATTTTTTCGCTAAATAAAAAAAAAAATTATCGGATATTTCAACAGATTTTTTTCTTATAGCAACACTAAAAATGTCATTGAAGACTCTTGTTTATAAACGTCAATTCGTGTTTTTCCTTTTAAATTTCTTCTAATAATTGAGCTTTTATAATTTTCGTTAAAAAATTCTGTTTTTATGAACAAAGTTGTGAAATCATTTTATTCAAAATTAAAATTGTTCTGAATAAAATTTTATTTTATTTATTTCAAAAGATTAACAGGATTATCTGAATACAAAAATTCTTAATTCTTCGCATTTTTTCATAAACTTCAAAACTTATTATGTTATTTTGAATTTGGAAAACTAGGATAAAATTCTTATTTCAGCATGCAAAAAAAATGCATGCAGATGATTTATTCAATTTTTGTAGAACATTCATAGAATTTGTATGCAATGCCTCAAGTATTTTCATACAATATCCATCTTAAATTTTTTTTGGGAAATTAACAAAAATCTTTATAACTTTTTTGAAACACTTTGTTCAATTTTTATCTAAATTCCAGATAAATTCTACAAACAATCCATAGAATATGAAGAGAAACGCAAAAATTTCTAATGAATCTATTAAATTCTCATAAAATATTATTTAAACTTTTTTCGTCATTTTATTAATTATTAATTCGGAAACCATTATAGAAGAAAGTTATTTTTTGTGCAGCCTCTAAAAAATAATAATGAATATATCTAGAATTTTAAAGTTTTTAACAAATTTATATCTTTAGTCAAAAAACATCAGATATCCACTATATGAAAACTAACGTGTTCTACTTTTTTTGTTTTGTTGCAGAAAGAGTCGGAAGCCCAAAGCACAGGAAATATTTCGAAATCAGGTACTGACCATTTGGTCCCCAAAACCAAAAATCTTCATCAGAATGATACCTTCGTCTTTTATTGTAAGCTATAAAAACCGAACGTTTATTGCAGCGAGAATTCTTTTCACGCCACGTTTTCCGATTTTTTGAAGATCCTTAGACAGTTTTAAAACCATATTTGTATGGCTTTATAACTTCAAAAATTACCACATTTAAAGGAAGTCCTTGAATAATTTTTTTCTAACCGCACAACATTGTCAAACGAGCCAATAAAAAAAAAAACACTTTTTATCAATGCAAAAATGCAAACAATCCGTAGAAGAATGACTTTTGTTAATAATAGTCAAACAAATTAGTAGCTGAAATCCAGTAAATAAACATTCCAGTAGTAGATCAATTGTATTCAGTTGAAATTGATTGATCAACTGATTTGAAAATAGCAATACAAAATATCTAATCTAAGAACGTACCAATTGACGAGAAAATCTGACATCATAAATCAAATAAAAAATTTAATTTATCACAGGAAAACATATATATCAATTCTATTATCGTTCTATATTACCTTGCTCACGATATTTTATGACTCGACTATTTCAGGAACATAAACAATGTGTTTTCAATTTCCCGAAGTCCGTAAAGCAAAACCACAGAAGTTTTCTCTTTGAAAAATCGAAAAGCATTCACTGGCTGCCTTTAGATGTGGTTTGACATTATTGTCGTATGGACCGAGTTACCGAGAATGTTCGAGATAAGCGATTCGCGCGCGACTAGTCGACCGTGGATAATTAATCTCACGGCTAATTATCCCCATAAGACCCGCGATGTAGTTATACGGGGAAAGAAAATAGAACTTACAACTAGCAGACGTATTTGCCGTTGCCGACAAACCTCTATATTACCTAATCAATTGCAACTTGGAAACTTTTTTAATTTTCTTTTCAACATACTTGCCCCGAAAAAGATCGAAAATTTCCTGATTAAAAAGGACCTCAATCAACGTCTATTTTTATTATAGCTTCTTATAGAATTTTGATTAGAGGGTGTCTCTCAAAACTGTTTGCGAGGAAATATTAGACAATATTAGATCAAATTCCAAACGTTTATAAATTCAAATGTCTTCAATTTTTAATTTCTTCAAGTATAAAGATTTTGATTTAAAATTTAATCTCAATTAAAAATTTTAATTAATAAAATTCGATATTTAACGGTTACACCGGGGAAATGATTTTTTTGAAGAACAAGAACGAAAATCTTCCTCAGCCCGGATTTGAACCGGGAACACATAATGGCATTCCCGGTAGATTTTTGTCTTGTTCTTCAAATGATTATTTGCCTGTAATTTTTTTGAATTTTTTTGGAAAATAATGAATTTCTTTCTTCGGAAACCTCACAAAACGGGAACGATCTCCAGTATCAAAAAATTGTTGTAATGAATTTTTGGACCACCCTAGTTTGCAGTCTAAAAGCTTAAAATTTATAAGGTTTTCAAAATTTAATAGTTTTGTGTTCGAATTTTTCCAAAAATGGAATAATTCTATTTTAATTCAAAACAATTATTATATTTGATAACGCAATAACTAATAATTATTTTCGTAAATAACTGTTTATTAATTTAAATTAATGCAGAACGAATTTGACTTTTATCTCTTATCATAAGCAAAAGCTTCATTATTTATAAGTCAAAAGCACTTTGCACGTGTCAGCGTAATCGTTGATTCACGCAGTCTGCACTTAAATTCTAAAGTGCGAAGATGAGTATACAATGTTGCAAGAGAAGAGACTGCCAGAATTGCGAAACACTTCAGTTTGAAGCTCATGAACCTCCAATTCATCATAAAATCTAAAAATATTTTTTTATATCGCATGCATGATTTCAGCCATATTAAATGACTATGAAACGTGGCGTCAGACGTGAAAAATGAAATTTTTGGATACCCAAAATTTCAAAAATTTTAAACAATTAACAAATTTTTTTTAATTTCTCAAATGTGCCCAATATTAGAAATTTTAAATATTTCTAAATTTCTGCAATTTTCAAAATTTCTACAATTCTCAAAATTTCTGATGTTTTTAAAATTTCTAAAATATTGAAGATTACAAAAATTTTCAAAATTTGTGAAGTGATTAAAATTTTCAAAATTACAAAATGTTACCATAATTTACCATAAATTACCTAAAGTTTTGGACTTTCCAATATTACAAAACTTTCCGAAATTACTACAAATTTCAAAATAACTAAAATTTTGAAAACTTTAGAAATTTTCAATTTCTACAATTTCTACCATTTTCACTAAAACTTCTACAATTTCACTAAGATTTCTAAAATTTGCAGTTTTTAAAATTTCAGATGTTTTGAAATTTCTCAAATTTTCAAAATTACAAACTTTTTCGAAATTTCTGAACTATTAAAAATATTTTTAAACCTAAAATGTTACCATGATTAACCATAACTTATCGAAAATTTTGGACATTTTTGGATACCCAAATTTTCTAAAATTACAAAACTTTCCAAAATTACCAAAATTTTTAAAATAACTAAAACTTTCATAATTTAAGAATTGCTAGTGTTTTCAAAATTACAAATGTTTCAAAATTACTAAAATGTTGAAAACTTTAGAAATGTTTTAAATTTCTAGAATTTTCACTAAAACTTCTTCAATTTCCCTCAGATTACTGATGACTAAAATTTTCTAAAATTTCTACAATTTTGAAAACTTTAGAAATGTTCAAAATGTTTGCAATTTCTACCATTTTCACTAAGATTTCCAAAATTTTCATTTTTTTAAATTACAAAATTACAAACTTGTTCAAAGTTTCTAAAATTTTCATAATTATAGACATTTTTAAAATTACAAAAAAAATTCTAAATATTTCCCAAACTTTCCAAAATTAATAAAAATTGCAAAATAACTAAAATTTTAGAAAAGTTTTAAATTTCTACAATTTTCATTAAAATTTCCACAATTCCAAAATGTTTCCATAATTTACCGAAAGTTTTGGAAATTTTTGGAAATTTTTGGATATCCTAAATTTCCAAAATTACTAAAAATGTCAAAATAACTAAAATTTTAAAAACTTTAGAAATGTTTCAAATTTCTGAAATTTTAGAATTGCTGATGTTTTCAAAATTTCTACAATTTTCAAATTTACAAATTTTTCAAAATTACTAAAATGTGGAAAACTTTAGAAATGTTTTAAGTTTCTACCATTTTCACTAAAACTTCTTCAATTTCCCTAAGGTTAATAAAATTTAGTTTTCAAAATTTCTACAATTATGAATTTTTCTGATGCTTTCGAAATAACTAAAATTGTTCAAAATGTTTGCAATTTCTACCATTTTCACTAATATTTCTAAAATTTTCGGTTTTCTAAATTACAAAATTACAAACTTTTTCAAAGATTCTAAAATGTTCATAATTATAAAAATTTTCAAAATTACAAAAAAATTTCTAAATTTCTAAAATTTCAAAATGTCTGAGGTGATTACAATTTATAAAATTTCAATATTTACAAAATTTCATAATTTACCATAAATATTTCCCAAACTTTCCAAAATTACTAAAAATTTCAAAACAACTGAAATTTTTGAAAATTTTAAAAACTTCAGAAACGTTTTAAATTAATATTATTTCAATACTGGCATTGACTTGCTATTACGGGATTTTCCGTAACGTTAGCACTGAATGATCTGAAAATCCATATTTCTTCAAATTGAATATAGCGACAGAAGCGAAGTTGCATTTTTGAAATTTAAATTCTAAGTGTTACTATATCTGAGTTGAGAAATCTCGAAAGTAATCTAGGTAGTAATAGACTTCGTTTCAGAATAGTATAGTAACCGTCATAAAATGTTTAGTCAGAGGGAAGAAATTTCGAAAAAAAGCTTCACGTCCCAATATAAGCATAAATTACCTTAACGTATAACGAAGCTTCAAATGCGAAGATCCTTGGGGGTTTGCCGATTTAGAAACTATGGTCAATTTTTCTGTCCAAAAGTAGCACTGCTGCGTTTTATCTTGGTCTAGAAACTCTTCGATCAGTTCACTGTATTTTATCTGAAACATATTGCAGGAATATTATAAAAAATCTGAGATTTCGATACAAGTAATTTTGGTCTTTAGGCTTGATTCAGCCTCTAAGTACGGTGTAAATTATTGATATGTACGGTGCAAATTGTATTTAAAAAGGTGTAGGATCTCGGCAGCCAGTGCATGGAGGTCTCGGTAGAAGTGAGAGCGTCGGCGAGCCCGCCGATTGGCTGAGATACGGCAACGAAGTCGCAGCTGAGCGGTGGGGACGGCCACCCAGGCCCACTGTCTGGGCCTTCGCGCGCCGGCGGCCATGTTAAGCCTAAAAATAATCTTATATCTAAAACTTTCACTCAAAATTGAAAATAATAATAATTATTAAAAAACTCTGAAATTTGTATAGCTCACTTAAAACTAATTTAACTTTGATTCCTCGCAAACGGGAAACGGCTAAGTCTAATGAAACGACCTTTCGGGTTATTTTGTTTATAACAATTACTGAAGAGTAAATGCATTACAAAAGTTATCAAATTCAAAAACCCCGAATAGTCATTACATTATTTACTTAAAAAAATACGCACATTTTAATCCAAAGTGCAAAATCTAATTATTAATATGAGAAACATCTAAAGAAAGAAAAGGGTATTTTTATGTTATTAATTAATTTGTCAGGGGGAGTTTGTTTATAGTTTCCTTTCAATGCTCGTTGTCATCTGTTTTAAACTTTAAATACATGGGTTATTTCTAGGTCAAAAATGTTCATATTTGCCTTGGTTTTACTCATCGCTTTCTCGAACTTACTAGTTGATGTTTTAGTGGTTTATTTAAATATTTTAGGGAACATAGATCTGAATTCCGAGATCTTTTCATTTGCCGGTTGAGATCCCTGGTCGTGGTCAATGTGTCTGAGTAAGAGGAAAGTTGGAAGGAAAGAGATGGAGGGTAAAAGGAAAGGAGAGAAGAAGAGACGCGCATGGAGTAGAGGGAGACAGACAACAGGCGTACGTGACTAAACGGGCATGTTGCCGGCTAAGGGAGCGTAACACGGTGGCAAAACGTGACCACGCGCGTGTTTGCCTGCCTTTAGAGAAATTTTCCGGCCATTACCGGCGGCCTTGACGAGGAAGAGGAGAGTTGGCACAATGAACGTGAGTCACTTAGGGTGAGCAAATTTGTCATTTGAAAACACAATAAAATCGACACTTGCTCTCAAATCGAAAGAATGCTTTCTTCTGGAATAATTGAAAAGTCGACAAGTTCTTATTGTAATCCTGACTGACTTGGCCAACGGATATTGGCAGATTCCATTGCACAAGGACTCTCGTCAGTTTGCCGCATTTGTGCATAATTCAAAAGTGTATCAATTCTGCCGCATCACTTTTGCTCTCAAAACTGCAGGTTCAGGTTTTATTGGGGTGTTAAACTGTGCGTTAGGCAACCAATTTGACTCTTGCCTCACAGCTTATGTCGACGATTTAGTTATAACAACCGTTGGTAATTTTCAAAATCATTTGAATGACGTCTGCTCTATCTTTACTGTTTTATAAGATAACAATTTCACTTTGAGCTACAACGAAGGCAGCTCTGGGCAACATATTTGGTAGATGCATTCCGGAAATGGAAAAACCGACCAAAATCTTAGCAGATAATGGTAGCCAATTTACGTCTCCTCTTTGGCGTGCGGCGTTGTAAAAGGAAGGTATAAAATGTTTGTTCAGTTCCATCGAACATCCTCAGAGGAATCAGACCAGTTAGCTATTGCTATTATTCAAAGAGAGGTTCAATGAGGTGTTCTTAATGTGCAATCGTGGACTTGGACTACGACGTTCGTTTTTTTCTTCATTGTGTTTCAGTGTGGTGCTATTTTTTATTTGGTATTTTGCTTCTTGTTGTCCCCTACTCTAACTTCACACTTAATCGTCTGGCCGCCAAAATGTGATAGACGCCATTTTACAATCTAATACTGTTTCAATTTCATCTATGTGAACCGTTGATCTCACAATTATCAATTTGCCTCAGCGCTAATCAACGAGAACGTCTGAACGTACATTAATGGATGAGTACCTATTTCAATTGCAAGCGATAAATCAAATCTCTTGAATTTTATCATTTCGTACCATGTTTGACTGTCATAATATTAACTAATTTCAATTTTATGGAATGTTGTTCTATGACTGTGTGTGTTTGATGTTTTATTCGTTTCTTATTTAATTTCGATTTGATCATATCGATCCATATGTTCTTAACACACGTATTTATTTATTATATTTTATTTATTATCTCATGAATCATGCGGTACTTTACAAATTTACATCATTTGATGAACTTTTGAAACATAAGTTTTTTAATTGCTGAGATTTTTTTGCTAGGGGGCTTACATTCAAGAGGATCTTAAAAATTAACGTCTCAACACTCTTTGTTCACAAAAACATTAATTTAGGTTAAACGCAAATTGGTATTTAAACGTAACACTTAACCTCACAACTTAAGATGTTGATGGCTTTTAAATTATTAGACAGAACGATCGTAAATTTGACATTACGGTAAACAGTCATAAAATCCTATTTACCTGAAACTTTTATTTAAACTTGATGCCATATTCTCTTGAACTGTGCGAGTGTATAACTGCGCTGCAAACACCATAAGATTTTAAACAAATCTTTATGATATTTATTGAATTTATAATTTTCATATTCATTAAATTATTCAAACAAAATTAATTTCGCGTATATGCTAGCTGTCCATTACAACTTACATTGTGTATCAGTGAACTTCGAATTATTCTTCTGCACAGATGAAGCAGGAGCAATATTAGGTAAATCATTGTAATGTAATAACTTCATTTCTTTAATGTTCTAATTTACTATGAATTCGTGAAAGTGATCATCAACGGTTATTTCTTTTAATATCTTTGAGAGAAACAAAATTTTGCCTTTCATTCTCAAGATTGTTATAATGTTGCCAAATTCGACTTTCCTTTTTTTATATCAATTGCAAAAAAGTTCCAGTTTGATATAAGGAGCATATTAATGTAATCTCAACTTTGTTGATAATACATTTCTTGACCTTGGATTTCAATGCTACAAAAGTCAGATCTTGGTTTACATTTATTGCTGTCACGTGAATCGAATTTAACATCAGTTTCGAATTTTGCGGAGTGTATCATTTGATACATTTTCAGAAATTGTTTAATTGCAATGGTAACCAGTAGATTTTTACTACTATTAGTCGATTGCGCAATAGCTTGTACTTGGCGATATTTTCATTCGTATCGCATACTCCAAAAGTTGATTCATGGTATTTTATTTAGTAAAATTCCGGGACGATCAAGTAATATATGAAATTTTGGTTTCAGTGTTCCGCAAAGATCAATGTGTAATTGATGATGATCTTCTATCAATTTTTTTTAAACTTTCGCATCGGAACAAATTATTGTTGGGGAGGTCACAGTATTAATAATCTTTTTTAAATATTCATACAATTCTCAACGCTTGTCATTTTCAGGAATCAAGTTGCCGACTATCAAACCCAAATATCAAACAAACAAACAAATTTTGATTATAATTCAATTTTTAATTCTATTTCCAATTTTTTAATTCTAGCATCCAAAGTCTGTAACGTGAATTAGTTTTTTTAGAAGTATAAACGCAAATATTATTTCCTTCATAACGTACACATACACGCCCTCCAATAAATCATGAATCCTGTCAACATTTATATTTTGCGGGACATGAAAAACATCTACTTCGTAGAATGAGCACGGTTCTTTTATTGTAGTATCTGACACTCGATTGGTTGTGACAGCTTCCTTGTAATTTTTTTGAGTTCTTAATAAGGAATTATCTTCGGTACTCAATTGTTTGGCCCTGTTCGGTTGTTGGCGTGTGCTCCATTTCGTCTCGCTCTATACTTGAGATAACTTATTCATTAGGCAATTTTATACTTTGTAATGTATCGCTTAAAAGAATATTTTTCAGTTTCGGAGGTCAGCAGCTCTCGCGCAGTTAATACGTATAACTATGGGTGCTTTTCCTGAGTGCAGTAAGACAATATCTAGAGGATCGCAGGTTGCTGTTTCCTGCATACCCTAACGGATCGGTCGAACGCAAGCATTACGCTACAGCGTAATGTCAAAGTAATGCTGAAGTAATATGTCATTATAATCAATAATAGAAGCAAAATAAATATGGAAACTGTTGCAATCATAATAATACGTTAAAATTTATATTAAATGGTCATGCCGTAATTGCAAAAAGTTTCTTTTCCAGCTTTCCATTTTTGAATTGTTTTTCTATAAAATGTTTCTCTTAATATATCCATGGATACCTCAAGCATTTGTCATGTGAACGCCTAGTCTCTCTTGGTACATTTTCTAGATTTTATGTATGCCTTCAGTAGATGTTCCTATCATACATTATTCTTACTGGAGATTTTAACACTAACTTGAATCTCACTTCCAATACGCTTAGATATCTAACATTTTTGGTATGCTTTTTGGGACTCTTCATTGTACCTCATGATTCCACACACCACACTGATCGTTCCAGTACTTGTATTGACTTAATGATTTTAGACGACATTAATAAGGTTATCTCCTACGAACAACATGCTATCCCTTCTCTATCTAACCACGACTTGATAAACATTACATTCACATTTTCCTAAAATCTAAATTCAAAGCCAACCCAAAGATTGGTGCATAATCTCTCTAAAATTGATAAACATACATTCAACAAACATCTAATGACGTATGATTGGAAAAAATATCACTAGACACAGATATAAACAATAAAATCGACGCTTTGACGAATTACGTAGTCTCCGCATTCAAAAAGAACAAAAAGCAGTATAATACTAGCTCAATTTCGTAAACTCAGGAACAATTATAACGAGGTTGCTTACAGAGACAAAAAAGAGGACATTTGGGATCTCCTTAGACGTCTACATCTAATTCCGCTCAAGCACGAATCTATAGATAGTAATTTTCCGCCTGATGACCTCTTGAAGACTTTTTTCACATTCCCAGTTCCAAACTTATCATCATCATCTTCCACTACCCCTCTTGATTCAACATTTCATGACTCTGAGTTCTTTTTCGATGAGATCACACCTGCAATACTCTTGGCAAAAACACTTAAAATCAAACCAAATGCCATTCGAGCTGATGAAATATCAATCCAAATGATTAAACTTGCTCTTTCAATTATCTTTCCTATTCTATTGCATATCTGTAGTGCTTCCCTTCAGGTCGGTATCTTCACAGATATCTGAAAAAGGCTGTTATATGCATAATTGCCAAATTTTCTAAACCTGCTTCCTCGAAATACTTTCAGTCATTTTCATTTTATGTGCACTGTCTAAACCACTTGACAAAATTTTTCACTCGAAACTTTCTAAATTTCTCAAAATATCTAAGGACATTGACCCGATGCTATCAGGTTTTTGGGCAAAGTATAGCACTCTTACTACTTCCTTTAAAGTAACGATGGATCTTAAATTAGCAATGGATAATCACAAAATGGTTTAAATCCTATTTTAACAATTGGTGTCACAGAATTAATAATAGTAGTGGTGAGCTTTTTGACTGGTGGGAGGTCAAGAGTGGGGTTCCTCAGGGCTCCATTCTGGCACTTCTCCCCTTTAACTTGTTCACTTCTGATCTTGGAAGTGAACTTCAATATTGCAGATACCAAAAATATTCTGAAGATTTCAAAATTTACTAATCGGGACCAATTTCTTCACTAAGTAGATTACTAATTCTAGTCCAGGAGGATTTCGATCGAGTTATTCTTTGGGCCTGAAAGAATGGACTTACTTTCAACCCGGGCAAAACCCAGGTAATTATTTTTCGACCTACTTCATCTCCGTCGCTTGAAACACTGGCATCATTTCCACCCCTTCGTATCGAGATATTTCCATAACCGTACCTTGTCCTGAAAGGAACAGGTATAGTGTATCTGAAGGAAGACATACATAATTCTGCAACAATTATATAGGAATAAGGACTCTTTACTTACCTCCACTTGGATACTTTTGGTTAAGAGTCTAATCTTGCCTTATTTTCTCCATGGTTGTTTAGTATATGATGATTTGACCGACTATTCAAATTTAAAGCTTGATTGTGCGTTAAATGCCTGTGCCCGCTTTATCTACAATTTGCCTAAATACGAACACATAACTCCTTGAAGACTTGAGGCTGGTCTGCCTAATGTTTCCAAGATAAGACAATTCTCTATGAGTAATTTTCTCTACACTCTTTTTCAAAACAAAGCTTCTGAGCATTTATTCAACCTATTCCAATTTGTAGAATGAGACCTTGAAGCCCAGTCTGAGCTTCGTAAAAGACATAAAATCCTCAAGATTCCTTTTCACAGAACGTGTCAGCTTCAAAGATCATTTATAGTAAGGGGTGCTTGGTTATGGAAGAAAGTGCCATACGATATTAGAAATGCAATTTCTCTATATCATTTCAAGGATCTCTTTTTCAAATATTTGTACGATACTCCTAACCCAACTCTTGAAATTACTCACTGGTAAACTCTCATATTTAGTACTTGAACATTTCATCTTCAAACTTCCTTCTGTTTTCATTAAATTTTGAGAATTTTTATTTCTTTTGAACACAGTTTTTCCCTCTTCATTTCTACCTTAAAATGCACATGAGTTACTAATTAAGCACCTGAAGCTAAATGCTAATCATTAATCTCAAACCTAATTTGATATGTTTTCTGAGGTGGACTCTATTTATTTTATTTAGTTTGTAGATTAAATTATAAGATTAATCAAGTATTCTGCCATTCAGTGCTTGCACAAAGTAATGACCCTGTATTATTTTGTTCCTTAGAGGGCTATATAGCCCTTGCGACTTTTCTTGAATAAATACAGATACAAATACTCACCTAAATATACTCTACATATCAGGGCTCACCAAAAGGCAGTCGGCGACTGCAAATACCGACAGTGGCAGTCACGAGACTAGGTCAAACAGGCCCGAGAACCGGCCCTCATAAATCTTGTCATTCGACTGGTCCCTAATCGTTCGCGTTAAATTACAGTTTGAAATGAAAAACTGATATGTATTGTGAATTCAAGTAGAAAAAAAACAGACCCTTCGGTGTGACAATGAGCCGCAACGAGCCGTGACCGTAAACCTTTCCAGGATTCCTGGAAACCGAAGAAAAAAATTACGGAAAAAATTGGTGGCAGTCGTGCACTTGTCGTGTCAGTCAGCACCTGCTGAAAGTGGTGAGCCCTACTATATATCATGCAAAAGTAATTTACCTCAAACGATTCCAGGAAAACTAATATGATATTGCGCCTCAGTTATCTCCTAATATCAATACCAACTGGGATTTAACAAGTTTCTGAACACCTTTAAAATTTAATGTAATTTCGTTTTTGACACAAATCCAAACTTACTTGTGCCGGCCTAACTGCTAAATGTTCAGTGTAACTTATATGCGTTATTTGGGAACCCATAATAGTGGTTTAAAGTTATTGAAGCTCAAAATTTATAATGGATTCTTATTCTATGGTGAATTCTGAACAATATACTGAAATTCGGAATTATTTTAAACATATCATTGTGTTTAAATATTAGATTTACAAAACGCTGTCTATTTTCCATTTTTCAACTTGGGCATGCCAACAAAACTAGGTGATGAGGGCGTAGAAATTCGGAAAGTAAAAAATATGGGCCACCCTAGTATATACAGGATATAAATATATTGGAATGGCTATTTCACCGGCTTATCCTAACCTCATTTTGCCTACAGGAATCGCACAAATATATCAATATTTGCAACAGGGAAAAAAGAAATTGTCACATTCCTTCCGGGTCACACCCCAACTCCTTTTCAGCAGAAGGAATACTCGTCGGCACTAAAGTAACTGAAATACCGTAAACTCGTTGACGAAATGAAGTTAGGATTAGTGAGCGAAATAGGCGCGTTCTAGATATATTATGCAATTATACTTACCCAAAAATATGCTGAGCATATCCCCGGATTGATTTTCATTTCCAAAAGGCTTTCATATTGAAAGTTATAAGTGAAAAACATAAGAAACACCAGATATGAATCACGTGAAATGTATAAAATGCTTTTAGACAAACGTCCATTCACTGCCACATGCGCGCAGAATCGCTCCACTGAACTGTTGCTTAAGCAGTTCAAACTATTCAGTAAGTTACAGTATCATTTAGTTTTCATAAACGATGGCGTCAATTCTATCATTCTCAAGCCCTGTGTTGGTTCTTGAAATAGTTTTATAGAAAAAAGAAACAATACGTGGTAACGCGTATTCATATTTTTTCCCTTTTCAATGCTAAATATTTTTGAGATTACGTAATTAAAAATGTTTCAAGGAATAGATGAGAATTCGTTATTTAACAAAATACCGTGTTCATTTTTTTGCTAAAAGTGAAAATTTGAAGGGGTGGCACGATGTCAAAGAAAACATTTAAGTTTTTTATTTTCACTCTAACGGCTAAAGAACTCGGCACATCATTAGGTAGTTATTTGTAACATTTTGATCCTAATTTGAATCAAAAACAATATTGTCTCATATAACTACATTTTCTTACAAACTCTGTAAAAATTGTCGACGAAACTCGTCTAAAATTACTGTTTTATAATTCGTTGATATTGGATGATAAATGCCTGAGGGAGAATCATTGATTTCTTCTGGAGCCATATCATTAACTTCACCGCTGTTCATATTTATTTTTACGCGTGTCTGGTTCATTCTTCTCACATATATTGCACGAAGTATTTTATTATCCTCTACTATTGCAAAGACGTCACCGTTGGACGTTGATAATACAGTTTGTTCTCCAGTTGGCATGGGCAAAAGGATACTACTTTTCCCTCTTAAACGAATTTCATTATTGGGAGGAAAAGTGTATCTTCTAATTTCGAATCGCCGGTTTGGATTTGTGTTGGGAATAAGTCGAATAAATCCAAGGTGTTCAAGTTTAAATCCAAATACGCGTAAAGAAGAATTCCTGAGAGGACGAGACTGACATGGAGACCTGACATGGAGAGGGCTTTCAGGCTCAGCAGCAGGAGGAGACGTGGAACTGGCAAGAAGAGGAGATACAGAACGAGGAGAAGACCTGACCGGAACATGAGGTCTGGCAGGAGGTGGAGGCCTTTCAGGAGATCGATGTCCCTCAGAAGAATAAGCAGTTCCAGAACGAGGAGTGCCAGAAATAGGGGCACCTATAGGTAAATGGTCAATCTGTGCATTAACCTCTGAAACTAGAAACAGAGGATCAAATTAAATTAAACTTCGTTATGGCATGTACTGCTGAATTTTAATATTCTCTTCCGGCATAGTTTTATCTTTCAGAAAGAAAAGTCCCCAAACTCATATTGTCAACTGGAATAGCAAGATTATATGTAGAAGGGCCAAAAGGGATTGTTACATTTCTCCTCGGATCAAATCTCAAACTCTTTGGCAGGAAGAAAAGTACCGAGGTATCGTTTAAACCGAAAAGCGTAATTTTTTACATATTCCGGAATATTTGGTCTGAAATGAATTTCTCAACTTGTTGGGATTAACCCAGAATTATTCCGAATTCACTATCAATTTTTTGGACTCCTTTGGAATCCCACTGACAAAAGAAATTACGTTGAGACTATTCGTTAATCTATTAGCGGTCAAACTTCCTATTTATTTATCGCAGGTTTGACAGACTTTGCCCTTTTTTATCTCTTTTCTCATTTTCCACTCAAATTCAAACTGTTGTTAGAAACTCAACTTTTTTGTTCAGAATTTATCTTTTAGGGCTGAACAATAATCTTCTTGTTTAAAAGTTTGATGACTTTGTTGAAAATTCAACAGTTTTGTTGAAAAGACATCCCTTTTGGTTGAAAATCCGTCTTTTTAGTTTAAGAGGTAACTATTTTGGAAAACAATTCTACTACTTGGTTATCGATACATTTGCCCGTTATCGATGCATTAGAGAAAATGTTTTTAAGCACATATTTTTACATTGAACATCATTTAAAACTTTTCAACACATAAAACTGTTTTTAAGCAATCAAAATGGATCAAAGTAGTAAAAAGATTAAAACACTTTATAAGAACAATCTCATTGTTAAATTGTTTTATAGTATTAGGAAACTTATACCGCAATAAATTACGCCTTTTCTCCAGGAGAAAATTTACTTTCGGTCTGACAGATCGAATCACATTTTCTCTCCTTCACCCCCCAATCGACTCTGGATCCTTCCGGAATAAATTCAGATTAAATTATTACTCATTTCGGACAAACTAAAATAAAGTTCGAAAAAAATAGCAATTGGGATGCAATTTAAGTGAGATCGCATAAATTCTGTTATGCATATATGCATATATATAAAATCTATACATAGAAAATGAATCTGATGAGGTAAGTTTTTATTTACAAAAATTTCACACTGCGATTTTAATGGCACTTCGAAAGCATCGAAGAATGGATATCTTTGAATTATTTTGAAAACACAATTTTCGACCGTTATTCCATATTGAAGTAACTTTCTCTCCAGTTATATAATAAATTGAAGACTGCTAGATATGTCTGATTCCATTCATTAAAATTTTACATTTAAGAATTTCAGCTTTTCTCTATTCTATATTGCACATGAATGTGACATTTTTCTGTACAATTGTACTTTGAATATCTAATTTTCAAATTAAAATAAATAAAACCGATAGTAGAGTTACGTTTTTTTTTGTGTTCTGGTTTTTTGGCTTTGAAGAAAAGGAAAGAGAAGTGAGTGTGGTGAAATTGTGGTGAGTGAAGAAGACGAGGGTGACGTGGTGTTGCGAGTCTTGCTCAGTTGCTCAATAGATAAAGTAGGATGCCTGTAACACGGAGTCCAGAGAGAGGGATACAGGACGCCGCTTACGAGTGCTGCACAGCGCTCGCATGGTGTAGGGTCGATCAGCTTTCTTGACTATTGACAGAGGAGAAAGAAAAAGGGAAGAGGGAATGAAGAGAAAGCTTGAGAAAAATGAAAAGTATAGAAAATCAGGAAAGGGAAAATGATGAAAATAGGAAAAGGTGGGTGTACGTAATAGAAGAGAGAGAGTGAGTCAATTAGAAGTAAGCGCTAAGCAAAAAATGTGTGAGGTAATAGGTATCTAGGATGCAACAGAAGGTGAGGTGAACTCGTATGTAGAAAATAAGACGCTACGTAGTAGATCGACACCGATCAAAAGACGGACAGAAGAGGAGCAAAGATCAAAGAGGAAAAAGAATGTAATGATCAAGGGACTGAAAGTGAACAGTGAAACATGGGAGCAATTTTAAGAATCTGATGAGAGACATAGGCGCACAAGTGAGGGTGAAAGGGGTAAAGAGAGTAGGAAGAATGAAGGAAGGGAGGATAGGCATGTTTCTGGTGGCATTAGGGTGTGAGCAGGATAGGTTTGAAATGATGGGCAAAAAGTTGTTGAAAGGAAGGACAGAGAGAATAGAAGAAGACCTGATTTGGCAGGAAAGGAGAAGAAAATGGCTGTTGAAGTGGAGGGAATGGGCGGAAAAAAGGAATGGTAGCATAGTAATAATAGGAAGAAATAGAATTGGGGTAAACGGAGAGACCTGGATCTGGGTGGAAGAAATAGAAGAACTGAGAGCTTGGCCAAACAAGGAAAGGAAAGGGAAATAACAATGAATAGGGAAATAAGAAGAAAGGAAACGCGCCGGGGCTTACAAAATAAAAAAGGGCGAAAGACAAGGACGTGAGGAGCGGGAGGAGAAGATAGACACGTGAAAGTGGCGTTCTAGAATGTTTCAGGGTTAAAAACCAAGGATAAGGGGTTTTAGGGGACAAATGACAGAATGGTACTTAATACTGATGAGCGAAACTTGGGCGGATGAGAAAAATTGGAACGGCATAGAAAGATTGTTACCGAAAGCATATTTGTGAAAGATGCAAGCAGCGACAAAGGATCACTTAAAAGAAAAGGAATTGGTGGCATGCTGTCAGGGGTAACAAAATAAGTGCTCATGGAAGAAAAGGGTGAGTATACGGAATAAGAGGATGGAATAGTGGTGAGAAGAAAAAAAATAGGAAGAGTGGTTGTTCATGTAGTATGCGTGTACAGGAGAAGAGGAGAAGAGGGAGGATGGAGAATACTAAGGAAATGGTCAGAGAAAAAGGAGAAGGTCTTTGTGCTGATAGGGGGGGGGGGGCTGGATGCGTAGAATGGGAAACAAGGAGGATAAGTATCGAACATAGAAAAGGAGGGCTTGACCAGAAACTCGAAACACAAGGAAATGGATCGCGAGTGTACGAGGCTACTGGAATTGTTGGGAGAGGCTGCACGGTTTTCTTTTACGCTAATACCAGAGTGGATGATGAGGGTAACTTACCTACGCGAGTATAGGGGACACTGCAATAGACTACGTTCTGGCAAAATATAATATATAATATATAATATATAATATATATAATTTGTATAATATATATTATACATACGTAGTAATTTACATATAAACTTACCCTCTTTCTCGTTTTACGCTTAAATGCGAACCAAAATAATAGAACCTTGGGTTTGGTTAAAAATTCTAGTATTTGGTAGAAAATTGTATTGTCTTATTAAAAATGCAACTGTTCTGTTGAAAAGTCATCTCTTTTGGTCAGAAATTCAGTTATTTGTTAAAAGTTAAACTAGTTTGTCAAAAATTCATTTTTTTAAAGATTCATCTCCTTGGTTAAAAATGTAGCAATTCCATTTTTGGAAAATTATTCTTCCGGGTTAAAAAATCATCTTTTGGGTTAAACTCTTATGTTGAGAATTCGTTTTTTAAAGATTCATCATTTTTTTTAAATTCATCTATTTTGTTGAAATTTCTTCTTTTTTTTGGTTGAGTATTAATTTTTTCAACTAAGGATGTATTAATTCCATTTTTGGTTGAAAATTGATCTTTTCCAGTTGAAAATTCATGTATTTTGTTAAAACTTCGTTTCGTTTGGTCGAAAATTAATCTTCTTGATTGAAAATGCATCTTTTTTGCTTTAAAATGCAATGATTTGGGTTCAAATTAATTTGATTTAGTTGAGGATTCAACAACTTGGTAGAAAATTGAACTATTTTTTTGAAAATGAACTTTTTATTTAATTCATATTTTTGGTTTCAATTCTACAATTTGGTTAAAGATAAACAATTTTTATGAAAATTTAATTTTTTTGTGGAAAATATGTATTTGGTTGAAAATTCATGTTTCTTTTTTAGAAAATAATTCTGCCGGGTTAAAAAATCATCTTTTGTTAAAAATTAATGTTTTTCAAGATTCATCATTTTAGTTGAAAAGAAATCTCTTTCGTTGAAAAAGTCAATATTTTGTTAAAAATTCGTTTTTCTTTTGCTAAAGTTAAGTTTTCCACCAACAATATAATTATTCCATTTTTTGTTGAAAATTGATATTTTTTATTAATGATTGATCTTTTATATTCAAAATTTCGTGTATTTTGTTGAAAAATTCTTTTTTTTTTCGTCGCAAATTAATCTTCTTGGTTGATAATTCGTGTTTTTTGGTAGAACATTATTCTTCTTGCTGAAAAATTCATCTTCTTGGTTGAAAATTTAACTATTTGGTTAAAAATTTATTTTTGTTGTAGACATTTTTTTCAAATTTTTAATTATAGTGAGGTAATAATCAATTATACGAGTTAACAAACATATTTGTATGAACAATTTAGTAATATTTTAATAATGTTGTCTATAAATAATGCAGGAAAATTGCTAGATAGTTGCCGTTTTTTATAAAATATTAAACTTTTTGTCCACTTTGTACTCAATGTGAGGTAATAACTAATGCAATTTAGCACACATATTTGTTCAAACAAAAATTATTATTGCTTATGAAAATCATCGCCGATTCTGAATAAAATTTACAAAAACTTATTTTTACATTCTCATCGGAGAAGGTATTAGATTTGTGTAAAATTTGACATCCCACCCCCCTTTCTTTGTCAAATGTCCACGTTTTGAGACCCCCTGAATCCTAAAAACAGGTTTTTACGAATGTGTCTGTCTGCCTGTCTGTCTATTTGTCTATGCGTATGTCTGTCTTTAGATTTTTAGTTTTTTAGCACGAAAACTTTCGAAAAAATTAACAGATTGGATTGACCTTTAGTATACTCTTCAAGTGTCCTAAAATGAAGGTCAAGTTCCCTATCCAGCCATTTTGGATGAAAATTCAAAAAGTGAGCACACTAATAAAATTCTTGAGACCCCTTTTTTAAGATTTTAAAATTCTATGTACGGTCATTAGTAGTACTGAAAAAGACGATCAATTTATCTGTATGACTTCTTTTGATAAAAAAAAGAAATAAAAAACAAACGACAATGAATATTTCAAGCCAAAAAACGCACGATATGAAAAAATGTCAGAGGAAAAAAAAGGTTGCATTTTGAACATCCTACAAGATTATCATAACAACTTTTTGAAATATTTTGAAAAATCGAAGATTTGAATTTTGTGAGCAAAAAAAAACAATGAAAAGTCCGAAATTCCAGTTTGCGGTCAAACTATACAAGATACGAAAAAAGATCAGTCCACAAAAATTATGTATTAAAAAAGATCTATAAATTTATTACAAATAATTTTTTTATAGGAAGCGTAGTTTTTGCTTTATTCGTAAAAAACTGCATCAAAAATAAAAAAATTGAATTTTTAGAGAAGCAACACAAGATACGAAAAAAATAAATAGGCAATATTTGTTAACGAAAAAAGGCTACTGATTTGTCATGAATAATTTTTTGATAGGACACGTAGTTTTTGTTCCAATCGTAAAAAATAAGGTTGAAAATAAAAAAATTGAATTTTTTCCAAAACGGCACAAGTTACGGAAAAAAATTAATTAACAAAAGTTGTTCACCCGAAAAGGGTCTTGAAATTTCTCATTGAGAATTTTTAGATAGAACAAGTAGATTTTCTTTTAATCGTCAAAAACAAGATTAAAAATGAAAAAATTAAACTTTTGGAGAAACGGCATGGAGGACGAAAAAAAAAATGAAAAAAAAAAGTTGTTCAACCAAAAAGATCGACAATAAGCTACAATTATATTCTGTTTTACAAAATTTCTCACCTAAATTATATCCGCATATTTTTTTCAAACCCACTTTACGCTAGGATGCGTATTTTTAATTTAAATTGTAAAAAATAACATTGAAAATAAACAAATGAAATATATGGAGAAACGACACAAAGTGCAATAAAATGTTTAATAA